>CM029014.1:185258097-185858097 GCA_016801055.1 Panax notoginseng
AGAAATGAGAAAATAATAAATGTCTTATTTCTATATTTGTAAATATTTTTATCCTATTTTTTCACTTATACCCTTATAATCTTTTTACTTAACTTTTGTTAAAAATTAAAGAAATTAGAAAATGTTTACATTAGGAATGATGAATTATTATACCACTTTCTCTCTCATATTACCTGTGACAACCCCAAAATAGGTCCATTCCATCCAACCCACTCTGAGTCGTCAAATACATGGTACAGAAAACAACTATAACTTTATTACAACAATTATCGTGCAAAATACAACAACACATATGTCGTGAGTTTGGATACAAATATATACCAAATGTGACATTGGACACCATCATGTGTCAGCACCTCACAAAGGTACCTTACATAAAGGTACAGTAAAAAATTATTTTAGAAACTAGAATCTTTGGGAAGTACTCAAGGAAACCTTCGTACATGGGAGGCCATGCTCCTAGGTTATGATAGATATCATATGGCCATAGAATTATCTTTGGTTGGCCCAATAGACCCCAAAGAAAAATGAGAAGATTACTATCATATTCTTCCCAATGGTGAGTCTTCTCTCGACTTATCATTATCTCCACTGTCTCTAATTGAGAATTATACTTCAAACAAACATCAAGATTATATAGGTAGTGCTCGTATATATACTCAGCAAATGGATGGGCACAACCCTGTCTTATGATGACACGAGGTTGTATGTCGTTAGACATCTTGTATGATAGTGGCAAAACACCCTTCCAATGTTGGGTACACCTTACCCTATTGGATTCACCAAATAGAACTACTAAATGAACTTTTCTATACTGCTTCGGGAGAATCTCCCCAGCTAGAGACCACCGTTCTATTTCTCCGTTACCCTCGCTCGACCCAGCTACACTCTTATTATCTGAAAGGAATTGTGAAGCAAAAGGGTGAGCACAACTAGCTCAGTAAAGAATATCATGACTAAAGATAATTAAATTATCAATAGCCTTCATCAATAATAAATCAGAGATTTAGAACATATGGTAGATGATAAAATTTTTAACCATAATTGCAGCAGAACGAGCAATCCATTCGAAGAGTCAAATAGACTATAAAGTCTATTATCTTCTCCATGTTAAAAATCCACCAACAATATTTTATCCCTGTAACATCAATCAACAATTCTGGTCCACAATCATATGAATAACTCATAATCATAACTGTAGTTCTAAATTCCTCTTCTCATCCAGGACGAAGATAATTTTCATCACATATCTTTACCTAAAATATCAAAGATCATGGTTACACCAAATCACATTTCCTATTTGTAAGATCCCGAATTTTATGAAATAAAAGTATTCAATTTTTCTATTTAATAAATGGTTAAATTGATAAAAGTTTAAAGTTATGGGTGAAATGTGCAAAATTTTTAAAATAAGCAAGTGGTTATAAAATATTCATTGTTGTCGGGAAATATTCGTTTGGTCGTGGAATATTCTTACTGTCGGGGAATATTCATACGACGGCGCAGCCTTTTGTGGGCCCCATAACGGAAAGAGATTGGATGAAGAAAACGACAAGAGTAAGTTGTTTATAAATAACGGCGTAGTTGTTATCGTTAACACTGTTGGAATACCCGGTGGTTAAAACACAGTAATACGCGTTGTTGCACAGTAGCACACGGTATTGCTCCAATTATTGATTTTTACGTAAGAAGGCATTATTCAATAATTGTTATAGTAATTAATGTTCAGTATTTTATTTTATTGATTCAATAATTGATGCGTTGATATTTTATATTACTGTTGTTTTAATAATTTTCACTACACAGTATTTTCTATTATCGGAGCAATAATTCATATTATCTGAATAATATTATTAGATAACATTATTGGAAATATCTAGAAAGTTCTGTCTAAGGAGAGGTTTGGTCATCTAATTGCGCGCTAGTAAGGAAGAGATCCTTATTGGAAAGCCCCCTCTTTCCTAGGAACTGCCTGGTTTTCAGTAATGTGATTCTGTAATTTTATTTGTGAATAATTAATTATTGATTTATATGATGAGGAAAATATTGATTTTATGTGGATATAGATGGAGAAAAATTTTAATGTGACAATTGTTGAAAATTAATATTTTATTTTTTTGATAAAATAATTCATTTAATATATTATTTTAATAATATATTAATGGTGATATTTTTACAATGAATGTGGGATATATAAATAAATGAGGAGGAAGAGTATTTTTGTTGGATTAAATGTTTAACACATGTTTTGTGTGTTGGTGGACACAATTCTTGACCGAAAATTTATTATAGACTGTAAAATCGTCCGTTTATCGATTTCGGCCAATTTCTGTTTTAAATTTGAAAACACTTTCTTCTGCAAAGTTGTAGAGAATTGAATTTCCTATAAAAAGTTGCGATATTCAAATTTTCTGACAAAAGAGCTATTTATTATGAATTATTGAAGTTCTGAAGTTCCGAAATAATTGATTTTTGGAAGTTTTATTTATTTTTATTAACAAAAATGTTTTTTACACTTTGGTGGGTCTCACTTGCTCATGTTGATGGCTGAATCCAGATTTTCTAAGGTGGGCTTGACAATTTTGTAAATATAATATTATTATATTCAATTTTCTGCTTTGGTGTTCTAAGCAATTTCCTATAAATAGGGTGCTTAGATTAGAATTAAAAATTACACCAGAAACTGAAGTTTTCTCTCTATTTCTCTCTCTATATTATCGAGTGTATTCTTGTGAGTATTTTGATATCTTGAGTGTTGTTATACGGTGCAAGTTCGTTTAGCGTTATTCCAGTCAGGAGTACTGCTCTTTTGAGGTAAGGGATAGTAAGGAATGTTATTTTTTTTATCAATGATATTACTTCTTTCAATATCATTATACCGGAATATTGGTAAGATTTCTTGAAAAAATCATGATAACAGGAAAGATGGAATCTGAAATGGATGCAAGGTATTCTCAACTCTTTGAAATACCAGGTACGTAAATTTCGGGGACGAAATTTCATAAGGAGGGGAGATTGTAAGACCCCGAATTTTATGAAGTAAAAGTATTCAATTTTTCTATTTAGTAAATGGTTAAATTGATAAAAGTTTAAAGTTATGGGTGAAATGTGCAAAATTTTTAAAATAAGCAAGTGGTTATTAAATATTCATTGTTGTCGAGAAATATTCGTTTGGTCGTGGAATATTCTTACTGTCGGGAAATATTCATACGACGGCGCAGCCTTTTGTGGGCCCCATAACGGAAAGCGATTGGATGAAGAAAACGACAAGAGTAAGTTGTTTATAAATAACGACGTAGTTGTTATCGTTAACACTGTTGGAATACCCGGTGGTTAAAACACAGTAATACGCGTTGTTGCACAGTAGCACACGGTATTGCACCAATTATTGATTTTTACGTAAGAAGGCATTACTCAATAATTGTTACAGTAATTACTGTTCAGTATTTTATTTTATTGATACAATAATTGCTGCGTTGATATTTTATATTACTATTGTTTTAATAATTGTCACTACATAGTATTTTCTATTATCGGAGCAATAATTCATATTATCTGAATAATATTATTAGATAATATTATTAGCAATGTCTAGAAATTTCTGTCTAAGGAAAAGTTTGGTTATCTAATTGCGCGCCAGTAAGAAAGAGATCCTTATTGGAAAGCCCCCTCTTTCCTAGGAACTGCTTGGTTGTCAGTAATGTGATTCTGTAATATTATTTGTGAATAATTAATTATTGATTTATATGATGAGAAAAATATTGATTTTATGTGGATATAGATGGAGAAAAATTTTAATGTGACAATTGTTGAAAATTAATATTTTATTTTTCTAATAAAATAATTTATTTAAATATATTATTTTAATAATATATTAATGGTGATATTTTTACAATGAATGTGGGATATATAAATAAATAAGGAGGAAGAATATTTTTGTTGGATTAAATGTTTAACACATGTTTTGTGTGTTGGTGGACACAATTCTTGATCGAAAATTTATTATAAACTGTAAAATCGCCCGTTTATGGATTTCGGTCCATTTTTGTTTGAAATTTGAAAAAACTTTCTTCTGCAAAGTTGTAGAGAATTGAATTTCCTATAAAAAATCGCGAGATTCAAATTTTCTGACAAAAGGGCTATTTATTATGAATTATTGAAGTTCTGAAGTTCTGAAATAATTGATTTTTGGAAGTTTTATTTATTTTTATTAACAAAAACGTTTTTTACACTTTAGTGGGCCCCACTTGCACATGTTGATGGCTGAATCCAGATTTTCTAAGGTGGGCTTGACAATTTTGTAAATATAATATTATTATATTTAATTTTCTACTTTGGTGTTCTAAGCAATTTCCTATAAATAGGGTGCTTAGATTAGAATTGAAAATCACATCAGAAACTGAAGTTTTCTCTCTATTTCTCTCTCTATATTATCGAGTGTATTCTTGTGAGTATTTTGATATCTTGAGTGTTGCTATACGGTGCAAGTTCGTTCAACGTTATTCCAGTCAGGAGTACTGCTCTTTTGAGGTAAGGGATAATAAGGGATGTTGTACCAATTATTGATTCTTACGTAAGAAGGCACTACTCAATAATTGTTACAGTAGTTAATGTTTAATATTTTATTTTATTGATACAATAATTGCTGCGTTGATATTTTATATTACTGTTGTTTTAATAATTGTCACTACACAATATTTTCTATTATCGGAGCAATAATTCATATTATCTAAATAATATTATTAGATAACATTATTGGTAATGTCTAGAAAGTTCTGTCTAAGGAGAGGTTTGGTCATCTAATTGCGCGCTAGTAAGGAAGAGATCCTTATTGGAAAGCCCCCTCTTTCCTAGGAACTGCCTGGTTTTCAGTAATGTGATTCTGTAATTTTATTTGTGAATAATTAATTATTGATTTATATGATGAGGAAAGTATTGATTTTATGTGGATATAGATGGAGAAAAATTTTAATGTGACAATTGTTGAAAATTAATATTTTATTTTTTTGATAAAATAATTCATTTAAATATATTATTTTAATAATATATTAATGGTGATATTTTTACAATGAATGTGGGATATATAAATAAATGAGGAGGAAGAGTATTTTTGTTGGATTAAATATTTAACACATGTTATGTGTGTTGGTGGACACAATTCTTGACCGAAAATTTATTATAGACTGTAAAATCGTCCGTTTATGGATTTCGGTCAATTTCTGTTTGAAATTTAAAAAAAACTTTCTTCTGCAAAGTTGTAGAGAATGAATTTCCTATAAAAAGTCGCGAGATTCAAATTTTCTGACAAAATGGCTATTTATTATGAATTATTGAAGTTCTGAAGTTCTGAAATAATTGATTTTTAGAAGTTTTATTTATTTTTATTAAAAAAACGTTTTTTACACTTTGGTGGGCCCCACTTGCACATGTTGATGGCTGAATCCAGATTTTCTAAGGTGGGCTTGATAATTTTGTAAATATAATATTATTATATTCAATTTTCTGCTTTGGTGTTCTAAGTAATTTCCTATAAATAGGGTGCTTAGATTAGTATTGAAAATCACACCAGAAACTGAAGTTTTCTCTCTATTTCTCTCTCTATATTATCGAGTGTATTCTTGGAGTATTTTGATAACTTGAGTGTTGCTATACGGTGCAAGTTCGTTCAGCGTTATTCCAGTCAGGAGTACTGCTCTTTTGAGGTAAGGGATGGTAAGGGATGTTATTTTTTTTATCAATGATATTATTTCTTTCAATATCATTATACCGGAATATTGGTAAGATTTTTCTTGTAAAATTCTTATCTTTTCATGTCAGGGTTACTATTCATGAGTTACTATTCATGAGTTACTATTCACGAGTTACTATTCACTAGTTACTATTCACGAGTTACTATTCCTGAGTTACTATTCACGAGTTACTATTCACGAGTTACTATTCATAAGTTACTATTTACGAGTTACTATTCATGAGTTACTATTCACGAGTTACTATTCACGGGTTACTATTCATAACAAAATTGGTTTCTTTTTCTAACCAAATTATAGTTGATTTATGAATATTACTCTTGAGATTAAAACTATATGTTGATCATATTATTTTTTTATTATCATATATAACATTTTTATAACCTTAATGATGATATTTCTCTTTGACTTGAGTGTAAAGATGGGTAGATTTTTGGTACGATCATGACTATGGGTTTTCTTTGGCCAGTAGTGCAAAGTTGAATTGTTGACTGGTATGATTATGACCATTGAATTTATAATTGAATATCTTTAGCTTAAGTGCAAAGGTGAAATGATCAATGTGGTTATAATTATTGGTTATATAAATTATGAAATGATTATATATTTCTTTGAGATAATAATATATTTGGCTTGTAGTGCAAATATGAGCTGTTGAGGAATATCTTTGGCCTGTAGTGCAAAGATGAGTTGTTGATGAATATCTTTGGCCCGTAGTGCAAAGATAAAATTATTAGTATGATTATGAACAGGAACTGTGATTTGGTATAACCATGATCTTTGATGTTTCAGGTAAAGATAAGTGATGAAAATTATCTTTGTTCTGGATGAGAAGAGGAATTTAGAACTACAATTATGATTATGAGTTATACATGTGATTGTGGACAGAAATTGTTGATTGATGTTACAGGAATAAAACATTGTTGGTGGACTTTTAACATAGAGAAGATAATAGACTTTATAGTCTATTTGACTCTTCTAATGGATGGCTCGTTCCGCTGCAACTATGGTTAAAATTTTTATCATCTACCATATGTTCTAAATCTCTGATTTAATTCTGCTGAAGGCTATTGATAACTTATTTATCTTTAGTCATGATATTTTTTACTGGGCTAGTTGTGCTCACCCTTCTGTTTCACAATTCCTTTCAGGTAATAAGAGTGTAGCTGGGTCGAGCGGGGGTAACAGGGGAATAGAACGGTGGTCATCATTTAGTAGTTATATTTGGTGAATCAATTAGGGTGACGCGAACCCAACATTGGAAGGGTGTTTTGCCACTATCATACAAGATGTCTAATGACATACAATCTCGTGTTATCATAAGACAAGGTTGTGCACATCCACTTGTCGAGTATATCTACGAGCACTACCTATATAATCTTGGTGTTTGTTTGAAGTATAATTCTCAGTTAGAGACAGTAGAGATAATGATATGTCAAGAGAAGACTCACCACTGGGAAGAATATGATAGTAAACTTCTCGTTTTTCTTTGGGGTCTATTGGGTCAACCAAGGATAATTCTGTGGCCATATAATATCTATCATAACCTAGAAGCATTGCCTCCCATGTACGAGGGTTTCCTTGAGCACTTTCCAAAGATTCTAATTTCTAAAACAGTTTTTGACTATACCTTTATGTAACGTGTCATTGTGACGTGCTATCCAAGGTTGGGACATGAGTAACAGTTGGTATATAGTTGTACCCAAACTCACAGCATATGTGTTGTTGTATTTTGCACGATAATTATTGTAATAAAGTTGTAGTTATTTTCTGTACCATGTATTTGGCAACTCAGAATAGGTTGGATGGAATGAACCTATTTTGGGGGCGTTACATTTGGTATCAGAACTTAGGGATATGATCTCTGGAGGAGATCGGGGAATATAACTAGGAGGGGAGAGATGAGTAAATCATTCGCTAGTGTGTTCTACCTAAGCTTATTTATTGGTCAGTCATAATATCGGGATATTATGTGATATGTTAATTTGTTAAATTAACCTTTGTTTTTGACGTTGTATTCTGAAATGATATCTGAAATACAGTAGATGAGCAATGAAGAAATCATGATGACAGGAAAGGTGGAATCTGAAATGGATGCAAGGTATTCTCAACTCTTTGAAATACCAGGTACGTAAATTTCGGGGACGAAATTTCATAAGGAGGGGAGATTGTAAGATCCCAAATTTTATGAAATAAAAGTATTCAATTTTTCTATTTAGTAAATGGTTATATTGATAAAAGTTTAAAGTTATGGGTGAAATGTGCAAAATTTTTAAAATAAGCAAGTGGTTATAAAATATTCATTGTTGTCGGGAAATATTCGTTTGGTCGTGGAATATTCTTACTGTCGGAGAATATTCATACGACGGCGCAGCCTTTTGTGGGCCCCATAACGAAAAGCGATTGGATGAAGAAAACGACAAAAGTAAGTTGTATATAAATAACGGCGTAGTTGTTATCGTTAACACTGTTGGAATACCCGGTGGTCAAAATACAGTAATACGCGTTGTTGCACAGTAGCACACGGTATTGCACCAATTATTGATTTTTACGTAAGAAGGCATTACTCAATAATTGTTACAGTAATTACTGTTCAGTATTTTATTTTATTGATACAATAATTGCTGCGTTGATATTTTATATTACTGTTGTTTTAATAATTGTCACTACACAATATTTTCTATTATCGGAGCAATAATTCATATTATCTAAATAATATTATTAGATAACATTATTGGTAATGTCTAGAAAGTTCTGTCTAAGGAGAGGTTTGGTCATCTAATTGCGCGCTAGTAAGGAAGAGATCCTTATTGGAAAGCCCCCTCTTTCCTAGGAACTGCCTGGTTTTCAGTAATGTGATTCTGTAATTTTATTTGTGAATAATTAATTATTGATTTATATGATGAGGAAAATATTGATTTTATGTGGATATAGATGGAGAAAAATTTTAATGTGACAATTGTTGAAAATTAATATTTTATTTTTTTGATAAAATAATTCATTTTAATATATTATTTTAATAATATATTAATGGTGATATTTTTACAATGAATGTGGGATATATAAATAAATGAGGAGGAAGAGTATTTTTGTTGGATTAAATGTTTAACACATGTTTTGTGTGTTGGTGGACACAATTCTTGACCGAAAATTTATTATAGACTGTAAAATCGTCCGTTTATCGATTTCGGCCAATTTCTGTTTTAAATTTGAAAACACTTTCTTTTGCAAAGTTGTAGAGAATTGAATTTCCTATAAAAAGTTGCGAGATTCAAATTTTCTGACAAAAGAGCTATTTATTATGAATTATTGAAGTTCTGAAGTTCCGAAATAATTGATTTTTGGAAGTTTTATTTATTTTTATTAACAAAAATGTTTTTTACACTTTGGTGGGTCTCACTTGCTCATGTTGATGGCTGAATCCAGATTTTCTAAGGTGGGCTTGACAATTTTGTAAATATAATATTATTATATTCAATTTTCTGCTTTGGTGTTCTAAGCAATTTCCTATAAATAGGGTGCTTAGATTAGAATTAAAAATTACACCAGAAACTGAAGTTTTCTCTCTATTTCTCTCTCTATATTATCGAGTGTATTCTTGTGAGTATTTTGATATCTTGAGTGTTGTTATACGGTGCAAGTTCGTTTAGCGTTATTCCAGTCAGGAGTACTGCTCTTTTGAGGTAAGGGATAGTAAGGAATGTTATTTTTTTTATCAATGATATTACTTCTTTCAATATCATTATACCGGAATATTGGTAAGATTTCTTGAAAAAATCATGATAACAGGAAAGATGGAATCTGAAATGGATGCAAGGTATTCTCAACTCTTTGAAATACCAGGTACGTAAATTTCGGGGACGAAATTTCATAAGGAGGGGAGATTGTAAGACCCCGAATTTTATGAAGTAAAAGTATTCAATTTTTCTATTTAGTAAATGGTTAAATTGATAAAAGTTTAAAGTTATGGGTGAAATGTGCAAAATTTTTAAAATAAGCAAGTGGTTATTAAATATTCATTGTTGTCGGGAAATATTCGTTTGGTCGTGGAATATTCTTACTGTCGGGAAATATTCATACGACGGCGCAGCCTTTTGTGGGCCCCATAACGGAAAGCGATTGGATGAAGAAAACGACAAGAGTAAGTTGTTTATAAATAACGACGTAGTTGTTATCGTTAACACTGTTGGAATACCCGGTGGTTAAAACACAGTAATACGCGTTGTTGCACAGTAGCACACGGTATTGCACCAATTATTAATTTTTACGTAAGAAGGCATTACTCAATAATTGTTACAGTAATTACTGTTCAGTATTTTATTTTATTGATACAATAATTGCTGCGTTGATATTTTATATTACTGTTGTTTTAATAATTGTCACTACATAGTATTTTCTATTATCGGAGCAATAATTCATATTATCTGAATAATATTATTAGATAATATTATTAGCAATGTCTAGAAATTTCTGTCTAAGGAAAAGTTTGGTTATCTAATTGCGCGCCAGTAAGGAAGAGATCCTTATTGGAAAGCCCCCTCTTTCCTAGGAACTGCTTGGTTGTCAGTAATGTGATTCTGTAATATTATTTGTGAATAATTAATTATTGATTTATATGATGAGAAAAATATTGATTTTATGTGGATATAGATGGAGAAAAATTTTAATGTGACAATTGTTGAAAATTAATATTTTATTTTTCTAATAAAATAATTTATTTAAATATATTATTTTAATAATATATTAATGGTGATATTTTTACAATGAATGTGGGATATATAAATAAATAAGGAGGAAGAATATTTTTGTTGGATTAAATGTTTAACACATGTTTTGTGTGTTGGTGGACATAATTCTTGATCGAAAATTTATTATAAACTGTAAAATCGCCCGTTTATGGATTTCGGTCCATTTTTGTTTGAAATTTGAAAAAACTTTCTTCTGCAAAGTTGTAGAGAATTGAATTTCCTATAAAAAATCGCGAGATTCAAATTTTCTGACAAAAGGGCTATTTATTATGAATTATTGAAGTTCTGAAATAATTGATTTTTGGAAGTTTTATTTATTTTTATTAACAAAAACGTTTTTTACACTTTAGTGGGCCCCACTTGCACATGTTGATGGCTGAATCCAGATTTTCTAAGGTGGGCTTGACAATTTTGTAAATATAATATTATTATATTTAATTTTCTGCTTTGGTGTTCTAAGCAATTTCCTATAAATAGGGTGCTTAGATTAGAATTGAAAATCACATCAGAAACTGAAGTTTTCTCTCTATTTCTCTCTCTATATTATCGAGTGTATTCTTGTGAGTATTTTGATATCTTGAGTGTTGCTATACGGTGCAAGTTCGTTCAACGTTATTCCAGTCAGGAGTACTGCTCTTTTGAGGTAAGGGATAATAAGGGATGTTGTACCAATTATTGATTCTTACGTAAGAAGGCACTACTCAATAATTGTTACAGTAGTTAATGTTTAATATTTTATTTTATTGATTCAATAATTGCTGCGTTGATATTTTATATTATTGTTGTTTCAATAATTATTGCTGCACAGTATTTTCCATTATCAGATCAATAATTCATATTATTTAAATAATATTATTAGATAGGATTATTGGTAATGTCTAGAAAGTTCTGTCTAAGGAGAGGTTTGGTCATCTAATTGCGTGCCAGTAAGGAGAAATTCTTATTGGAAAGCCCCCTCTTTCTTGGGAACGGCCTAATTGTCATAAATGTGATTCTGTAATATTAATTGTGGATAATTAATTATTGATTCATATGATAAGGAAATATTTATTTTATGTAAATATAAATGAAGGATATATTTTTGTGGTTAAAAATAAAGGAGTTAATGTTGAGGTGTTTTATCTGTATTTTTGTCGGAACGGAGGTATTAAAAATCAAATTATGGTTG
The DNA here is from genome assembly GCA_016801055.1 of Panax notoginseng. Taxonomy (NCBI): domain Eukaryota; kingdom Viridiplantae; phylum Streptophyta; class Magnoliopsida; order Apiales; family Araliaceae; genus Panax; species Panax notoginseng. The sequence goes on from CM029014.1 coordinate 185,269,761, forward strand.
TTAAGATATTTTGCGAGGGTTATAATTTTTAATCCGACCGTTGGATCGTGGTAATATTTAGATATATTTTACATATATAAGTTGAGTATATGTCCATAAATTTTGAACCGTTAAAAATGAACGTATGATTTGTTATGAATTTTACGAGATGGCTGGTTCAGAAATTGTTGAATTTTCAGAGTTAATCATTTTGGTGGAAAATTCTAGAATTGGTGGGCCCCACTCTTGGTTGGTGAAGAAATGTGCTGAGATTTTTATTCAAATGTGGTGGGTGGGAATAGTAGCAAGTAAAGCCATCAGGTTGCAGGTTAAGTCTGCTTCGGCGTGCTAACATTTTCCTATAAATAGAGGGCTAAGTTAGAATTGAAAATCACACCAGAATTCATAAGTTTTCTCTCTTTCTCTCTCTAGATTATTGAGTGTATTTTGTGAGTATTTAGATACTTTGAGAGTTGCTATTCAGCACAAGTTTTATGCAGTCTCATATCCGATATTCAGTCAGAAGTGCGGTTATTTTGAGGTAAGGGATATTATTTTCTTTTTAAATGATATTATTTTCTTCAATATTATTATGCTAAAATATTGATATGAGTTTTTATCAAATTTAGAACTTTTTGTGTCGGGGTTACTATTCACGTATACGACACTATTCACGTATACGATACTCTTCACGAATACGACACTATTCACCGAAAAATAAAATTTTCTTCTTTTTGTCCAAGATGTCTATTATGGTTACTATCTTTGATTGTATCCATGTTTTGATCTTTATTTTTGAATTCTGCTTCACAATTGATTATTATGAATTATTATTGATCTTGGATAAACTGTTATACGAATCCCTACTATTTGTCCTTCTGTCTCACTGGATTCATTTTTTTAAAGATATTTTTCATCATCCTCAGTCCTAAATGATGATATTACTGAATATCTTTGGCCTGTAGTGCAAAGATGTATGATTACCTGATGAATATATTTGGCCTGTAGTGCAAAGATGAACAGGTCTTGAGATGAACATGATTGACTGGTGATACAAATGAATATCTTTGGCCTGTAGTGCAAAGATGAATATTTGGTTAAAGATGATTATTAATTGATGTTACAAGGATAAAATATTGATTATGGACTTTTAAATCTTAGAAGATAGTAGAATTTATTCTCTACTTGACTCTTCTAATGGTTTGTTGTTTCCGCTGCAGTTGTTGATCTAAAACTTGTTGTCGATTATATTCTATCAGATTTTTCCCTGTTGAATACTAATGATAATTTGTTGTATATTATCTTAGTCATAATATTCTTTACTGGCCTAGTTGAGCTCATCCTTTTCCTTTTTGTTCCATTTTTCTTCTCAGGAGGTGAGAACATAGCAGGATCTAGTCGGGTATGGGGTGATAGTTCTAGAAAGATATTTTAGCAGTCCTCACTATTTCTGTAAAATAGTGTTTGAATAATTATAATGAGGACTTATTTGAGTGTGGATATTGTCTAGCAGACAATATTTGTATTTAAACTCATAGTATGTGTTGTCGTATTTTGCACGACAATTGTATTATTGAAGTTGTAGTTTGCTTTTTGTACCATGTATTTGGCGACTCAAAATGGGTGTTGTATACCTATTCTGGGGGCGTCACAGTTGGTATCAAAGCTTAGGGATATGATCCCTGGCTGAGATGTGAGAGAAGAACTAGGAGAGGAGAGACGGAGAACTCATTCGCTTGTATGACCTGACTAAGTTTATTTGGTGTTTATTTGGTCGGTCAGAGTATAGGGATAATATATGACATGACTATTAACCCTTGTTTTATGGCAGTATTTAAGAATGGCAGCTGAGAACGTTAATAATGGCGTAAATCAAACCCTGGAGACACCTTTGATCACCACCCAGGGAAACGTGCAACAGGAAGGCAATATTCCTCCTGTAAACAACGTTACCGAGCAAACGATGAATGATGGAATGTTTAGGAGGTTTTTACAGTTCATACAAAATCAGATGAGGGAGACTCGTGTGCAGAATACGGGTGGAAATGATAACAACGCGCGGTTTGTCACAGCCAAGCAGTTCAAAGAATTGGGACCACCAGAATTTAAGGGAAAGCCGGATCCGATCATGGCGGAAACGTGGATCAAGCAAATTACCAAGATATTTGATGTCTTGGGATGCACGGAGGAACAAAAGGTTTCATTCGCCACATTTATGTTCCGCGGTGAGGCAGACTACTGGTGGGAGTCTGTGAAGCATACCCAGCCTGACGCACTCAACATGTCCTAGGAAACATTTCAGAAACTGTTCAATGACAAGTACTTTCCTAAAATTATTCGTCATATGAAGGAGGTGGAGTTTATCAGACTGGAACAAAACAACATGACGGTGTCCCAGTACGAGGCGAAGTTTGCAGAGTTATCCAGGTTTGCACCTCATTTAGTCGAGAATGAGGAACGAATGACAAGGATGTTTCTGAGAGGTTTAAAACTCGAGATTCAGCAATATCTTATCTCTCATAAATTTTCTTTATATTCAGATGTTGTAAACAGGGCTCAATTATTAGAGCGAGATAATGAGTATGTTCAACCAGGGTCATACTGGTGACAGCAGTCATCGGAGCGATGAGAACCAGCGAGGAGGGAAAAATATAGACAAAAGTGGTAACCACTTAGGTGGTCATCGTGGCCATGATAATAGGAGAGGTGAGTCAAGTGAAAATTTCAGGAAGAGAAGATTTAACGATGACAAGAAGACGTCGACAGCAGCACCAGCACCAGGAACAAATTCTAGGGGAGGAGAACGACCGCCAGTTAGATGTTACAGATGCGGAGATGAGGGACATATAAGTCCAAACTACCCACAACAGTTCAAGGTATGTTATAATTGTGGAAAGGAAGGACATATCGCTCGAGATTGTACTATAGCAAAACCAAGTCCAGCTGGAACGGTGACACCAAAGGAGGATACGGACAAAATAAAGTCGGCGGTTTCTGGAAGAGCGTTTGTCTTGACTGCCCAAAATACGAGGAACTCGAACGAAGGTATAACGGGTTAGTTAATTATAAATTCTTGTGAAGTTTATACCTTACTAGATACCGGTTCTACCCATTCTTTTATCTCTCCTGCTTGTGCTCAACGTTTAAACTTGACTCCGGAGAAATTAGACTTTAACCTATCTGTGGAGACTCCGTTAGGAGAAACTTTCATTACAGCTACAGTTTATAAATCTTGCTTAATCCAAGTTAACACAATCACATTACCTGTTGACCTTATCTCTTTAAATATACTTGCTTTTGATGTGATTTTAGGAATTGATTGGTTAACTACTCATCATGCCAAAATTGATTGTTTTCGTAAGGTTGTTAGTTTTCATATCCCTAACCAACCTGTTATGCGAATTCAAGCAACCAAACCACTAAAATCAATCGCTGTCATACCAAGCCATAAAGCCATTCGTTTATTGAAAAACGGATGTCAAGCTTTCTTAGCCCATGTCATGGACTTGAACAAAAATACGTCAGATTTGAATGATATTTCTATTGTTAGTGAATTTCCTGACGTATTTCCTGAAGAATTTTCTGTCCTAACCCAGAGCGTGATATTGAATTTTTGTATTGATCTTCAACCCGATACAAAACCCATTTTTAAAATCTCATATTGAATAGCTCCTATTGAACTTCAGGAGTTAAAAATCCAACTATAGAAGTTGGTACCCGAGCCTCTATCTGGTGACTTCCTTTGTGGAATGCACCAAAGCCAGACTCTCCGTAAGGGACTCTATATTTGTGTGGTAGTAAAACAATAGGTGCCATTGTGACGTGCTATCCAAGATTGGGATATGAATCATAATTGAGAGCAACCGAAGTCGGTGACCAAAGTACGTAGCTTTCTGGGCTTAACTGGTTACTATCGGAGATTCGTGGAAGAATTTTCTCGAATCGCTACTCCGTTAACTTAGCTGACTCAGAAAGATACAAAATTCATATCGAGCGAGGAATGCGAGAAGATTTTCCAATAGCTCAAGAGGCGACTCATTCAGAACCAGTTCTGACCATACCATCCTGAAAAAACGAACGTAGTAGCTGACGCGTTGAGTAGAAGATTGTACGTGAGTACGAGTGCGATATTATTGAACACAAAGACCTATTTTGTATAATTTATAAATGTTAGAGATAGAGTTAATGACTCTAGGGACCCACGTGATGATATACGAGTAAAATCGACTTTAATCGATAACGTTAAAGCCACTCAAGCTACAGACCTGGAGCTAATGAATATAAAGAAGAAGGTGCAAGAATGTGTTATTCTAGAAGTAAGAGTCGATAAAGAGAAGAAAGCTCAAGCCTTCGATTTATTTGAAATCCTCGATCGAGTAGGAACTGTGGCCTATAGACTCACCTTAACGCTAAGTATGTCGCGTGTTCAAAATATTTTTCACATATCGATGTTACGTAAATATGTGGACGACCCGAATCATATTATTGCGTTAGAACTAGACGAGATAGCCGAAGATTTAACGTACGAGGAGGTACATGTTAAGATATTGGATAGGAAAGAACATGTCCTAAGCACGAAGGTTATACCACAAGTTAAGGTTTTATGGAGAAACCATGCTATTAAAGAAATAACTTGGGAGTTAGAATCAGAAATGAAAGCGAGGTATCCTCACCTTTTCGAAACACCAGGTACGTACGTCAATTTCGAGGACGAAATTTCATAAGGAGGGGATGTTGTAATACCCCAACTTATTAATGAATAAAATCAAATTTTCTCTAAATATTATTGTGAATAATAAGGGGTTAATTTGATATAATACTTTGGTTATGGGTGAAATGTGTAAATTTTGCAAAATAAGCAAGTGGTTATAAAATATTCATTTTGTTGGAGAATATTCGTTTGGTTGTGGAATATTCTTGCTGTCGGGGAATATTCGTACGACGGCGCAGCTTTGTGTGGGCCCCATAACAGAAAGCGATTGAATGAAGAAAACGACAAGTATAAGTTGTTTATAAATAACGGCGTAGTTGTTACCGTTAATACTGTTGGAATACCCGGTGGTTAAAATACAATAGCACACGGTATTGCACCAATTATTGATTCTTACGTAAGAAGACACTACTCAATAATTGTTACAGTAGTTACTGTTCAATATTTTATTTTATTGATTCAATAATTACTGCGTTGATATTTTATATTATTGTTGTTTCAATAATTGTTGCTGCACAGTATTTTCTATTATCAGATCAATAATTCATATTATTTAAATAATATTATTAGATAACATTATTGGTAATGTCTAGAAAGTTTTGTCTAAGGAGAGGTTTGGTCATCTAATTGCGCGTCAGTAAGGAGAAATTCTTATTGGAAAGCCCCCTCTTTCTTGGGAACGGCCTGGTTGTCATAAATGTGATTCTGTAATATTAATTGTGGATAATTAATTATTGATTCATATGATAAGAAAATATTTATTTTATGTGAATATAAATGAGGGATATATTTTTGTGGTTAAAAATGAAGTAGTTAATGTTGAGGTATTTTATCTGTATTTTTGTCGGAACGGAGGTATTGAAAATCAAATTAGGGTTTTTAAGATATTTTGCGAGGGTTATAATTTTTAATCCGACCGTTGGATCGTGGTAATATTTGGATATGTTATACATATATAAGTTGAGTATATGTCCACAAATTTTGAACCGTTAAAAATGAACGTATGATTTGTTATGAATTTTACGAGATGACTGGTTCAGAAATTATTGAATTTTCAGAGTTAATCATTTTGGTGAAAAATTCTAGAATTGGTGGGCCCCACTCTTGGTTGGTGAAGAAATGTGCTGAGATTTTAATTCAAATGTGGTGGGTGGGAATAGTAGCAAGTAAAGCCATCAGGTTGCAGGTTAAGTCTGCTTCGGCGTGCTAACATTTTTCTATAAATAGAGGGCTAAGTTAGAATTGAAAATCACACCAGAATTCATAAGTTTTCTCTCTTTCTCTCTCTAGATTATTGAGTATATTTTGTGAGTATTTAGATACTTTGAGAGTTGCTATTCAGCACAAGTTTCATTCAGTCTCATATCCGATATTCAGTCAGAAGTACGGTTATTTTGAGGTAAGGGATATTATTTTCTTCTTAAATGATATTATTTTCTTCAATATCATTATGCTGAAATATTGATATGAGTTTTTATCAAATTTGGAACTTTTTGTGTCGAGGTTACTATTCACGTATACGGCACTATTCACGTATACGGCACTATTCACGAATACGACACTATTCACCGAAAAATAAAATTTTCTTCTTTTTGTCCAAGATGTCTATTATGGTTAATATCTTTGATTGTATCCATGTTTTGATCTTTATTTTTGAATTCTGCTTCACAATTGATTATTATGAAGTATTATTGATCTTGGATAAACTGTTATACGAATCCCTACTATTTGTCCTTCTGTCTCATTGGATTCGTTTTCTTTAAGATATTTTTCATCATCCTCAATCCTAAATGATGATATTACTGAATATCTTTGGCCTGTAGTGCAAAGATGTATGATTACCTGATGAATATCTTTGGCCTGTAGTGCAAAGATGAACAGGTGTTGAGATGAACATGATTGACTGGTGATACAAATGAATATCTTTGGCCTGTAGTGCAAAGATGAATATTTGGTTAAAGATGATTATTAATTGATATTACAGGGATAAAATATTGATTATGGACTTTTAAATCTTAGAAGATAGTAGAATTCATTCTCTACTTGACTCTTCTAATGGTTTGTTGTTTTCGTTGCAGTTGTTGATCTAAAACTTGTTGTCGATTATATTCTATCAGATTTTTCCCTGTTGAATACTAATGATAATTTCTTGTATATTATCTTAGTCATAATATTCTTTACTGGGCTAGTTGAGCTCACCCTTTTTCTTTTTGTTCCAATTTTCTTCTCAGGAGGTGAGAACATAGCAGGATCTAGTCGGGGTATGGAGTGATGGTTCTAGAAAGATGTTTTAGCAGTCTTCACTATTTTTGTAAAATAGTGTTCGAATAATTGTAATGAGGACTTATTTGAGTGTGGATATTGTCTAGCAGACAATATTTGTATTTAAACTCACAGTATGTGTTGTCGTAATTTACACGACAATTGTATTATTGAAGTTGTTGTTTGCTTTCTGTACCATGTATTTGGCAACTCAGAATGGGTGTTGTATACCTATTTTGGGGGCGTCACACAACTAGCTCAGTAAAGAATATCATGACTAAAGATAATTAAATTATCAATAGCCTTCATCAATAATAAATCAGAGATTTAGAACATATGGTAGATGATAAAAATTTCAGCCATAGTTACAGCGGAACGAGCAATACATTCGAAGAGTCAAATAGACTATAAAGTCTATTATCTTCTCCATGTTAAAAATCCACCAACAATGTTTTATCCCTGTAACATCAATCAACAATTCTGGTCCACAATCATATGAATAACTCATAATCATAACTGTAGTTCTAAATTCCTCTTCTCATCCAGGACGAAGATAATTTTCATCACCTATCTTTACCTGAAATATCAAATATCATGGTTACACCAAATCACATTTCCTATTCATAATCATACTAATAACTTCATCTTTGCACCACGGCCAAAGATATTTAACATGTCATCTTTGCACTACGGGCCAAAGATATTCATCAACAATTAATCTTTGCACTACAGGCCAAAGATATTCATCAATAATTCATCTTTGCACTACAGGCCAAAGATATTCATCAACAGTTCATATTTACACTACAGACCAAATATATTCATATCTCAAAGAAATATATAATCATTTCAGAATTTATATAAACAATAATTATAACCATATTGATCAATTCACTTTTGCACTTAAGCTAAAGACATTCACTTATAAATTCAATGGTCATGATCATACCAAAAATCTATCCATCTTTACACTCAAGTCAAAGAAAAATCAATATCATCATTAGGGTTATAAAAATGTTATATATGATAATAAAAATAATATGATCAACATATAGTTTTAATATCAAGAGTAATATTCGTAACTCATGAATAGTAAATCATGAATAGTAATCCCAACACAAAAGGTAAAAATTCCACAATAAAATCCGTATCAATATTTCGGTATAATAATATTGAAAGAATAATATTTCTTAAATTTATAAACAATTTATTTTAATTGTTTACACTTTACTAAAATAATACATTTAATCATTCAAAAATGCCAAACTCATAAGATTTCATCACCAATAACCAAAACCCTCATCAAAAAATCGGCATATACCTCATATAGGATTCTCAAGTCATAAAATCCTATTTTCCAATTTTCTTACTTCAAATAACATATTTAATTCATTTATTCATAACTAGACCATTTTCATGAAAAATACCAAATCAGTTCCAAAAATATTTCTTTTCTAAAATTTAGCATAATATAGTCTCATATTGAACATATATTTTTTCCGGAATTTTTGAAAGTCATTTACTATTTTTCATATGGCCAAAACCGTCGAATATTTAAACATTTATCACAAATTGTACTTTTATCTAAAAATTCTAAAATTCACAGAGTATACTCCTATCATATACATGTACTCCCAATAAAAATTTCATCAATTTTAGAGTTAACCACAAGAAGTTATAAGCGGTTACTTTTAAAATAGTATTTTCTCATAAAATTCATAACTCTTAATCTATACATCCAAAAATCACTATTTTTGGACACAATCAAGAAAACTCATCAAAATATCATTTCATATTTTTTCAAAATTTTTGAAGGTCAGAAAAATTACGAAATTGAAAAATATAACAACCCTTAAAATTCCTTACTATCCCTTACTATCCCTTACCTCAAAAGAGCAGTACTTCTGATCGGTATAAGGCTGAAGAAAACTTGCACTGATGAATAGAAACTCACAAAGTATCTAAATACTCATAAAATACACTCAATAATCTATAGAGAGAAAGAGAGAAAACTTAAGAATTCTGGTGTGATTTTCAATTCTAACTTAGCCCTCTATTTATAGGAAAATGTTAGCACGCCGAAGCAGACTTAACCTGCAACCTGATGGCTTTACCTACTTCTATTCCCACCCACCATATTTGAATAAAAATCTCAGCACATTTCTTCACCAACCAAGAGTGGGGCCCACCAATTCTAGAATTTTCTACCAAAATGATAAACTCCGAAAATTCAATAATTTCTAAAGTAGTCATCTCGTAAAATTCGTAACAAATCATTCGTTCATTTTTAACGGTTCAAAATTTGTGGACATATACTCAACTTATATATGTATAACATATCCAAAAATTACCACGATCCAGCGGTCGGATTAAAATATATAACCCCCGCAAAATAACTCAAAAATCCTAATTTAATTTTTAATACCTCCATTTTTAACCACAAATTATATCCCTTATTTATATTCACATAAAATAAATATTTCCTTATCGTATGAATCAATAATTTATTATTCACAAATAATATTACAGAATCACATTTATGACAACCAGGTCGTTCCCAGGAAAGAGGGTGCTTTCCAATAAGGATTTATCCTTATTGGCGCGCAATTAGGTGACCAAACCTCTCCTTAGACAGAACTTTCTAGACATTGCCAATAATATTATCTAATAATTTTATTCAAATAATATGAATTATTGATCTGATAATGAGAAATACTGTGCAGTAACAATTATTGAAACAACAATAATATAAAATATCAACGCATCAATTATTGAATCAATAAAATAAAATATTGAACAGTAACTACTGTAACAATTATTGAGTGGTGCCTTCCTCCGTAAGAATTAATAATTCAAAAATACTGTGCAATCCGTGTGCTACTGTGTAACAACGCGTATTACTGTATTTTAACCACATGGTATTCTAACAGTGTTAACGGTAACAACTACACCGTTAATTATAAAAAATTAATTTTTGTCGTTATCTTCATTCGACAGTTATTCGTTATGGGGCCCACAAATAGCTGCGCCGTCGTACGAATATTCCACTACAGAAAGAATATTCCACGACCAAACGAATATTTCCCGACAACAATGATTATTTTATAACCACTTGCTTATTTTGAAAAAAATTTTGTATTTCACCCATAACTTTAAACTTTTATCAATTTAACCATTTACTGAATAGTAATTATAAAAAAAATTAAATACTTTTATTCCATAAAATTTGGGGTCTTACATTACCGGTATAAACATGTCTTCTATTTAATGGCTCTCAAAATTTTCTTTATCTATTCATTCTAATTTTTAGTAATTATTGGGAATGTGTGAATAACAAAAAGAATGATGTAGAGAACTACTTCAATTAATACTTCATAGAAAAGTGGAGAAATACTTCAATTAATAAATAACTTAAAAGAAAAAATTAGGTATAAAAAAATATATCATTAATCAGCTTGTTAATATCAATTAGGACGTTTATTTCAGAATGAAAGGAGTATATTGTAAAGTGCTATTTGAGTTGGTCATTTTTGGTGTTAACATCAAAAGTGAAGTTTTTTGGTTTTTATTTTTACCCTTTTCATCGGTATTAATTCTCTTACACATAATTATTTTTTTCATTTTTACTTTCTCTCTTTCACTCCCTTATCCTTTTTACTCTCTCACTCTTTTATCTTTTTACATTGTTATAATATTTTGATGACAAAAGATTAGGTACAAAGAGAGCTAACTAGTATAAATAAATGGAATTCGAGAGAATTAAAAAAATGTAAGAACCCAACTTTTATAAATAAAGATGAATTTTCTATAAATATCATTTTTGAATATTATGGAGTTAATTTGATATAATGTTATAGTTGTGGGTAATATTTATAAATTTTACAAAGTACGCAAGTTGTTATATAATATTCGATTGGTCGGGGAATATTCGTTTTAACATGGAATATTCGTACAACGGCACAATCATTGGTGGACCCCACAACGGAATTATTGTCGGATTGAGAAAACGACAAAAATATTTTATTAAAAATAACGGCGAAAGTTTTACCATTGATACTGTTGAACTACTCGGTAGTAAAAGTACAGTAATACGTGTGGTTGCATAGTAGCACACGGTATTGATTATTAATGCTTATATGAGAAGTCACTCAGTTTGATTCCATTACTGTCAGTTAATAATATGAATTATTTAGCGATAATGACGTTTTGTTTTATTATTATTATTATTAACGTAATAAAACAGAAACATCTTTTTATATAAAACAAAATACTTTATTAAAGTTATTCTATAAATAGAATATATTATATTTTATTTAAAAGTTTTTCTTTAAATATGGACCGTCAGATTAAAGTAATCAATCTGGACCGTTCATGGATTAGTTACTATGCATTCTATTTTTCTATAAATAGCAGCTCATTCCTTCATTATTTTTTACGAATTCACTGAACTCTAGAGAGAGAAACTATAGAGAGAAACTATAGAGAGAAACTATAGAGAGAGAGAAGAAGAGTATTCTACTACTTAACTACTTCTTTATTTCAGCTCTTCTTTAAAACGGTAAGGGGTGTTATTCTTTTTTATTCATGAAGAGAACTGCTGTTATTCCATTTCTTATTATTCTGTTGGAATAACCTGTATACGCGGTCTACCCTATACTTGGTGACATTCTTCTATTATTCTGTTGGAACATCCTGTCTGTGTGTTTTACACCGGACCTGGTCCCGTTTTTATTATTATTCTGTTGGAACATCCTGTCTGTGTGTTTTACACCGGACCTGGTTCCGTTTTTATTATTATTTTGTTGGAACATCCTGTCTGTGTGTTTTACACCGAGCCTGGTTCCGTTTTTATTATTATTCTATTGGAACATCCTGTCTGTGTGTTTTACACCGGACCTGGTTCCGTTTTTATTATTATTTTGTTGGAACATCCTGTCTGTGTGTTTTACACCGGGCCTGGTTCCGTCTTGTTATTATTCTGTTAGAACATCCTGTCTGTGTTTTACACCGGACCTGGTTCCATTATTTACCATTCTGTCAGAATATCCTGTCTGTGCGTTTACGCCGGACCTGGTTCCATTATTTATTATTCTGTTGGAATAACCTGTCTGTGCGGTCTATCGCATGCCGGGTGATTTCTTTTGTTATTCCATTCTTTATTATACTCAGTTGGTTAAGTTTTGACTTCTATACTCCATGAAATTAGTGGAATATCCTTGATAATTGCGGTACATTCAGTATCTTTTCATGAAAATATTCTTCTAAGCATTCTTAAATTTTACTTCACAAAGCAGTATCATGTTGACAATTTGGACGTTGTTAATTCTTGGATAAATTAATTCTTGAACTTGTTTTATTGAATTCTTATATCATTGTCATCATCCTCATGTTTATAAAATGTTAAAAGTCATCTGTGGCCTGTAGTGTATAGATGGACTTGGTATGATTATGACCAGGGATTATTTGGTATAATCATGACCGTAATGTTGCAAATGATATGGTAAAAATCCTCATTGGCCCGTAGTGCGTTGATGGACAGTTGTTGGCATGATCATAACCACTAATGAATACACGAATATCATTTGCCGTAGTGCACGGGTGATTCGATGATGTGGATTATTTTATTAACCCGAGTCCCAGCGATCACAATGTTGAAAAATCTTTTAAATCATAAAAGATAGTAGAGTTTATTTTCTACTTGACTCTTTTAATAGATTGCTTGTTTCGCTGCAGTTAAACTTGATGTCTATTATATTTTATCAGTTTAACATTGTTGAAGGCTAAGGATAATTTATTCTGCATTATCTTAGTCATAATATTTCTTACTAGGCTAGTTGAGCTCACCCTTTCTTTCACTGTTCTCTTCAGGAAATGAGAACGTAGCTGGGGCAAGTCGGAGAACGGAGTGATGGTCCGAATGATAGTATTAGTTAGTAGTCCTCACTATTCTATGTAATAGTATGTTAATAAATGTAATGAGGACTCCTTTTGAGTATGAATACTCTCTAGAATATAATATTTGTATTCAAACTCACAGTTTATATTTTGTCGTATTGTACACGACAGTTGTATTAGTAAGTTGTATTTGTATTCTATACTATGTACTATGTATCTGACGACCCAAGATGGGTGATATATACCTAATTTTGGGGGCGTCACAGTTGGTATCAGAGCTTAGGGATATGATCCCTGGCTAAGATGTGAGAATAGAACTAGGAGGGGAGAGACGGGGAATTCCTTCACTAGTATGACCTACCTAAGTTTATTTGCATGGTATTTAATTGGTCGGTCATAATATAAGGATAATATATGACATATCAATTATCTTTTATTTTGTGGCAGTATCTAAAAATGGCATCTGAGAGTGTTGAGAATAGCAATGGAGCACATGCGACTATTGATTCACCACATATCAATAATCAGGATAATGTGCATCAGGAAGGTGACAATCCTCATGCAAACAACAACAGTGACCAGATGATGAATGATGGAATGTTCAGAAACTTTATGCAGTTCATGCAACAGTAGGCAAGAGCGGCTCCTGTCCAAAATATAGGTGGAAACACTGAAAACTCTCGGACGGTCACCGCTAAACAGTTCAAGGAGCTGGGACCACCAGAGTTTAAGGGAGAGCCAAAACCACTTATAGCGGAAACATGGATAAAGCAGATTACCAAGATATTTGATGTCTTGGGATGCTCCGAGGAGCAAAAGGTTCCCTTTGCCGCCTTTATGTTGCGAGGAGAGGCAGATTACTGGTGGGAATCGATTAAGCGTACTCAACCTGCCGCACTGAAGATGTCTTGGGAGAAGTTTCAAGAGCTGTTCAATGACAAATACTTTCCCGAAAATATTCGTCACATGAAGGAGGTGGAGTTCATCAAATTGGAGCAGAATAATATGACCGTGTCACAGTATGAGGCTAAATTTGCTGAGTTATCCCGGTTTGCGTCCCACTTGGTGGATAATGAAGAGCGAATGACGCGAATGTTTTTGCGAGGTTTGAAACATGAGATACGTCAACATCTTATTTCTCATAAACTGTGTTTGTATTCAGATGTTGTGAATAGGGCTCAATTAGTGGAGCGCGATAACCAGTCAACGCAACCAAAAGAGAGCAGTCGGCAAAATGATAATACCAGTGAGAGCAGTCATCGAAGCGGTGACAACAAGCGTGGAGGAAATCAACAGGCCAGAAATGGTAACCACTTCGGTGGTAATCAGGGCCAAAACAATAAGAATGATCATTTCAAGAAGAGGAGATTCAACAATGATGGAAAGACGTCAGAACCAGCACACGTTGTTAAGGAAGGAGAACGACCACCTATCATATGTTTCAAATGCGGAGGGGAGGGACACATCAGTCCAAACTGCGCGATGCCGTCTAAAACATGTTATAATTGTGGAAGAGAAGGTCATTTAGCTCGATTTTTGTCGTTTACCAAAAACAAGTTCAGCCAAGATTGAGACACCAAAGGCCGTCCCAAAAAAGTCAAAACCGGTAGTGCAAGGGAGAGCGTTTGTTGTGACCTCCCAGAAAGCAAGGAACCCGAATGAGGTCATCACGGGTAAGCTTATCATAAACTCTAACGAAGTCTATACTTTATTTGATACCGGTTCTACCCATTCTTTTATTTCTCCTACTTGCGCTCATCGATTAAATTTGACTCCGGAGAAATTAGACTTTGATTTATCTGTTGAAACTCCATTGGGAGAAACCTTCATTACATCCACGGTTTATAAGTCTTGTTTGGTTCAAGTTGGTACCCACACATTACCTGTCGATCTGATTTCATTAAAAATACTTGCATTTGACGTGATTCTAGGGATTGATTGGTTAACTACTCATCATGCAAAAATTGATTGTTTTCGTAAGGTTGTTAGCTTTCATATTCCTAATCGACCTATTATGCGAATTCAAGCAACCAAACCATTAAAATCAATCGCTGTCATCTCAAGCCATAAAGCTATTCGTTTATTGAAAAACGGATGTCAAGCTTTCTTAGCTCATGTCACGGATCTAAACAAAAATACGTCAGTTTTGAATGATATTTCTATTGTTAATAAATTTCCTGACGTATTCCCTGAAGAACTTCCTGGCCTACCCCCAGAGCGTGAAATTGAATTTTGTATCGACCTTGAACCCGGTACAAAACCCATTTCCAAAGCCCCATATCGAATGGCTCCTATTGAACTTCAGGAGTTAAAGATCCAACTGCAGGAATTGTTAGACATTGGCTTTATTCGTCCTAGTACTTCTCCTTGGGGTGCTCCTGTGCTATTCGTGAAGAAGAAAGATGGAAGTATGCGACTTTGTATTGATTATCGGGAGTTGAATCATGTCACCATCAAAAACAGGTACCCATTGCCACGTATTGATGACCTGTTTGACCAGTTGCAAGGAGCACAATTCTTTTCAAAGATCGATCTTCGTTCTGGATATCATCAGCTGAAGGTTAGAACTGAGGATATTCCAAAGACGACTTTCAGAACTCGGTACGGGCATTATGAATTCTTAGTCATGTCCTTTGGATTGACTAATGCTCCTGCTGCCTTCATGGATATGATGAACCGGGTATTCAAGGAATATTTAGATCACTTTGTGGTCGTCTTTATTGATGACATCCTTATTTATTCCAAAAGCCGTGAAGATCATGAGCAACACTTGAGGCTGGTACTCCAAAAGCTTCGTGAATACAAGCTTTATGCCAAGTTGAAGAAATGCGAGTTCTGGCTGGAGGATGTAGCATTCCTTGGGCACGTAGTATCAAGCCGTGGAATATCGGTTGACCCGACAAAGATTGAAGCTATTCAAAGCTGGGAGCAACCTAAATCAGTGACCGAAGTACATAGCTTTCTTGGTTTAGCTGGTTATTATCGGAGAATCGTGGAAGGATTTTCTCGAATCGTTACTCCATTAACTCAGCTGACTCAGAAAGATACAAAGTTCAGTTGGAGCGAGGAATGTGAGCAGAGTTTTTAAGAACTCAAGAGGAGACTCATTTCAGCACCTGTTCTAACAATACCATCTGGCTCGGAGGGATTTGTCATCTACAGTGATGCTTCGAGCAAAGGGTTGGGATGCGTTCTCATGCAACATAGAAAAGTCATAGCCTATGCATCAAGACAACTCAAGGAATATGAGAGGAATTATCCTACTCATGATCTAGAGTTGGCAGCTGTTGTCTTTGCACTTAAAATTTGGAGGCATTACTTGTATGGGGAGAAGGTGGAGATCTTTACGGATCATAAAAGCCTCAAATATTTCTTCACTCAAAAGGAACTCAACATGCGACAACGACGTTGGCTTGAACTGTTGAAAGATTATGATCATACCATTCAATACCATCCTGGAAAAGCAAACGTGGTAGCTGACGCATTGAGTAGAAGATCATATGCAAGTACGAGTGCAATATTGTCAACACAAAGGCCCATTTTGTGTGACTTGCAAATGATGGAGATAGAGTTAAAACTCCAGGGACCCATGTGATGATGGCGAATATACGAGTAGAACCAACTTTAATCGATAAAGTTAAAGCTGCTCAAGCTACAGACCTGGAGCTGATGCGTATGAGGAAGAAAGTGCAAGAAGGTGCTATGCCGGAAGCAAGAATCGATGAAGAAGGAATACTTCGAGTCAACTCCAGACTTTGTGTTCCTAACAACCCTGATTTAAAGTATGAAATCATGATGGAGGCGCACAACACACCGTTTGCAATCCATCCTGGAAGTACCAAAATGTATCATGATCTTCGTCATACATTTTGGTGGAGCAATATGAAGAGAGAGATAGCGCTGTTTATCTCAAGGTGTCTAACTTGTCAACGAGTCAAAGCAGAGCATCAAGTACCAAAAGGTCCATTGCAACCACTTGAAATTCCAGAATGGAAGTGGGAGCACATTACCATGGATTTCGTTACCGGTCTTCCTAAGGTTTCTCAAGGTATAGATGCGATTTGGGTCATTGTTGATAGATTGACCAAGTCTGCTCATTTCTTACCGATACGAGAAACTTATACACTTGAACGTCTTGCTCGTATGTACATAAACGAGATTGTAAGACTGCATGGTATGCCAGTATCCATAGTTTCTGACCGAGACCCAAGATTCACTTCACGATTTTGGGTTAGTTTACAAAAAGCTATGGGCACAGATTTACGATTTAGTTCGGCATATCATCCTCAGACGGACGGACAATCAGAGAGGACTATTCAAACTCTAGAAGATTTATTAAGACTCTGTGTCCTTGACTTCAAGGGAAGTTGGGACAAGTTCTTACCATTGGTGGAGTTTTCCTACAACAACAGTTATCAAGCAAGTATTGGCATGGCTCCATTCGAAGCATTGTATGGAAGAAAATGTCGTTCTCCAGTATGCTGGGATGAGGTGGGTGAAGCAACGTTGTTGGGACCGGAGTTGGTACGTATGACTACAGAAAAGATTCAAACGATCCGACAACGTATAAAAACCTCACAAGATCGACAAAAGAGTTATGCTGATCTTCATCGAAAGGACGTGAAATTTGATATAGGAGATCATGTGTTCTTACGTGTTGCTCCATGGAAAGGAGTTACGAGATTTGAAAAAGAGGAAAGCTCAATCCTCGATTCATCGGTCCATTTTTAATCCTCGATCGAGTAGGAACTGTGGCTTATAGACTCGCTTTACCGCCAAGTATGTCTCGTGTTCATAACGTTTTTCACATATCCATGTTACGCAAATATGTGGAAGACCCGAACCACATTATTGAGTTAGAACCGGACGAAATAGCAGAAGATTTGACGTATGAAGAAGTTCCTGTTCAAATCTTGGATAAGAAGGAACATATTCTACGCTCCAAGGTTATACCTCAAGTCAAAGTTTTGTGGAGAAACCACGATGTTGAGGAAATGACTTGGGAGTTAGAATCTGAAATGAAATCAAGGTATCCTTACCTCTTCGACATACCAGGTACGTACCCTAATTTCGAGGGCGAAATTTCATAAGAAGGGGAGGTTGTAAGACCCCAACTTTTATAAATAAAGATGAATTTTCTATAAATATCATTTTTAAATATTATGGAGTTAATTTGATATAATGTTATAGTTGTGGGTAATATTTATAAATTTTACAAAGTACGCAAGTTGTTATATAATATTCGATTGGTCGGGGAATATTCGTTTTAACAGGGAATATTCGTACAACGACACAATCATTGGTGGACCCCACAACGAAATTATTGTCGGATTGAGAAAACGACAAAAATATTTTATTAAAAATAACGACGGAAGTTTTACCATTGATACTGTTGAACTACTCGGTAGTAAAAGTACAGTAATACGTGTGGTTGCATAGTAGCACACGGTATTGATTATTAATGCTTATGTGGGAAGTCACTCAGTTTAATTCCATTATTGTCAGTTAATAATATGAATTATTTAGCGATAATGACGTTTTGTTTTATTCGTATTATTAACGTAATAAAACAAAAATATCTTTTTATATAAAATAAAATACTTTATTAAAGTTATTCTATAAATAGAATATATTATATTTTATTTAAAAGATTTTTCTTTAAATATGGACCGTCATATTAAAGTAATCAATCTGGACCGTTCATGGATTAGTTACTATGCATTCTATTTTTCTATAAATAGCAGCTCATTCCTTCATTATTTCTTACGAATTCACTGAACTCTAGAGAGAGAAACTATAGAGAGAAACTATAGAGAGAGAGAGAAGAAGAGTATTCTACTACTTAACTACTTCCTTATTTCAGCTCTTCTTTAAAACGGTAAGGGGTGTTATTCTTTCTTATTCACGAAGAGAACTGCCGTTATTCCATTTCTTATTATTCTGTTGGAATAACCTGTATACGCGGTCTACCCTATACTTGGTGACATTCTTCTATTATTCTGTTGAAACATCCTGTTTGTGTGTTTTACACCGGACCTGATTCCGTTTTTATTATTATTCTATTGGAACATCCTGTCTGTGTGTTTTACACCGGACCTGGTTCCGTTTTTATTATTTTTTTGTTGGAACATCATGTCTGTGTGTTTTACACCAGACCTGGTTCCGTCTTGTTATTATTCTGTTGGAATATCCTGTCTGTGTTTTACACCGGACCTGGTTCCATTATTTATTATTCTGTCGGAATATCCTGTCTGTGCGTTTACGCCGGACCTGGTTTCATTATTTATTATTCTGTTGAAATAACCTGTCTGTGCAGTCTATCACATGCCGGGTGATTTCTTTTGTTATTCCATTCTTTATTATACTCAGTTGGTTAAGTTTTGACTTCTATATTCTATAAAATTAGTGGAATATCCTTGATAATTGCGGTTCATCCAGTATTTTTTTATAAAAATATTCTTCTAAGCATTCTTAAATTTTACTTCACAAAGCAGTATCATGTTGACAATTTGGACGTTGTTAATTCTTGGATAAATTAATTCTTGAACTTGTTTTATTGAATTCTTATATCATTGTCATCATCCTCATGTTTATAAAATGTTAAAAGTCATCTGTGGCCTGTAGTGCATAGATGGACTTGGTATGATTATGACCAGGGATTATTCGGTATAATCATGACCGTAATGTTACAAATGATGTGGTAAAAGTCCTCATTGGCCCGTAGTGCGTTGATGGACAGTTGTTAGCATGATCATGACCACTAATGAATACACGAATATCTTTGGCCGTAGTGTAGGGGTGATTTGATGATGTGGATTATTTTATTAAGCTGAGTCCCAGCGATCACAATGTTGAAAACCTTTTAAATCATAAAAGATAGTAGAGTTTATTTTCTACTTGACTCTTTTAATGGATTGCTTGTTTCGCTGCAGTTAAACTTGATGTCTATTATATTTTATCAGTTTAACATTGTTGAAGGCTAAGGATAATTTATTCTGCATTATCTTAGTCATAATATTTCTTACTAGGCTAGTTGAGCTCACCCTTTCTTTCACTGTTCTCTTCAAGAAATGAGAACGTAGCTGGGGCAAGTCGGGGAACGGAGTGATGGTCCGAATGATAATATTAGTTGGTAGTCCTCATTATTCTATGTAATAGTGTGTTAATAAATGTAATGAGGACTCCTTTTGAGTATGAATACTCTCTAGAATATAATATTTGTATTCAAACTTACAGTTTATGTTTTGTCGTATTGTACACGACAGTTGTATTAGTAAGTTGTATTTGTATTCTATACTATGTATCTGACGACCCAAGATGTGTGATGTATACCTAATTTTGGGGACGTCACAAAAAACATCACTTTAATTTATTTTATCCTACACGTTAATCGTAATTCAAATTCATCATATATTTCTCAACATATAAATCATTTCCCAACCAAATAAGAGAGTATACTCTATTGTATACTTTTTCTTCTTCTTTTAACAATTATAAAAAATTAATCCCTTTTAAATATAAACTGATATATAGTAAATATATTACTCTATTCATTTAGATATATATTTTTCTTTTTATCTGTTTTAAAATTAAAGATACAATCTACTCTAAAAGTTATATAAAAATTTTAATGTGGTATTACTTATATTGTATATGTAGAACCCGTTTGGGGTAGCTTTTAGGTAAACTAAAAGTATTTCTTTGAAGCATGAAAGTAGGGATGGCAATATAAATCAAAACTGATTCGAAACCGGTCAAATCGCATCGAACTGGTTGGTTTTTAATCGAATCGTTGGCCTCGTTGGTGTGATTTTGGTGCAAAAAATTTTGAATTGGGACCAGTACAGTGCAATTTTAATATTTGTCTCTAAACTGAAGGTGCACCACCTCGCTTCTTGAACCTATAGTACATCGGTCCTTGAACCGTTCTATATATACTTGTATATTTTAATATATATATATATATATATATATATATATATATATATATATATATATATATTTCATAGCATTATTATTTTTATATAAGATTATATATAGTTTTAAATTTACTCAAACATATATTTTTACTATTTTTTACTTTTGCATATCAAAAATTAATTTATAAATATTTTTATATATAGTTAATATATATTAAAACTACAATAATGTTAAAATTAAAACAATGTTATCTTAATTTTAATTGAACATGTATTCTATGATACTTGTTTATATTTTGTAAGTTATTTTAATTAATGTTATTATAATGTGGGTTGCAAAAATATTAAATTAATTTAAGAAAAATTAAGTCTAAAATATTATTAGTTTTTGACTAGTGCAAGTCAGTGCAGTGCGGTTCAAAATATAAACCAACTGGTGTGATTTTTGTTATAAAACAATCTTGAACCGAGAAAAGAAAGGAGATCTGAAGAGATCTTACAGTCTGACACGAGAACTGCTATCGAACGACTTTTGACGTCTACAAACTCGATTTCCACCAGTTAAAACTTAATATGTTGAAGTTTATATGTATAAGAGTGTTTACAAATTACAATAGAGATTTACAATGTTTAGACAGAAGAAAAGCTCCCTTTCTGTAAGACCCCAAATTTTATGAAATAAAAGTATTCAATTTTTCTATTTAGTAAATGGTTAAATTGATAAAAATTTAAAGTTAAGGGTAATATATGAAATTTTTTCAAACTACGCAAGTGGTTATAAAATATTCATTGTTGTCGGGGAATATTCGTTTGGTCGTGGAATATTCTTTCTGTCGAGAAATATTCGTACGACGGCGCAGCTATTTGTGGGCCCCATAACGAATAACTGTCGGGTGAAGAAAACGACAAATTTGAGTTTTTACAAATACCGACGTAGTTGTTACCGTTAACACTGTTGAAATACCCGGTGGTTAAAATACAATAATACGCGTTATTGCACAGTAGCACACGGTATTGCATAGTATTTTTGAAATTATTGATTCTTACGTAAGAAGGCACTACTCAATAATTGTTACAATAATTACTGTTCAATATTTTATTTTATTGATTCAATAATTGCTACGTTGAAATTTTATATTATTGTTGCTCAATAATTGTCACTGCACAGTATTTCCCATTATCAGATCAATAATTCATATTATTTGAATAATATTATTAGATAACATTATTGATAATGTCTAGAAAGTTCTGTCTAAGGAGAGGTTTGGTCATCTAATTGCGCGCCAGTAAGGAGAAATTCTTATTGGAAAGCTCCCTCTTTCCTGGGAACGGCCTGGTTGCCATAAATGTGATTCTGTAATATTATTTGTGAATAATTAATTATTGATTCATATGATAAGGAAATATTTATTTTATGTGGATATAAATGAGGGATATATTTTTGTGGTTAAAAATGAAGGAGTTAATGTTGAGGTGTTTTATCTGTATTTTTGTCGGAATGGAGGTATTAAAAATTAAATTAGGGTTTTTGAGATATTTTGCGGGGTTTATAATTTTTAATCCGACCGTTGGATCGTGGTAATTTTTGGATATGTTATTCATATATAAGTTGAGTATATGTCCACAAATTTTGAACCGTTAAAAATGAACGTATGATTTGTTATAAATTTTACGAGATGACTGGTTCAGAAATTGTTGAATTTTCGGAGTTTATCATTTTGGTGGAAAATTCTAGAATTGGTGGGCCCCACTTGTGGTTGGTGAAGAAATGTGCTGAATTATATTTCAAATGTGGTGGGTAGGAATAGTAGCAGGTAAAGCCATCAGGTTGCAGGTCAAGCCTACTAAAATTTTCCTATAAATAGAGGGCTAAGTTAGAATTGAAAATCACACCAGAAACATAAGCTTTCTCTCTTTCTCTCTCTATATTATGAAGAATATTTTGTGAGTATTTAGATACTTGGTGAGTTACTATTCATCAGTGCAAGTTTCCTTCAGCTTTATATCCGATATCCGGTCTGAAGTGCTGCTATTTTGAGGTAAGGGATAGTAAGGGATAGTAAGGGATTTTAAGGGTTGTTATGTTTTTCAGTTTCGTAATTTTTCTGAACTTCAAAAATTCTGGAAAAATTTGAAATGATATTTTGATGAGTTTTATTGATTGTGTCCAAAAATGGTAATTTTTGGATGTATAGATTGAGAGTTATGAATTTTATGAGAAAAGACTATTTTAAAAGTAACTGCTTATAATTTATTGTGGTTAACTCCAAAATTGATAAAATTTTTATTGGGAGTACATGTATATGATGGAAGTATACTCTGTTAATTTCAGAATTTTTGGACAAAAGTACAATTTTTGATAAATGTCTAAATATTCGGCTGTTTTGACCATATGAAAAATAGTAAATGACTTTTAAAAATTCTGAGAAAAATATATGTTCAATATGGGACTATATTCTGATAAATCATAGAAAAGAAATATTTTTGGAACTGATTTGGTATTTTTCATGAAAATAGACAAGTTATGAGAAAATAAATTAAATATGTTATGTGAAGTAAGAAAATTAGAAAATAGGATTTTATGGCTTGAGAATCCTATATGAGGTATATGCAGATTTTTGATGAGGGTTTTGGCTATTGATGATGAAATCTTAAGAGTTGACATTTTATGATGATTAAATGCATTAATTAGTAAAGTGTAAACAATTTAAATAAATTGTTTATAAGCTTAAGAAATGTTATTCTTTCAATATCATTATACCGAAATATTGGTATAGATTTTATTGTGGAATTTCTACCTTTTTGAGTCGAGGTTACTATTCACAAGTTACTATTCACGAGTTACTATTCACGAGTTACTATTCACGACAAAATTGATTTCTTTTTCTAACCAAATTATAGTTGATTTATGAATATTACTCTTGAGATTAAATCTATATGTTGATTATATTGATTTTATTATCATATATAACATTTTTATAACCCTAATGATGATATTTTTCTTTGACTTGAGTGTAAAGATGGGTAGATTTTTGGTATGATCATGACTATGAGTTCTCTTTGGCCAGTAGTGCAAAGTTGAATTGTTGACTGGTATGATCATGACCATTGAATTTATAATTGAATATCTTTAGCTTAAGTGCAAAGGTGAAATGATCAACATGGTTATAATTATTGTTTATATAAATTCTTAAATGATTATATATTCTTTGAGGTATTAATATATTTGGCATGTAGTGCAAATATGAATTGTTGAGGAATATCTTTGGCCTGTAGTGCAAAGATGAATTGTAGATGAATATCTTTGGCCTGTAGTGCAAAGATGGTCTGTTGATGAATATCTTTGGCCCGTAGTGCAAAGATGACCTGTTGTTGAATATCTTTGGCCAGTAATGCAAAGATGAACTGTTGACGAATATCTTTAGCCTGTAGTGCAAAGATGACTTGTTGATGAATATCTTTGCCCCGTAGTGCAAAGATGAAGTTATTAGTATGATTATGAACAGGAACTGTGATTTGGTATAACCATGATGTTTGATGTTTCAGGTGATGAAAATTATCTTCGTCTTAGATGAGAAGAGGAATTTAGAACTACAGTTATGATTATGAGTTATTCATATGATTGTGGACCAGAATTGTTGATTGATGTTACAGGGATAAAACATTGTTGGTGGATTTTTAACATGGAGAAAATAATAGACTTTATAGTCTATTTGACTCTTCTAATGGATTGCTCGTTCCGCTGCAACTATGGTTGAAATTTTTATCATTTACCATATATTCTAAATCTCTGATTTATTATTGATGAAGGCTATTGATAATTTAATTATCTTTAGTCATGATATTCTTTACTGAGCTAGTTGTGCTCACCCTTTTGCTTCACAATTCCTTTCAGGTAATAAGAGTGTAGCTGGGTCGAGCGAGGGTAACGGGAAAATAGAACGGTGGTCTCTAGCTGTGGATGTTCTCCCGAAGCAGTATAGAAAAGTTCATTTAGTAGTTATATTTGGTGAATCCAATAGGGTAAGGTGTACCCAACGTTGGAAGGGTGGTTTGCCACTATCATACAAGATGTCTAACGACATACAATCTCGTGTCATCATAAGACAGAGATGTGCTCATCCACTTGCTGAGTATATATACGAGCACTACCTATATAATCTTGGTGTTTGTTTAAAGTATAATTCTCAATTAGAGACAGTAGAGATAATGATATGTCAAGAGAAGACTCACCATTGGGAAGAATATGATAGTAATCTTCTTGTTTTTCTTTGGGGTCTATTGGGTCAACCAAAGATAATTCTGTGGCCATATGATATCTATCATAACCTAGACGCGTGGCCTCCCATGTACGAAGGTTTCCTTGAGCACTTCCTAAAGATTCTAATTTCTAAAACAGTTTTTGACTATACCTTTATGTAAGGTGTCATTGTGAGGTGATGTCCACGGTTGGAACATGAGTCACATTTGGTATATATTTGTATCCAAACTCACATCATATGTGTTGTTGTATTTTACACGACAATTGTTGTAATAAAGTTGTAGTTATTTTCTGTACCATGTATTTGGCTACTCAGAATAGGTTGGATGGAATGGACCTATTTTGGGGTCGTCAGAGTTGGTATCAGAGCTTAGGGATATGGTCTCTGGCGGAGATCGGGGAATATAACTAGGAGGGGAAAGATGAGTAAATCCTTCGCTAGTGTGTCCTACCTAAGCTTATTTTTTGGTCAGTCATAATATCGGGATATTATGTGATATGTTAATTTGTTAAATTAACTCTTGTTTTGAAGCTGTATTCTAGAATGATATTTGAAATACAGGAGATGAGCAATGGAGAAATTATGATGACAGGGAAGATGTAATCTGAAATGAAAGGAAGGTATTCTCAACACTTTGAAATACCAGGTACGTAAATTTCGAGGACGAAATTTCATAAGGAGAGGAGATTGTAAGACCCCAAATTTTATGAAATAAAAATATTCAATTTTTCTATTTAGTAAATGGTTAAATTGATAAAAATTTAAAGTTAAGGGTGATATATGAAATTTTTTCAAACTACGCAAGTGGTTATAAAATATTCATTGTTGTCGGGGAATATTCGTTTGGTCGTGGAATATTCTTTCTGTCGAGAAATATTCGTACGACGGCGCAGCTATTTGTGGGCCCCATAACGAATAACTGTCGGGTGAAGAAAACGACAAATTTGAGTGTTTACAAATAACGACGTAGTTGTTACCGTTAACACTGTTGGAATACCCGGTGGTTAAAATACAATAATACGCGTTATTGCACAATAGCACACGGTATTGCATAGTATTTTTGAAATTATTGATTCTTACGTAAGAAGGCACTACTCAATAATTGTTACAATAATTACTGTTCAATATTTTATTTTATTGATTCAATAATTGCTACGTTGAAATTTTATATTATTGTTGCTCAATAATTGTCACTGCACAGTATTTTCCATTATCAGATCAATAATTCATATTATTTGAATAATATTATTAGATAACATTATTGATAATGTCTAGAAAGTTCTGTCTAAGGAGAGGTTTGGTCATCTAATTGCGCGCCAGTAAGGAGAAATTCTTATTGGAAAGCTCCCTCTTTCCTGGGAACGGCCTGGTTGCCATAAATGTGATTCTGTAATATTATTTGTGAATAATTAATTATTGATTAATATGATAAGGAAATATTTATTTTATGTGGATATAAATGAGGGATATATTTTTGTGGTTAAAAATGAAGGAGTTAATGTTGAGGTGTTTTATCTGTATTTTTATCGGAATGGAGGTATTAAAAATTAAATTAGGGTTTTTGAGATATTTTGCGGGGTTTATAATTTTTAATCCGACCGTTGGATCGTGGTAATTTTTGGATATGTTATTCATATATAAGTTGAGTATATGTCCACAAATTTTGAACCGTTAAAAATGAACGTATGATTTGTTATAAATTTTACGAGATGACTGGTTCAGAAATTGTTGAATTTTCAGAGTTTATCATTTTGGTGGAAAATTCTAGAATTGGTGGGCCCCACTTGTGGTTGGTGAAGAAATGTGCTGAATTATATTTCAAATGTGGTGGGTAGGAATAGTAGCAGGTAAAGCCATCAGGTTGCAGGTCAAGCCTACTAAAATTTTCCTATAAATAGAGGGCTAAGTTAGAATTGAAAATCACACCAGAAACATAAGCTTTCTCTCTTTCTCTCTCTATATTATGAAGAATATTTTGTGAGTATTTAGATACTTGGTGAGTTACTATTCATCAGTGCAAGTTTTCTTCAGCTTTATATCCGATATCCGGTCTGAAGTGCTGCTATTTTGAGGTAAGGGATAGTAAGGGATAGTAAGGGATTTTAAGGGTTGTTATGTTTTTCAGTTTCGTAATTTTTCTGAACTTCAAAAATTCTGGAAAAAATTGAAATGATATTTTGATGAGTTTTATGGATTGTGTCCAAAAATGGTGATTTTTGGATGTATAGATTGAGAGTTATGAATTTTATGAGAAAAGACTATTTTAAAAGTAACTGCTTATAATTTCTTGTGGTTAACTCCAAAATTGATGAAATTTTTATTGGGAGTACATGTATATGATGGAAGTATACTCTGTTAATTTCAGAATTTTTGGACAAAAGTACAATTTTTGATAAATGTCTAAATATTCGGCTGTTTTGACCATATGAAAAATAGTAAATGACTTTTAAAAATTCTGAGAAAAATATATGTTCAATATGGGACTATATTCTGATAAATCTCAGAAAAGAAATATTTTTGGAACTGATTTAGTATTTTTCATGAAAATAGACAAGTTATGAGAAAATAAATTAAATATGTTATGTGAAGTAAGAAAATTAGAAAATAGGATTTTATGGCTTGATAATCCTATATGAGGTATATGCAGATTTTTGATGAGGGTTTTGGCTATTGATGATGAAATCTTAAGAGTTGACATTTTATGATGATTAAATGCATTAATTAGTAAAGTGTAAACAATTTAAATAAATTGTTTATAAGCTTAAGAAATGTTATTCTTTCAATATCATTATACCGAAATATTGGTATAGATTTTATTGTGGAATTTCTACCTTTTTGAGTCGAGGTTACTATTCACAAGTTACTATTCACGAGTTACTATTCACGACAAAATTGATTTCTTTTTCTAACCAAATTATAGTTGATTTATGAATATTACTCTTGAGATTAAATCTATATGTTGATTATATTAATTTTATTATCATATATAACATTTTTATAACCCTAATGATGATATTTCTCTTTGACTTGAGTGTAAAGATGGGTAGATTTTTGGTATGATCATGACTATGGGTTCTCTTTGGCCAGTAGTGCAAAGTTGAATTGTTGACTGGTATGATCATGACCATTGAATTTATAATTGAATATCTTTAGCTTAAGTGCAAAGGTGAAATGATCAACATGGTTATAATTATTGTTTATATAAATTCTTAAATGATTATATATTCTTTGAGGTATTAATATATTTGGCATGTAGTGCAAATATGAATTGTTGAGGAATATCTTTGGCCTGTAGTGCAAAGATGAATTGTAGATGAATATCTTTGGCCTGTAGTGCAAAGATGGTCTGTTGATGAATATCTTTGGCCCGTAGTGCAAAGATGACCTGTTGTTGAATATCTTTGGCCAGTAATGCAAAGATGAACTGTTGACGAATATCTTTAGCCTGTAGTGCAAAGATGACTTGTTGATGAATATCTTTGCCCCGTAGTGCAAAGATGAAGTTATTAGTATGATTATGAACATGAACTGTGATTTGGTATAACCATGATGTTTGATGTTTCAGGTGATGAAAATTATCTTCGTCCTAGATGAGAAGAGGAATTTAGAACTACAGTTATGATTATGAGTTATTCATATGATTGTGGACCAGAATTGTTGATTGATGTTACAGGGATAAAACATTGTTGGTGGATTTTTAACATGGAGAAAATAATAGACTTTATAGTCTATTTGACTCTTCTAATGGATTGCTCGTTCCGCTGCAACTATGGTTGAAATTTTTATCATTTACCATATATTCTAAATCTCTGATTTATTATTGATGAAGGCTATTGATAATTTAATTATCTTTAGTCATGATATTCTTTACTGAGCTAGTTGTGCTCACCCTTTTGCTTCACAATTCCTTTCAGGTAATAAGAGTGTAGCTGGGTCGAGCGAGGGTAACGGGGAAATAGAACGGTGGTCTCTAGCTGTGGATGTTCTCCCGAAGCAGTATAAAAAAGTTCATTTAGTAGTTATATTTGGTGAATCCAATAGGGTAAGGTGTACCCAACGTTGGAAGGGTGGTTTGCCACTATCATACAAGATGTCTAACGACATACAACCTCGTGTCATCATAAGACAGGGATGTGCTCATCCACTTGCTGAGTATATATACGAGCACTACCTATATAATCTTGGTGTTTGTTTAAAGTATAATTCTCAATTAGAGACAGTAGAGATAATGATATGTCAAGAGAAGACTCACCATTAGAAAGAATATGATAGTAATCTTCTTGTTTTTCTTTGGGGTCTATTGGGTCAACCAAAGATAATTCTGTGGCCATATGATATCTATCATAACCTAGACGCGTGGCCTCCCATGTACGAAGGTTTCCTTGAGCACTTCCCAAAGATTCTAATTTCTAAAACAGTTTTTGACTATACCTTTATGTAAGGTGTCATTGTGAGGTGATGTCCACGGTTGGAACATGAGTCACATTTGGTATATATTTGTATCCAAACTCACAGCATATGTGTTGTTGTATTTTACACGACAATTGTTGTAATAAAGTTGTAGTTGTTTTCTGTACCATGTATTTGGCGACTCAGAATAGGTTGGATGGAATGGACCTATTTTGGGGTCGTCAGACTTTCTCTCTCAAATACTCGAATTTTCTCTCTCATTAGCCTTCTTTCTCTGGAATCTTTTTTAATAATCTGGGGGGCTGATATATGTAGCCCGACCAGCCACAAGTCTACATGCGGCTGGGCCTGGTGGGCCATGCTTCCTCGAAGTACGTACACCTCGATCGTTGTGCAGGCTGCTTGAAACCTTCATAACTTGCAATCCGAGAATCCTATGGAGATGTTCCATAACATTCCGGAAAGCTTTTTCCGAGAGCTACGCAATGATATAGAGGTTTCCCTTTTTCGAATCCATGAAAATTGGTCCATGACCAGAATAGTATCTTCAGGTCTTCACAGGCAGTCTATTGAGCTATCATTGAGTTGTTTGCACTCGGGATTGCTGTGATGGCTCTTGATGACCATGTCTACAGCTGAGTGTCTGTGATTTTTATGTTATGTTGTCAAAATTCCACCTTTGCCCCGCCCAGGGTTATATCCAGAATTGGAGTGGCTTTTGACTGTTCCTCGGGACTATCTCCAGGGTTTGACTATTGCCAACTTTATTTTTTTTAAGGTTGATCTCCTATGTTGATTTGATGTTCCACGAGGTTGTCTGTTGCCTAATTTCTTAATAGCACTTTAACACACAAGTATACGCGTTCAATTGTAATATTCAGCAAGCAAGGATATCGTTTCCACGAGGAAATAGATTAACCTTTATCAATTACTAATTTTAATTCAATTAATTTTATTTTAAACTACGAAATATTGGTTGTGATATGAAAACCTAAATTAACAACATTAATAACTAAGATCAAAGTTCACAAGATTAGTGCAAATTTAACAGATTAAGATTACAACTTCCCTTAGTATTTCATTTAAATCAATTAACTTTCTGTGACGCCCCCAAAATAGGTATACATCACCCATCCTGAGTCATCAAATACATGGTACTGAATACAAATATAAACTTAAATATACAACATGAGCTGTGAGTTTTAATACAAATATTATCTTCTAGACAGTATTAAAACTCAAAATAAGTCCTCAATACATTTATTACCACACTATTTTATAGAATAGTGACGACTACTAATCAAACATCTGGACCATCACTCCATTCTTCGACTAGTCCCAGCTATATTCTCATTTTCTGAAGAGAACAATGAAAGCAAAAGGGTGAGATCAACTAGCCCAGTAAGAAATATTATGACTAAGATAATGCAAAATAAATTATCGTTAGCCTTCAATAGTGTTAAACTGATAAAATACAATAGACATCAAGTTTAACTGCAGCGGAACAAGCAATCCATTAGAAGAGTCAAGTAGAGTATAAAATCTACTATCTTCTATGATTTAAAAAGTTTTTCATCACTTTTATCGTTGAGACTCAGCTTAATAAATAATCCATATCATCCCTGCACTACGACCAAGGATATTCATTAGTATCACAACCACAAATTATTCATGCACTACGGGCCAATGATATTCGTATATTCATCAATGGTCATGATCATGCCAACAACTGTCCATCAATGCACTACGGGCCAATGAGGACTTTTACCACATCATTTGTAACATTACGGTCATGATTATACCGAATAATCCCTGGTCATAATCATACCAAGTCCATCTATGCACTATGGCCAAAGATGACTTTCAACATAATATAAGCATGAGGATGATGACAATGATAAAAAATTCAATTAAAAGAAAGCAAATGATAAATTTTTAACGATTTATAATTTAATTTATCCAGAATTCAATAATGTCCAAATTGTCAACATGATACTGCTTTGTGAAGTAAAATTCAAGAATAATATTGTATCAAAAATGATTTGGACCGAAAAAAAATCAATTTTTATCATGAATAGTACCCCGGGTGAATAGTAACCCCGTGAATAGTACTCCGGCATGAAAAAGTTAAAACTTATCAAGAATGTTCAGAATAATTTTTTTATGAAAAGATACTGGATGAAGTGCAAATATCAAGGATATTCTACTAATTTCATGGAGTATAGAAGTCAAAACTTTAATAAAATGAGTGTAAAATTCGAAATCTGAAACGAAATAATATTACTTTCATACTACAGAGTATGAAAAAAAATATTATTTCATATGAATACTGAATAAAAATAATATCCCTTACATTGAAAAGAAGAGTATTCTAACTGGTAAAGCGGGGATATTCTTGAAGAAAACTTTCACTGTTTTCTACGCTCAAAACTTTGTAAAACTCTAAAGAAATACGCTCAATATTATAGAAGAAGAATTTTTTTATTCTGGTGTGATTTTCAATTCTAACTAAGTATCTTATTTATAGGAGATTGGAAGAGGTACTATTTGATCACGGGTGAATGAAAATTTTCACGGATGAAGTTTTTTTCTGATGACATGCCATGAATTTCAAAGTAATACCAAGAAAAACAAAACAAAGTACAATATATATATATATATATATATATATATATATATATATATATATATATAACCATGACATTTTTTCCTAACCACCCGTGACAATCATCAGATTACTCCCCCCTCCCACATTCATTTTTCTTCCAATGGGCCCCACATGTGAACCCCACATGTGGCCCCACCTTTATTATATTAAATAATTTTCTGCCGATTATTTTAAAAAATGGGTAAATGGGGGTCCATAAAATAAGCATAATTTACATCAAATACTTCATAAAAATTTCCTCAATAATTTTAACAACATTTATGATCATTATTATAATTCGCAATATTTAACAACCAGATCGTTCCTAGGAAAGAGGGGGCTTTTCAATAAAGATTTCTCCCTATTGGCGCGCAATTAGGTGACTAAACCTCTCCTCGACAGAACTTTCTAGACATCGTCAATATTACAAATAATAATATGAATAACTGTATCGTCTCAATTATTAATTTAATAATATATAAAATATCGACAATAATTAAATCAAATAACGTGAGATACTATGCAGCAATTACTGTAGCAATAATTAAATATAACTGAGTGACTTCTCACGTAAGTATCAATAATCAATACCGTGTGCTACTATGCAACCACGCGTATTACTGTACTTTTTAAAAGTAGTATGCACACAAGCCAATCATGTTTGATGATAAAGCATACACTTTGTAACAATCTTATTTATTTATTAATAAAAAGTATTAATTAATTAAAGGCTTTTAATTATCTACATGATGCTGTTTTATAATATGTGATAACACATAGTTTTAAGGAATACTTTTAGAATAATGATGATGATCATTCTAATGAGATCTAAATTCTTAGAAAGTTTAAAACTAAAATAGTTTCCAATCGTTAGATTACTAAATTGAGAATTAGTGAATCCGAATAGATTGGTACATACGTTACTTGCTCATTGGATGAGGATGATTGACCTCATAATCATTTGTGTGGAGAAACTAAAGCAAGTATGTAGGTACTTATTAGAGAATAAGTTCACTGAACGTGGCTCGCTAAGGAATACCTAATGGAGTTTTACTTGCCTGTCAATAGGAATTCCTGTAGTGATAGTAGTACAAGTGATCCTTGGACTTGAGATCATCATAGTATCTTGTGTATGATGAGTTATACTTTGACTTATTCCTTAAGACCCTTAGGGTATATCAAAGGGTATGCTTGGGTATAATAAGTTGTACATGGAGATAATGTATGATCAATAAAGAATCTACCGCTTCTAGTAAAAGAAGAGAAATGTCCTATGTGATTCGATAAATGATAACCTAGTAGTCATTGGCCAATGCAGAATGAAATTAGAAAGGAGTTTCTAATTTGTATTATTTGGAGTTGTGCATTTAATGATCGAAATACATATAATTAAATAAATAAGACTTGATAGTAATTCCATGTCTTATATTTAATTGGGATATT
Source organism: Panax notoginseng (assembly GCA_016801055.1). NCBI lineage: Eukaryota > Viridiplantae > Streptophyta > Magnoliopsida > Apiales > Araliaceae > Panax > Panax notoginseng. Next base: position 185,303,289 of record CM029014.1, read on the forward strand.
GTATGGTGGAAGGATTGAATTGTACGGTAACTATTTACTCAAATGTTCTTTTATGATTAATGTTAAAATCTATATTATCTGAAAAATCGTTAATCGCTAGGGAGGCTTATCCCTATTGTAGAATAAATATTATTTATTTAAATAAATTAATATTTTAATTTATTTATTTAAATAAGATTAGAATTATTCTAATTGATTTATTCACAACCAGTTTAATATGGAGAACCTAAAGGGTCACACCATAAAAGGAAGAATAATTATTTAAGAAGTTAATAGCATAATCGTAATAATAAGTTAAGTATATCTAATTTAATCTATGGTGATAGAATAAATTAAATAGCTTAATATTTATTATTTAATATTTTGAAAATATTAAATATAAATTAATAAGAGGAGTCTTATTATTATTATTACTATTATTATTATTTAATTCCTAAAGGAGTTTGAGAATTAATTAATAAAAGTACTCTCATATATTCCTAATAAGATTAGGAGGTAAATTAATTAAAAGATTTTAATTAATTATCCCTAATAAGATTGGGAGCATAATTAATTAAAATAAAACACAATTTCTTAATTGTTAAGGAGGGTTGCCCACATCTATAAATAAGAGGAGTCTTGTTATGGGTGATAGAGTTGTTGATTTTTTCACAACATACGTAATTTCAATTGTCGGAGAGTACGCTCTTTTTCTATAGAGATAAAAAATTAGAGTTTTGCCAAACACCCTTCTTCTTGAATATTTCTTCTTATTTGGTGGATCACCTATAGAGGCTAAACACTTGGGTGGTTACTGTTGATTAAAGAAAGGAACCAAATCCAGTGGATTCAAGTTGAACGCGAAAAGGATTGAAAGTGAAGTTGTACCTGAGGAAGTTCGAATCTTCAAGGGTATGATTCTTGTTCTTCATATCTTTTCATTTAATTAATAATTTTGCATAAAGGATGATCCGGGTATATGGTTTGTAAAATTTTAAACTCTGATTTTTACACGTTTTCGCTTATTTTATGCAATTTGATTGCCTTCATGAATATTACAAACCTAACAGTGGTATCAAAGCCAAACTTTTATGCGAATTATTAATTGTTTTAATTTGATATGTATATTGATATGCGTTTAAAATAATTTAATTAGATATAATTTTGTTGTATAAATTTTTTTTTTTTTAAAAAAAACCGTGATGATCAATTCGCGAAATCCGTGACTGTTTATTTTGAAAACGATAATCATGTTGGAGTTGCAGTAATTACCGGATATTGATCATGTTAAGGGAAATTACAAAGACTGTTTTTTTTTTTCGAGAAGAAGGATTCACGGCTTGCTTCCTTTGGTTAATAATAATATATATATTATCATATATATAATATGGAGCACGTGTCACAAAAGGTTATCATGATTACCTTTTGTTATATATATATGTTAGCAATATATTTGTTACCAGGATGATTTGGATGGTTTATGTTTGTATCCTATTTGTAAAAGTTACCAGGATATATATATATATATATATATATATATATATATATATATATATATATATATATATATATATATATATATATACGGTCCGGATCTTAAGCTCATCCCTTATTCAACTCATTCGAGCTCACCCATTTTAACGACGGACCCGGCGACGATTCGGTCATTCAACCATCGTCTATACTTTTAGCAACACTATATGTTGTCCGTCGCTAAAAGTATAGACGACGGTTGTATGACTGAAACCGTCGCCTAAAAGGGGGTGAGCACGGGTGAGTAAGATAAGGGGTATACACTTGATCCTTGCTATATATATATATATATATATATATATATATATATATATATATATATATTATTTTTAATTATTTTATAATTAAAACAAAAGTTTATTTTTAATCTTAAAATAAAAGATTTATTTTAATTTTAAAATTAGATTTCATGCTAACTAATTAGAGTTGGAATTAGATTCCATGATAACTAATTGGAGTTGAAATTGGATTCCAAGTTTCCTTAAATAAATGAGTTTATTTAGATATGAAATAAGATTTCATATTATTCAAAATAAAGGAGTTTATTTTTGAATAAGAAAGAGAATCCGTATTTTCTTGAATAAATAAGTTTATTTAGATATGAAATAAGATTTTATATTATTCAAAATAAAGGAGTTTATTTGTGAATATGAAAGATAATCTGTGTTTCCTTTAATAAAAAGTTTTTTTTTACTTGGAATTGGATTCCATAATTAAAATAAAGAAGTTTATTTTGATTAAAGATTTTGATTAAAATAAAATAGTTTATTTTATTCAAAATAATTTAAATTAAAATAAAAGAAGTTTATTTTGATTTAAATTTGGATTAAAATAAAGGAGTTTATTTTAATTCAAAAATAGATTTTATACTAACTAAATTTCTCCATTAATTGATATCAATATATATATTGAATGTTTATTATTCATGAGATGAATGTTATTTATTGATACATATGGTGATGTGTATGATAATAAATGGGATTGATTATGGACTATTGACCAATGTGATTGAATTTTATTTTAGTTGGATGCATGAATGTATGAGTTTTATTAAATGGGGTCTGTGTACCTCGTATTCTCTAATTTTTTTTAATGTAAATTCTAACTCCCTCCTATGTACTTCTCCTTGATTGCTGATTAAGGTTTCTATTTATTTTAAAATAGTTTTGTAATAGGAATAGTTAAAATTAATTTTGAAAAATTGAAGATCAAGAAGCAAGGAGCGCTTGAAGACCCGTTTGTAATGGAGCCCGTGTTTAAATGTAATAGTTATATTTAAATATTAATTCTTGCAGCCTTAGGTTTTGACCTTTTGGTTCACTTGGTAGCTCTAGTGAACCAAACTAGAATAAAAGTCCATAATCAATCCAAGTAGAATATAGTATTCTATATGTGCATGCTTATATATATATATATATATATATATATATATATATATATATATATATATATATATATATATAATGCAAACATGCTTCGCATGTTAATTAATATGACGCGTATTATATATATATATGTGCATGCGCGCTAAACAAGATGAGACAAATTAATAACAAACTCCTCAAATTTTTTATATTAATTCTTAAGTGTTCAAAGATATTTGGAATATCGAACGTCGCCTTCTAGCATGATAAAAATAATAGAGTATCAATTAATTATTATAAGTTTGTTGTGTCACCACAAGGCTTATCTTAATTCTTTGAGATGTTAATTTTATCACATTTGATGTTTATAAAGAAAATTGAACAATGTTATTTTGTTGTGTCACCACAAGGACAATATTTTTCTTTTTTGAAATATGGAGTGCTAGGTTGGACTTAACTTGGATAATTTTGATTCGGATGTGCCACCACTTGATCAAAGTAATCTAAGAGGCAAAATACAAGGAATTGCATAGTTAATGTAATTGACAAGAGTTGTCTACCTATTTATTTATATATAGTTTGTTGTGTCACCACAAGGCTATATACATTTGAAATGAGATCCTTATTCTCACTAACAAATCTTTAATTAGATTTTGCCAAACTATATAAGTGAGGGTAATATAGTTTGATAAAAATAGTGGGAGATACCAATTTAAAACAAGACCTGAATTATTTTGATAATTAATAAAAGAATGTATGCTAAAATATTGTTAATTACAAATTCATTTATAAAATTTTACAATGTCTAAATTACTATCACTGTGAAACATATTAGATGTTAATTAACCAGACCGAATTACTCGGATTGGTTAAGAAATTTGAGAATAGTTCTCATGGCTGAAAATCTATCTTATGTCCTTAATACGTCTACCCTGCAATGGTTGCAGACAATATCTCTGAGGAAGAGATTGCTACTTTTAAAAAGTGACAAGATGATGCTCAATGCATCATGCTCGCATCTATGAGTAACGAGCTTCAGCGTCAGCATAAAACTATGGATGCTCCTACTATATTCCTGTACATCAAGTAGTTGATGGTGAGGAAAGTAGGACTGCTAGATATCATATATCTAAGGAGCTCTTCCGATCTAGAATAATTGATGACACTACAGTTCAGACATAAGTCCTTAACATAATCAATTTGATTGATCAATTAGGGTAACAGATTTTTTCATGGACGGAGTGTTGAGCCAAGATTTGATCTTGCACTCACTCCCGGACTCCTTTCATAATTGTTGTGAATTTTTCATATGAACAAGTTAGATATCAGCGTCGCTGATTTACTTAACATATTGAAAAATGATGAGAGTCACTTTCCAACCAAGAAAGATCAAGTCTCACTGGTAGGGGTCAAAGGATCTTCTAATAAGAAGAACGATTCAAAGAAGGTAAATAGAAAGACAAAAACAAAGGATAATAAGAACAAAACTGATGCGGATAGCAAATGAGTTTGCTTCCACTGCAATAAGCCTGGACACTGGAAAGAAACTGCAAGAAGCATCTTGTAGAGGCTAACTAGAAGAAGCTTAGTGAAGTTTCGGTTACAAATATAATTTTGTTCGTGATTTAAAATAAATTTTTCTTTAAGTCAAGATTCTACTTGGGTATTAGATACCAACTTTGGTTATCATAAATATAGATTTATGAAGGGACCAAGCAGAAGTAGAAAGCTAAACAAAGATAAGTATTCCTATAAGTGGGAAATGAAGCAAATGTTGCTATATTAGCCATATGAACTTATTGTTTAGCATTGCCTACGGGCAAATCTATTAAGTCAATAAGTTGTTATTGTATTCCAGTTTTTGTAAGAAATATTATTTCCATTATGTTGTTGGACAATAAAATCTTTGGTATTATATTTAAGAACAATTGTTGTTCTATTTATAATAACAATATTTTGTATAAAATTGAAATATTACTTAATGGATTTTGTATACTTGACTTACGTGAAAAATTATTTTGTAAATTGAACAAACTAGTATAAAGAAAGGAGATGATCATTCAAAGAGTTGAATGTTTGTATTTGGTGAAATACAAGTATGAATTATTTGAAAGGTTCAAAGAATTCAAAAGTGAAACTAATTGAAAAGTATCAGAATTCTTCAATCGGGTTGAAGAAGGGATACTTGTGTAATAAGTTTCTAGATCATCTTAAATGGTTTTCTCACAATGGGCGTCTCCTGATACACAATAATTGATTGATGCATCTGAAAGAAAAAATCGTACCTTGTTGGACATGGTGCGGTCCATAATGATTTTACCGACATTCCAGTATCCTTCTGGGATAATGCCTTAGAAATGGCTGCATATCTACGAAAAGGTAACTTCAAAATCCAGCTCAAGACTCCATAAAAGTTATGGACAAGGAGGATTCCTAATCTTAAGTATGTTAAGATAAGGGGTTGTCCAGCTTATGTGAAAAAAATTTCAAAGGATAAGCTTCGGACAAGATTTGATAAGTACAGATTTGTGGGATATCCTAAAGTAAGTTTAGGGTATATGTTCTATAATCCTACTTAGCAAAAGGTGTTTGTTGCAAAATACACTGCCTTCTAAGATAAAGGTGTTTATCATTGAAGGGGCTAGTGGGAGGATAATAGATCTTGAAGAGTTCAAGAATCACAAAACATTATAAGTCAAATAAGAGGAACCTGTAAATAGACCTATTGTACCACAACCGAATCGTAAATCTGGAATAGTACCGAAGATACCTAAGAGGTATGGATTCATTATAGATGTGATGATGAGGTACGGATCATAGATGATGATGATCTAGTTACATACGATAAAGTAAGAGTTGTAGACACTCAGAGAAATGAATTGAAGCAAGCTTCTCAAAAAGTAGAACATTCATTTTGATGAAACAAATCAAAAGAGTTTGATTTTATCACAAATAAGAATGAACCTAGTGTGTACAAATGGGTCAGTGGGAGCGTCGTGATATTCCTACTATTATATATTGATATACTATGGATAAAGAATAAAATACCAATGCTACAATCAGTAAAGATAAAGTTGTCTAAACATTCCTCCATGAATGAATTGGGAAGAGTATCTTAGCCCAAGGAACATATATTCATTTGATGTTAAAGTCGTTTAGCATGACAAACTCCAAGAAATGTCTTATGTTGATGAGTCATGGAGTGTATCTCTCTTAATAGTCCCCATAGACTCCTGAAAAGAGAGATCGCAAGAGTGACAATCATGTATGAAATGAAATATACGAGACCTAATGATGATCAGTCATATTCTGGAGAAGTTCACTATGAGTTAGTGAAAAATATCTTAAAGTACTTAACCGGCACTAAGGATGTGATCATATTCATGGTGGGTCTGAATTGAAACTAGAGGGCTTAACAGACTCGAGTTAAATCTTCTGCTATTTTGTCCGGTTCTAACTCAATAATGTGGTTCGGGTCTTCCACATATTTACGTAACATGGATATGTGAAAAACGTTATGAACACGAGACATACTTGGCGGGTAAAGAGAGTCTATAGGCCACAATTCCTACTCGGTCAAGGATTTCAAATGGGCCAATGAATCGAGGATTGAGCTTTCCTCTCTTTTCAAATCTCATAACTCCTTTCCATGGAGCAACACGTAACAACATATGTTCTCCAACATTGAATTCCACGTCTTTCCGATGAAGATCAGCATAACTCTTTTATCGATCTTGTGAGGTTTTTATACGTTACCGGATCATTTGAATCTTTTTCGTAGTCATACGTACCAATTTCGGTCCCAACAATGTTGCTTCACCCACCTCATCCCATCATACTGGAGAACGACATTTTCTTCCATACAACGCCTCAAATGGAGCCATACCGATACTTGCTTGATAACTGTTGTTGTAGGAAAATTCCACCAATGGTAAGAACTTGTCCCAGCTTCCTTTGAAGTCAAGGACACAGAGTCTTAATAGATCCTCAAGAGTTTGAATAGTCCTCTCCGACTGTCCGTCTGTTTGAGGATGATACGCCGAACTAAATCGTAAATTCGTGCCCATAGCTTTTTACAAACTAACCTAAAATCGTGAAGTGAATCTTGGGTCTCGATCCAAAACTATGGATACTGGCATACCATGCAGTCTTATAATCTCGTTTATGTACATACGACCAAGGCATTCAAGTGAATAAATTTCTCGTATAGGTAAAAAATGAGCAGACTTGGTCAATCTATCAACAATGACCCAAATTGCATCTATGCCTTGAGAAACCTTAGGAAGACCAGTAACGAAATCCATGGTAATGTGCTCCCACTTCCATTCTAGAATTTCAAGTGGTTGCAATGGACCTTTTGACACTTGATGCTCCGTCTTGACACGTTGACAAGTTAAACACCTTGAGATAAACTCCGCGATCTCTCTTCATATTGCTCCACCAAAATGTATGTCGAAGATCATGATATATTTTGGTACTCCCAGGAGGGATTGCAAATGGTGTGTTGTGCGCCTCCATCATGATTTTATACTTCAAGTCAGAATCGTTAGGAACACAAAGTTTGGAGTTGACTCGAAGTATTCATTCTTCATCGATTCTTGCTTCCAGGATCGCACCTTCTTGCAATTTCTTCCTCATACGCAACTGCTTCATGTCTGTAGCTTGAGAATCTTTAACTTTATCAATTAAAGTCAGTTCTACTCGTATATTCGTCATCATCACATGGGTCCTTGAAGTCTTTAACTCTATCTCCATCCTTTGCAAGTCATATAAAATGGGCCTTTGCGTTGACAATATCGCACTGTACCCGCATATGATCTTCTACTCAATGCGTCAGCTACTACATTCACTTTTTCAGGATGGTATTGAATAGTATGATCATAATCTTTCAACAGTTCGAGCCAACGTCGTTGCCGCATATTGAGTTCCTTTTGAGTAAAGAAATATTTGAGGCTTTTATGATCCATATAGATCTCCACTTTCTCCCCATACAGGTAATGCCTCCAAATTTTAAGTGCGAAGACAACAACTGCCAACTCTAGATCATGAGTAGGATAATTCCTCTCATATTCTTTGAGTTTTCGAGAGGCATAGGCTATGACTTTCCCATGTTGTATGAGAACACATCCTAACCCTTTGCCCGAAACATCACTGTAGATGACAAATCCCTCCGAGCCAGATGGTATTGTCAGAACAGGTGCTGAAATAAGTCTCCTCTTGAGTTCTTGAAAACTCTTCTCACATTCCTCGCTCCAACCGAATTTTGTATCTTTTCGAGTCAGCTGAGTTAATGGAGTAGCGATTCGAGAAAATCCTTCCACGAATATCCAATAATAACCAGCTAAGCCGAGAAAGCTACGTACTTTAGTCACCGACTTAGGTTGTTCCCAGCTTTGAATTGGTTTAATCTTTGTCGGGTCAACAGATATTCTGTGATTTGATATCACGTGCCCAAGGAATGCTACTTCCTCAAGCCAGAACTCGTATTTCTTTAACTAAGCATAAAGCTTGTTTTCACTAAGCTTTCGAAGTATCAGCCTCAAGTGCTGTTCATGATCTTCACGGCTTTTGGAATATATGAGAATGTCATCAATAAAGACGACTACAAAGTGATCCAAATATTCCTTGAATACTCGGTTCATCATGTCCATGAAGGCAGCAGGAGCATTAGTCAATCCAAAAGACATGACTAGGAATTCATAATGCCCGTACCGAGTTCTGAAAGCCGTCTTTGGAGTGTCATCAGTTTTAATCTTCAATTGGTGATATCTGAAATGAAGATCAATCTTTAAAAAGAATTTGGCGCCTTGCAACTGGTCAAACAGGTCATCAATACGTGGCAATGGGTACCTATTTTTGATGGTGACATGATTCAACTCCCGATAATCAATACAAAGTCGCATACTTTCATCTTTCTTCTTCACGAATAGAACAGGAGCACCCCAAGCAGACGTACTAGGACGAATGAAACCGATGTCTAACAATTCCTGCAGATGGGTCTTTAACTCCTAAAGTTCAATAGGAACCATTCGATATGAGACTTTGGAAATAGGTTTTGTACCGGGTTCAAGGTCAATACAAAATTCAATTTCACGCTCTGGGGGTAGGCCAGGAAGTTCTTCAGGGAATACGTTAAAAAATTTATTAACAATAAAAATATCATTCAAAACTGACGTATTTTTGTTTAAATCCGTGATATGAGCTAAGAAAGCTTGACATCCGTTTTTCAATAAACGAATAGCTTTATGGCTTGAGAAGACAGTGATTGATTTTAATGGTTTGGTTGCTTGAATTCGCATAATAGGTTGGTTAGGAATATGAAAGCTAACAACCTTACGAAAATAATCAATTTTTACATGATGAGTAGTTAACTAATCAATCCCTAGAATTACGTCAAATGCCAGTATTTTTATAGAAATAAGATCGACAGGTAATGTGAGGGCACCGATTTGAACCAAACAAGACTTATAAACAGTGGATGTAATGAAGGTTTCTCCCAACGGAGTTTTAACAAATAAGTCAATGTCTAATTTCTTCGGAGTCAAATTTAAACGTTGAGCGCAAGTAGGAGAAATAAAAGAATGGGTAAAACCGGTATTAAATAAGGTATATACTTTGCTAGAGTTTATGATAAACTTACCCGTGATGACTTCATCTGGGTTCCTTGCTTTCTGGGAGGTCACAACAAACGCTCTCCCTTGAACTACTAGTTTTGACTTGTCTGGGACGGTATTTGGTGTCACCATTCCAACTGAACTTGGCTTTCTTGTACGATAAAATCTAGCTAGGTGACCTTCTCTTCCATAATTGTAACACGTTTTGGACTGCTGCACACAGTTTGGACTGATGTGTCCCTCCCCTCTGCATTTGAAGCATATGATAGGTGGTCGTTCTCCTTCCTTAACAACAGGTGTTGGTGCTGACGTCTTTCCATCATTGTTGAATCTCCTCTTCTTGAAATGTCCACTTTTATTGTCTTGGCCATGATTACCACCGAAGTGGTTACCATTTCTGGCATATTGATTCCCTCCACGTTTATTATCACCGCTTCGATGACTGGTACCACCGGTGTTATTATTTTGCCAGCTACTCTCCCTTGGTTGGGATGTCTCATTATCGCGCTCTAATAATTGAGCCCTATTTACAACATCTGAATACAAACATAGTTTGTGAGAGATAAGATATTGACGTATCTCGGGTTTCAAACCTCTAAGAAACATCCGTGTCATTCTCTCCTCATTATCAAGTAAGTGGGACGCAAACCGGGATAACTCAGCAAACTTAGCTTCGTACTGTGACACGGTCATATTATTTTGATCTAGCTTGATGAACTCTACCTCCTTCATGTGACGAATACTTTTGGAAAAGTAGTTGTCATTGAATAGTTCTTGGAACTTCTCCCAAGACATCTTCAGTGCAGCAGGTTGAGTACGCTTTACCGATTTTCACCAGTAATTTGCCTCTCCTCACAACATAAAGGTGGCAAAGGGAACCTTTTGCTCCTCAGAGCATCCCAAGACATCAAATATCTTGGTGATCTGTTTTATCCACGTCTCCTCCTTAAGTGGTTTTGGCTCTCCAATAAACTCCAGTGGTCCCAACTCCTTGAACTGCTTAGTGGTGACTGTCCGAGAGTTGCTAGTGTTTACACCTGCATTTTGAACAGGAGCCGCTCTCGCTTGATGTTGCATGAATTGCATAAAGCCTCTAAACATCCTATCGTTCATCATTTGATCGGCGTTATTGTTTACCTGAGGATTATTGTCTTCCTGTTGCACATTATCCTGGGTATTAATCGTTGGTGACTCAACGGTCTCCTATGCTCCATTGCTATTCTCAACATTCTTGGATGTCATTTTCAAATACTGTCACAAAACAAGGGTTAATTGACATGTCACATATTATCCTTATACTCTGACCGACCAATTAAATACCAAATAAGTTAGGTAGGTCATACTAGCGAAGGAATTCCCCGTCTCTCCCCCTAGTTCTAGTCTCACATCTTAGCCAGAGATCATATCCCTAAGCTTTGATACCAACTGTGACGCCCCCAAAATAGGTATACATCACCCATCCAGAGTCGCCAAATACATGGCACTGAATACAAATACAAACTTAAATATACAACATGAGCTGTGAGTTTTAATACAAATATTGTCTTCTAGACAGTATTAAAACTCAAAATAAGTCCTCAATATATTTATTATCACACTATTTTACATAATAGTGAGGACTACTAATCAAGCATCTGGACCGTCACTCCGTTCCCCGACTAGTCCTAGCTATATTCTCATTTCCTGAAGAGAACAATGAAAGCAAAAGGGTGAGATCAACTAGCCCAGTAAGAAATATTATGAATAAGATAATACAAAATAAATTATCGTTAGCCTTCAACAGTGTTAAATTGATAAAATATAATAGACATCAAGTTTAACTGCAGCAGAACTGTAACGTCCACGAATTTGAAACTTCTTATTAATTAAATATGTGATTTAATTTTTATGAGTTAGCTTTGTGAGTTTATTTAAATCTTATGTGGTTATGTAAATTTATGAAATGATTAAAGGGAGTCACTAATAGTTATTTAAATTAGTGGACTAACCCTAAGATTTTAATATCAAAGAATTGATAGGATTATTAATATTTAAATATTCAATGTATTTGAATATAGTAGCAAGATTTGAGCATATTGATTAATTTCAATTATGAGTAATTAATTGATAATGCGTTAATTAATAATTATTATGAATAAATAATAATTAATAAATTAGATTTTAATAATATATAAAATGATTATATATTTTCTTGATTTATTTGTGTAATATCGTAAACCTTTATTATATGGTAGTTAGCTATATATTTTATATAGTACAAGGTGGCACATTAATATGTCTATATATTATAGATATAGACTATATAGTAAGAGTTATTGCATTTATGTGAGTACTTAAATAATCCACAACTTTCCATCATGTTGTAGCATTAATACATTAATATTATATTTTGGGAGTATAAGAGAATAACTAAACATTATAAACCAAGTGTTGCATTTCATTTTTGTGCAAATACTGAGAATTGCTCTCGTCCCAAATTGAGTGACCCACTAGTACCTAAACAGTGTGCTACTCTCCATTGCGTAAAACTCCAGCAGCTAGGATTTGTAGTGATGATGGCTATACAAATGGTGGTTGGCCAACTCCTCTATAACCCTTGTATCCTTCCAATTTCCTGTGAATCAAACCATGGGGTAAGAACATTGTCTAGACAATGAGTCCTCTATATATAGCCTCTACTTCTTCATTTCTCAGTTGCTAAAGAATTTGTCTGGTAAGTGTAGAAAGAAAGTGAGCGTGGTTGAGCATTGAGAGTGGGTAATTAGTGCTTTGAGGAATCAAGCTAAGCTTTAAAGAGGTATAAAATCTAAGTTTTGTTCTTAATTCAAGTTTTGGCAAATTCTTGCAATTCTCTAGAATTCTCTGATAATTGATATAGATTAGCATGCCTCTGTGTTGTTTAAGTTGGTTTGAATGCTATAAGTACTGCAGCTGGTCTAGGTATAAAATTAGCAATACATGTGCTAAGGCTCTGTAGAAGCAGAGCCATTTATTTTTGCCTCTGAATGAAGTGGCGCGGCCGCGCCACTTCTATAGCCTGTTACCGCGCAGCCGCGCGGGGGTGTTTTCTTGGATACTGCTTTAATGACTCAGTGAGAGGACGAGCATGCTACTTTGATTATTATATGCTTATAAACAACCTTAACACATGTGTTGAGGATGTTATGTATATAGGAGTCATGCTAGCTTGTTTTGGTTGGGATATTAAAAGAAAACTTGAAGAGTTGGAAAATAGTTTTGATAAACTTTTTGCAAAACATATTCTAACCTTGGATGTGAGTGTGTTACGTTCTGATATGTCTTGACTTATGTCAATATGTTAGTTATATGGTTAAAGGTAATATAAGATATTCAAGCATGATAAAAAAGAAAAATTTCAAGAAAAAGGACTATATTGGCTATGTATAAGCGAACCATGTATACACTAAGTTTTAAACTTAAAAATATGTTCATGTGATCTATTATGTGATTACAAAAGCATGATGTAGACTATGTAAACCCATTTTTGTATGCTTGAAGAAGTTTTTACTAATATAAACTTAAAGTTTCGAAAATGAACTTGATAAACTATAAGTTGAGAACTTGTAAGTATGCTTTTGATATCTAACATATGAATGTATAGTTGAGGCCAAAGGGCCATGTAGCATGTGTATAATGACTAGACATGATCGACCTTGTTAGCTTAATATATGAAGTCTTGAGCAAATGAAAAACAAATAATAACCTATGATATGTTTGATGAAGGGTTAAAATTAGGTATTCATATAATAACATGTGTGTTGTGCATGATTTGTCCATTTATGTGCATGGTATGTGCACACTGGCTTACTGCAGAAGCAACCCTATCTTGGTTTGCACCAGGAGCAGCGCGACCGCGCGTCTCCTTAGTACAAATTAGGCGCGGCCGCTCCAGTCTGTAGTGAGGTCTGAGTTCTGTAAATAAATTGAGAACTGATGCATGCTTATATGATTACTCTAATCTGTAATACATGTCCAGTATAGTAGTCATGTGCTAATAAGCATGTTATTAAAATATTCTGTGATGAATTAGTGTTTACGACTTTAAAGTAAATGGTGATTTCAACTATAACATAGTGTGTTAGAAAACTAATCGGGTAATGTAATGACACATGTATAGAAGCATGCTATGTGGTGATTTGTTTCTTGTAAGTGTGGACTCATATTAGTTTACACATACTAATTGGAAAGACCGACTTGTTAATGTTAGGTCGTTTGAACGCAAGTTAATTAAAGCTAGAATTGTATTGTAGCTTAGCAAACAGGCAAGTTCCTAAACTTTTATTCGTTTACTTGAGCAAGTATTCTAAATCCTTGCATTACTTTATTCGACGCATATCGTAAGCAAGTACCCTAAACTTACTCAAATTATTATATTGAGCAAGTATCCGAACCCTATTTTATTGTGTTGCAAGTTCCTAGCTTACACAACTTTATTTGTTGTGAAAGCTTCTTATCCTTCTCATATTGTATTGAGAAGGTTATTGTTGAATTAAAAGTTATTCATTTAAGCTTGAATCTTATTTCCAAGCATGCTATTAAGTGGTTTAATTACCTTACAATTATTCCACATCGATATTATTGATATCCGCACTTAGTGCACTTAAGTTCATACAGTCTTGGACTTGTACTTTATTTAAAGTTCTATAACTCTTGAATTGTGTCAGATAGAGTCTGAACCTTTCTTCGGTCAGACAAGTATATGAAGTTTTATAAAAGCTATCCAAACCAATTGATGGTAAGGATTCTTAGACTGAAAGAATAACCCTTTCTATGACAAGGGAGTACCAGGTATCTAATATAAGATACACAGAACAGATTTAAATGTTATGCATATACATAGTGTACGCGAGGCTGATCCCCTCAAGTACTTATTCTATAGCCAGTAACCAAAGGGTCAATCAGCTATTGATTCCATTGGAGTGTTATAGTTCAAAGTCTACTTGACTAACAGTTGTTCTAAAAGCAATCATTATCTTTGCTTCTAATATTCATATTTTGAATCCTTCAGATATTCATATTGTTGAATCCTTCAGATATTCATATTGTTGAATTCTTTGTCAGATATTTTCCTTTCATCATGATATATCCTTATTGTTGTATTTAAACTTGTTGAGCAAACTTGTTGCTCATCCTTGCTATATTATGAATTATATTGCAGCTAAGCCCGATACCTCAGGAAAGGACAAGGGTAAAGGAAAGATGTAGATTAGTCGCCAGGAGCAGACTTTACTATATGCCTAGTTTAAATTTCTGTTATGAAATAAGAACCCTAATTATTATTTTAGGGTATGTTTGTAAGACTTTATTAAGGTTATCGAATCTTGGGACTAGTAACACCTTTTGAATGAAAGACGTACGTTTATTATTTTCCGCATTTTAGTTATCGTATGTTGTTTAGAGATGGATGCTTGTATTTTATCGTGATGACCGAACCGGGGTCAGAGGATCCGGTTTCGGGGGCGTCACAAGAACAAGTAATCCATTAGAAGAGTCAAGTAGAGTATAAAATCTACTATCATCTATGATTTAAAAGGTTTTTCATCACTTTTATCGTTGAGACTTAGCTTAATAAATAATCCACATCATCCCTGCACTACGGCCATGGATATTCATTAGTATCACAACCATAAATTATCCATGCACTACAGGCCAAGGATATTCGTGTATTCATCAATGGTCATGATCATGCCAAAAACTGTCCATCAATGCACTAAGGGCCAATGAGGACTTTTACCACATCATTTGTAACATTACGGTCATGATTATATCGAATAATCCCTGATCATAATCATACCAAGTCCATCTATGCACTACAACGAAAGATGACCTTTAATATAATATAAGCATGAGGATGATGACAATGATATAAAAATTCAATTAAAAGAAAGCAAAGGATAAATTTTTAAAGATTTATAATTTAATTTATCCAAAATTCAATAATGTCCAAATTGTCAACATGATACTGCTTTGTGGAGTAAAATTCAAGAATAATATTGTATCAAAAATGATTTGGACTGAAAAGAAATTAATTTTTATCATGAATAGTACCCCGGGTGAATAATAACCTCGAGAATAGTAACCCCGTGAATAGTTGCCATTCTTTCTCCCCCAAAATGTCCACCATAGTCAGATGCATGACATTGGTATAAAATATTTTCCATTTCAACTTCCGGAACGCACCTTCTTATTACTTGATCTCCACACTGTTTAAATAAAAATGACTCATCCCATAAATACTGTTTCACATCATGGAGAAATTTCTTCTTTTGCTGACTCGTCAAATCTAGCAGAAACACCTTACTCACAATGAAATTTATATAATCTACATACCATGGTGTATCCATCCTTACAACAAACAGTTGTTCATCCGAAAAAAATCCGTTGATCACTGTTGTGTCATCTTTTTTTAGTTCTGCATTCTCTAACCGTGATAAATGATCAGCAACCTAATTTTTTGTTCCTTTTCAGTCCCGGATCTCCAAGTCAAACTCTTGTAGCAATAATACCTATCAAATTAATCTCGACTTCGCATTCTTCTTTATTATCAAGTACTAAATCGCCAAATGGTCTGTAAACACGATCATTTTTGTCTTAATCAAATATGAGCGAAATTTATCAAATGCATAAACAACTGCCAATAGTTCCTTCTCGGTAGTGGTATAATTCAGTTGAGCATCCATTAACGTCTTACTAGCATAGTATATAGCATAAAAAATTTTATCCTTTCGTTGGCCAAGAACTGCGCCAATCGCAAAGTTGCTAGCATCACACATTAATTCAAACGGGATACTCCAATTTGGCGCTATGATCACAGGTGCGGTAACTAGTTTCTTCTTCAACACATCAAAAGCTTACAGGCATGCTTGATCAAAGTTGAATGGGACATCCTTCTCCAAAAGATTATAAAGTGGTTTTGTGATTTTGGAGAAGTCTTTTATAAATCTTCTATAAAAACCAGCGTGTCCCAAAAAACTTCAAATACCCTTTACTGAAAATGGTGGTGGGAGGCTCTCAATGGTTTTGATCTTAGCTCTATCAACCTCAATTCCTTTTGATGACACTCGATGACCCAAGATTATCTCCTCTTGCACCATAAAATGACATTTCTCCCAGTTTAAAACCAAATTCATTTCCATACACCATTTGGGAACAAGAGTGAGATTTTCCAAAAAATAATCAAACGAATCCCCAAAGACTAAAAAATCATCCATAAATACCTCAAGATTTTGTTCAACCATATCACAGAAAATAGCCATCATACACCGTTGAAATGTCGTCGACACATTACATAATCCAAAAGATATTCTGCGAAAAGTAAAGGTACCATATGGGCATGTGAATGTCGTCTTCTCTTGATCCTCGGGTGAAATGGAAATTTGGTTATAACCAGAGTATCCAACCAAGAGACAATAATACTCATGCCCTGTAAGCCTGTCCAACATCTGATCTATGAATGGTAGAGGAAAATATTCCTTACGAGTGGCCTTGTTCAACTTTCTGTAATTCATACACACCCGTCAACCCATAACTGTCTGAGTCGGGATCAATTCATTATGCTCATTCGTAACTACTGTCATTCCCCCTTTCTTTGTAACACATTGAACCGGACTTACCCATGAGCTATCTGAAATAGGGTAGACAATTTCCGCATCTAACCATTTAATGATTTCCTTTTTTACAACTTCCTTCATGATGGGATTGAGTCGTCGTTGTTGTTCAATAATCGGTTTCGCTTCATCTTCCAACAGAATCTTATGCATGAAAATTGATGGGCCTATCTGCTTGATATCTGTAAGAGTTTACCCAAGATCAGTCTTGTATTGCCGAAGTACCCTTAGTAGCTTTTCTTTTTGAACCTCATCAAGTGATGCAAAAATAATAACTGGCAAGGTAGAAGAAGAACCAAGGTAGGCATATCGTAGACAGTTAGGCAATGGCTTAAGTTTCAAGGTGGGCGGTTCTTCTAAGGATGATTTCACCTTTTTAACAGGCTTTTCCCAATAAACCAAAGGTTCAAATTTTTGCAAACATCGTGTTAACTTCAGAGCTGAATCTAACACCTGAACCCATTCTCCCACAGTTAAATCATTAGAAAAATTTTCACTAACCAATGCGGTTTCAAGAGGGTCTTCATTCACACATTTAATAAATACCTCCCTAGTTGCTCCTGCTGTAAGACCCCAAATTTTATGAAATAAAAGTATTCAATTTTTTATAATTATTATTTTATTTAGTAAATAGTTAAATTGATAAAGGTTAAAGTTAAGGGTGACATTTGAAAATTTTACAAAGTAAGCAAGTTGATATAAAATATTCGTTGTGTCGGGGAATATTCAATTGGTCGGAGAATATTCGTTTTAACAAGGAATATTCGTACGACGACACAATCATTGGTGGACCTCACAACGGAGGTACTGTCGTAGTTAGAAAATGACTGAAATATTTTTAAAAATAACGGTAAAAGTTTTACCGTTAAACTGTTAAATTATCCGGTAGTAAAAGTACAGTAATACGCGTGATTGCATAGTAGCACACGGTATTGATTATTGATACTTACGTGAGAAGTCACTCAATTATACTTAATTATTGCTACAGTAATTGCTGCATAATATCTCTCATATTATTGATTCAATTATTGTCACAGTATCATTTATTAAATCAATTATTGAGACGATAAAGTTATTAATATTATTATTTGTAATATTGACGATGTCTAAAAAGTTCTGTCGAGGAGAGGTTTGGTCACCTAATTGCGCGCCAATAGGGAGAAATCCTTATTGGAAAGCCCCCTCTTTCCTGGAAATGATCTGGTTGTTAAATATTATGAGTTATAATATTAATGATGAATAAGTTCGTGTTGATTAAATATGAAATTGATATTTCTATTGTGTGGGATTATTAGTGTTAATGGAAATTGACATTTATTTCGATAATAATTAATTTTTGGAGGTTATATTGACCAATCGGGTAATTAATCGGATAAATGAGCAATTAATTGCTATTAGTTCACATGCTTATAACTATTTGTTCACATGTATGTACTATTGATTCACATGCATGTACTATTAAGGGAGGTTGTGCAAGATTAATAATACTTGCATGACTAAATTAAAAATAGAGGTATAGATGAAGGTACTATATTGTCACTATTTTTTCACACGTATGGACCTATTGATTCACATGCATATACTATTGATTCACATGCATGTACTATTAGGGGAGGTGGTGCAAGTTTGATAATACTAGTAGGACTAAATTAAAAATTAAGGAAAAGATGAAGGTATTATACTGTAATAATTCGAGCCCCAAAATGTGCAATTATCAAAACTATATTTTTCTATAAATAGAAGTTCATTCTTCTTTCATTCTCACAAATTTACTAAGTGTAAGACCCCAACTTTTATAAATAAAGATGAATTTTCTATAAATATCATTTTTGAATATTATGGAGTTAATTTGATATAATGTTATAGTTGTGGGTAATATTTATAAATTTTGCAAAGTACGCAAGTTGTTATATAATATTCGATTGGTCGGAGAATATTCGTTTTAACAGAGAATATTCGTACAACGACACAATCATTGGTGGACCCCACAACGGAATTATTGTCGGATTGAGAAAACGACAAAAATATTTTATTAAAAATAACGGCAGAAATTTTACCATTGTTACTGTTGAACTACTCGGTAGTAAAAGTATAATAATACGTGTGGTTGCATAGTAGCACACGGTATTGATTATTAATGCTTATATGAGAAGTCACTCAGTTTGATTCAATTATTGTCAGTTAATAATATGAATTATTTAGCGATAATGACATTTTGTTTTATTCGTATTATTAACGTAATAAAACAGAAACATCTTTTTACATAAAACAGAATACTTTATTAAAGTTATTCTATAAATAGAATATATTATATTTTATTTAAAAGATTTTTCTTTAAATATGGACCGTCAGATTAAAGTAATCAATCTGGACCGTTCATGGATTAGTTACTATGCATTCTATTTTTCTATAAATAGCAGCTCATTCCTTCATTTTTTCTTACGAATTCACTGAACTCTAGAGAGAGAAACTATAGAGAGAAACTATAGAGAGAGAGAAGAAGAGTATTCTGCTACTTAACTACTTCCTTATTTCAGCTCGTCTTTAAAATAGAAATGAGAACGTAGCTGGGGCAAGTCGGGGAACGGAGTGATGGTCCGGATGATAGTATTAGATAGTAGTCCTCACTATTCTATGTAATGGTGTGTTAATAAATGTAATGAGGACTCCTTTTGAGTATGAATACTCTCTAGAAGATAATATTTGTATTCAAACTCACAGTTTATGTTTTGTCGTATTGTACACGACAGTTGTATTAGTAAGTTGTATTTATATTTTGTACTATGTATCTGACGACCCAAGATGGGTGATGTATACCTAATTTTGGGGGCGTCACAGTTGGTATCAGAGCTTAGGGATATGATCCCTGGCTAAGATGTGAGAATAGAACTAGGAGGGGAGAGACGGGGAATTCCTTCGCTAGTATGACCTACCTAAGTTTATTTGCATGGTATTTAATTGGTCGGTCATAATATAAGGATAATATATGACATATCAATTAACTTTTATTTTGTGGCAGTATCTGAAAATGGCATCTGAGAATGTTGAGAATAGCAATGGAGCACAGACGATTATTGATTCACCACATATCAATAATCAGGATAATGTTCATCAGGAAGGTGACAATCCTCATGCAAACAACAACACTGACCAGATGATGAATGATGGAATGTTCAGAGGTTTTATGCAATTCATGCAACAACAGGTGAAAGCGGCTCCTGTCCACAACGTAGGTGGAAATACTGGAAACTCTCAGGCGGTCACCGCTAAACAGTTTAAGGAGCTGGGACCATCGGAGTTTAAGGGAGAACCCAAATCACTTGTAGCTGAAACATGGATAAAGCAGATCACCAAGATATTTGATGTCTTGGGTTGCTCCGAGTGGCAAAAGGTTCCCTTTGCCGCATTTATGTTGCGAGGAGAGGCAGATTACTAGTGGGAATCGATAAAGCGTACTCAACCTGCCGCACTGAAGATGTCTTGGGAGAAGTTCCAAGAGCTGTTTAACGACAAATACTTTCCCGAGAGTATTCGTCACATGAAGGAGGTGGAGTTCATCAAATTGGAGCAGAATAATATGATCGTGTCGCAGTACGAGGCAAAATTTGCGGAGTTATCCCGGTTTGCGTCCCACTTGGTGGATAATGAAGAAAGAATGACGCGGATGTTTTTAAGAGGTTTGAAGCCGGAGATACGTCAATATTTTTGTTTCTCATAAACCGTGTTTGTAGTCAGATGTTGTAAATAGGGCTCAGTTGGTAGAGCGCGATAACGAGACAACGCAACCAAAAGAGAGCAACCGGTAAAATGATAATACTAGTGAAAGCAGTCATCGAAGCGGTGACAACAAGCGTGGAGGGAATCAACAGGCCAGAAATGGTAACCACTTCGGTGGTAATCAGGGCCAAAACAATAAGAATAGGCATTTCAAGAAGAGGAGATCCAACAATGATGGAAAGACGTCAGCACCAGCACCTGTCGTTAAGGAAGGAGAACGACCACCTATCATATGTTTCAAATGCGGAGGGGAGGGGCACATCAGTCCAAACTACGCGATGCCGTCCAAAGCATGTTATAACTGTGGAAGAGAAGGTCATTTAGCTCGATTTTGTCGTTTACCGAAGACAAATTCAGCTAGGATGGAGGCACTAAAGGCCATCCCAGAAAAGTCAAAACCGGTTGTGCAAGAGAGAGCGTTTGTTGTGAACTCCCAGAGAGCAAGAAACCCGAATGAGGTCATCACGGGTAAGCTTATCATAAACTCTAACGAAGTCTATACTTTATTTGATACCGGTTCTACCCATTCTTTTATTTCTCCTACTTGCGCTCATCGATTAAATTTGATTCCGGAGAAATTAGACTTTGACTTAGCAGTTGAAACTCCATTGGGAGAAACCTTCATTACATCCACGATTTATAAGTCTTGTTTGATTCAAGTTGGTACCCACACATTACCTGTCGATCTTATTTCATTAAAAATACTTGCATTTGACGTGATTCTAGGGATTGATTGGTTAACTACTCATCATGCAAAAATTGATTGTTTTCGTAAGGTTGTTAGCTTTCATATTCCTAATCGACCTATTATGCGAATTCAAGCAACCAAACCATTAAAATCAATCGCTGTCATCTCAAGCCATAAAGCTATTCGTTTATTGAAAAACGGATGTCAAGCTTTCTTAGCTCATGTCACAGATCTAAACAAAAATACGTCAGCTTTGAATGATATTTCTATTGTTAATAAATTTCCTGACGTATTTTCCGAAGAACTTCCTGGCCTAACCCCAGAGCGTGAAATTAAATTTTGTATCGACCTTGAACCCGGTACAAAACCCATTTCCAAAGCCCCATATCGAATGGCTCCTATTGAACTTCAGGAGTTAAAGACCCAACTGCAGGAATTGTTAGACATTGGTTTTATTTGTCCTAGTACTTCTCCTTGGGGTGCTCCTGTTCTGTTCGTGAAGAAGAAAGATGGGAGTATGCGACTTTGTATTGATTATCGGGAGTTGAATCATGTCACCATAAAAAATAGGTACCCATTGCCACGTATTGATGACCTGTTTGACCAGTTGCAAGGAGCACAATTCTTTTCGAAGATCGATCTTCGTTCTGGATATCATCAGCTGAAGGTTAGAACTGAGGATATTCCAAAGACGACTTTTAGAACTCGGTACGGGCATTATGAATTCCTAGTCATATCCTTTGGATTGACTAATGCTCCTGCTGCCTTCATGGATATGATGAACAGGGTATTCAAGGAATATTTGGATCACTTTGTGGTCGTCTTTATCGATGACATCCTTGTTTATTCCAAAAGCCGTGAAGATCATGAGCAACACTTGAGGTTGGTACTCCAAAAGCTTCGTGAATACAAGCTTTATGCCAAGTTGAAGAAATGCGAGTTCTGGCTGGAGGAGGTAGCATTCCTTGGGCACGTAGTATCAAGTCGTGGAATATCGGTTGACCCGGCAAAGATTGAAGCTATTCAAAGCTGGGAGCAACCTAAATCAGTGACCGAAGTACGTAGCTTTCTTGGTTTAGCTGGTTATTATCGGAGATTCGTGGAAGGATTTTCTCGAATCGCTACTCCATTAACTTAGCTGACTCGAAAAGATACAAAGTTCGGTTGGAGCGAAGAATGTGAGCAGAGTTTTCAAGAACTCAAGAGGAGACTCATTTCAGCACCTGTTCTAACAATACCATCTGGCTCGGAGGGATTTGTCATCTACAGTGATGCTTTGAGCAAAGGGTTAGGATGCGTTCTCATGCAACATGGAAAAGTTATAGCCTATGCATCAAGACAACTCAAGAAATATAAGAGGAATTATCCTACTCATGATCTAGAGTTGGCAGCTGTTGTCTTTGCACTTAAAATTTGGAGGCATTACTTGTATGGGGAGAAGGTGGAGATCTTTACGGATCATAAAAGCCTTAAATATTTCTTCACTCAAAAGGAACTCAACATGCGACAACGACGTTGGCTTGAACTGTTGAAAGATTATGATCATACCATTCAATACCATCCTGGAAAAGCGAACGTGGTAGCTGACGCATTGAGTAGAAGATCATATGCAAGTACGAGTGTGATATTGTCAACACAAAAGCCCATTTTGTGTGACTTACAAAGGATGGAGATAGAGTTAAAGACTCCAGGGACCCATGTGATGATGGCCAATATACGAGTAGAACCGACTTTAATCGATAAAGTTAAAGCTGCTCAAGCTACAGACTTAGAGCTGATGCGTATGAGGAAGAAAGTGAAAGAAGGTGCTATGCCGGAAGCAAGAATCGATGAAGAAGGAATACTTCGAGTCAACTCCAGACTTTGTGTTCCTAACAACCCTGATTTAAAGTATGAAATCATGATGGAGGCGCACAACACACCGTTTGCAATCCATCCTGAAAGTACCAAAATGTATCATGATCTTCGTCATACATTTTGGTGGAGCAATATGAAGAGAGAGATAGCGTTGTTTATCTCAAGGTGTCTAACTTGTCAACGAGTCAAAGCGGAGTATCAAGTACCAAAAGGTCCATTGCAACTACTTGAAATTCCAGAATGGAAGTGGGAGCACATTACCATGGATTTCGTTACCGGTCTTCCTAAGGTTTCTCAAGGTACAGATGCGATTTGGGTCATTGTTGATAGATTGACCAAGTCTGCTCATTTCTTACCGATACGAGAAACTTATACACTTGAACGTCTTACTCGTATGTACATAAACGAGATTATAAGACTGCATGGTATGCCAGTATCCATAGTTTCTGATCGAGACCCAAGATTCACTTCACGATTTTGGGTTAGTTTACAAAAAGCTATGGGCACGGATTTACGATTTAGTTCAGCATATCATCCTCAGACGGACGGACAATCAGAGAGGACTATTCAAACTCTTGAAGATCTATTAAGACTCTGTGTCTTTGACTTCAGGGGAAGTTGGGACAAGTTCTTACCATTGGTGGAGTTTTCCTACAACAACAGTTATCAAGCAAGTATTGGCATGGCTCCATTCGAAGCATTGTATGGAAGAAAATGTCGTTCTCCAGTATGCTGGGATGAGGTGGGTGAAGCAACGTTGTTGGGACCAGAGTTGGTACGTATGACTACAGAAAAGATTCAAACAATCCGACAACGTATAAAAATCTCACAAGATCGACAAAAGAGTTATGCTGATCTTCATCGAAAGGACGTGGAATTTGATGTAGGAGATCATGTGTTCTTACGTGTTGCTCCATGAAAAGGAGTTACGAGATTTGGAAAGAGAAGAAAGCTCAATCCTCGATTCATCGGTCCATTTTTAATCCTCGATCGAGTAGGAACTGTGGCTTATA
The DNA here is from genome assembly GCA_016801055.1 of Panax notoginseng. Classification (NCBI taxonomy): domain Eukaryota; kingdom Viridiplantae; phylum Streptophyta; class Magnoliopsida; order Apiales; family Araliaceae; genus Panax; species Panax notoginseng. The sequence goes on from CM029014.1 coordinate 185,327,742, forward strand.
GACTCACTTTACCGCCAAGTATGTCTCGTGTTCATAACGTTTTTCACATATCCATATTACGCAAATATGTGGAAGACCCGAACCACATTATTGAGTTAGAACCGGACGAAATAGCGGAGGATTTGACGTATGAAGAAGTTCCTGTTCAAATCTTGGATAAGAAGGAACATATTCTACGCTCCAAGGTTATACCTCAAGTCAAAGTTTTGTGGAGAAACCACGATGTTGAGGAAATGACTTGTGAGTTAGAATCTGAAATGAAATTAAGGTATCCTTACCTCTTCGACATACCAGGTACGTACCCTAATTTCGAGGGCGAAATTTCATAAGAAGGGGAGGTTGTAAGACCCCAACTTTTATAAATAAAGATGAATTTTTTATAAATATCATTTTTGAATATTATGGAGTTAATTTGATATAATGTTATAGTTGTGGGTAATATTTATAAATTTTGCAAAGTACGTAAGTTGTTATATAATATTCGATTGGTTGGGAAATATTCGTTTTAACAGGAAATATTCGTACAACGACACAATCATTGGTGGACCCCACAACGGAATTATTGTCGGATTGAGAAAACGACAAAAATATTTTATTAAAAATAACGGCGGAAATTTTACCATTGTTACTGTTGAACTACTCGGTAGTAAAAGTACAGTAATACGTGTGGTTGCATAGTAGCACACGGTATTGATTATTAATGCTTATGTGAGAAGTCACTCAGTTTGATTCAATTATTGTCAGTTAATAATATGAATTATTTAGCGATAATGACGTTTTGTTTTATTCGTATTATTAACGTAATAAAACAGAAACATCTTTTTACATAAAACAGAATACTTTATTAAAGTTATTCTATAAATAGAATATATTATATTTTATTTAAAAGATTTTTCTTTAAATATGGACCGTCAGATTAAAGTAATCAATCTGGACCGCTCATGGATTAGTTACTATGCATTCTATTTTTCTATAAATAGCAGCTCATTCCTTCATTATTTCTTACGAATTCACTGAACTCTAGAGAGAGAAACTATAGAGAGAAACTATAGAGAGAGAGAGAAGAAGAGTATTCTGCTACTTAACTACTTCCTTATTTCAGCTCGTCTTTAAAACAGAAATGAGAACGTAGCTGGGGCAAGTCGGGGAACGGAGTGATGGTCCGGATAATAGTATTAGATAGTAGTCCTCACTATTCTATGTAATGGTGTGTTAATAAATGTAATGAGGACTCCTTTTGAGTATGAATACTCTCTAGAAGATAATATTTGTATTCAAACTCACAGTTTATGTTTTGTCGTATTGTACACGACAGTTGTATTAGTAAGTTGTATTTGTATTTTGTACTATGTATCTGACGACCCAAGATGGGTGATGTATACCTAATTTTGGGGGCGTCACAGTTGGTATCAGAGCTTAGGGATATGATCCCTGGCTAAGATGTGAGAATAGAACTAGGAGGGGAGAGACGGGGAATTCCTTCGCTAGTATGACCTACCTAAGTTTATTTGCATGGTATTTAATTGGTCGGTCATAATATAAGGATAATATATGACATATCAATTAACTTTTATTTTGTGGCAGTATCTGAAAATGGCATCTGAGAATGTTGAGAATAGCAATGGAGCACAGACGATTATTGATTCACCACATATCAATAATTAGGATAATGTTCATCAGGAAGGTGACAATCCTCATGCAAACAACAACACTGACCAGATGATGAATGATGGAATGTTCAGAGGTTTTATGCAATTCATGCAACAACAGGTGAAAGCGGCTCCTGTCCACAACGTAGGTGGAAATACTGGAAACTCTCAGGCGGTCACCGCTAAACAGTTTAAGGAGCTGGGACCATCGGAGTTTAAGGGAGAACCCAAACCACTTGTAGCTGAAACATGGATAAAGCAGATCACCAAGATATTTGATGTCTTGGGTTGCTCCGTGGAGCAAAAGGTTCCCTTTGCCGCCTTTATGTTGCGAGGAGAGGCAGATTACTAGTGGGAATCGATAAAGCGTACTCAACCTGCCGCACTGAAGATGTCTTGGGAGAAGTTCCAAGAGCTGTTTAACGACAAATACTTTTCCGAGAGTATTCGTCACATGAAGGAGGTGTAGATTATCCTTAATATTTGCGCTTCATCCAGTATCTTTTTATGGAAATATTATTCTGAGCATTCTTGATAATTATTGATCTTTTCATGTCGAAATACTAATCATGAGTACTATTTATAAAGTACTATTCCCAGGTACTATTAACAAAGTACTATTCACAGGTACTATTCAAAAAATACTATTCACAGGTACTATTTATGGGGTACTATTCACAAAGTACTATTCCTAGGTATTATTTACGAAGTACTATTCACAAAGTACTATTCTCGAGTACTATTCACGGGATACTATTCACTCGAAAACTATTCACCCGAGGTACTATTCATGACAAAAATTAATTTCTTTTCTATCCAAATTATTTTTGATACAATATTATTCTTAAATTTTACTCCACAAAGCAGTATCATGTTGACAATTTGGATATTTTTAAAACTCTGGATAAATTTAAAGTCTTTAATATTTGTCCTTGATTTCGTTTGATTAATATTTATATCATTGTCATCATCCTCATGCTTATATTGTGATAAAAGTCATCTTTGGCTTACGTGCATAGATGGACTATTGGTTGGTATGATTATGACCAGGGATCATTCGGTATAATCATGACCTGTAATATTACAAGTGATGTGGATTATTGAGCTGAGTCTCAGCGATAGTTGTTGGTATGATCATGACCATGAGTTCTCTTTGGCCAAGGGTGCAAAGATGAATTGTTGTTTGGCATGATCATGACCATTGATGAAAACATGAATATCCTTGGCCCGTAGTGCATGGATAATTCAGTGATGTGGATTATTTATTAAGCTGAGTCTCAGCGATAAAATTTATGATAAACTTTTAAATCATAGAAGATAGTAGATATCATGCTCTACTTGAGTCTTCTAATGGATTGCTTATTCCGCTGTAGTCGTTGATCTAAAACTTGTTGTCTATTGTATTCTATTAGTTGTTATACTATTGAAGGCTAAGGATAATTTATTCTGCATTATCTTAGTCATAATATTTCTTACTGGCTAGTTGAGCTCACCCTTTTCTTTTATTGTTCGCTTCAGGAATTGAGAATATAGCTGAGACTAGTTGGTAAATGGAGTGATGGTCCAGATGGTTGCTTTAGTAGTCCTCACTATTCTATGAAATAGTGTGATAATAAATGTAATGAGATTGAATTTGAGTTTGGATATTGTCTAGGAGACAATATTTGTATTAAAACTCACAGCTTATGTTTTGTCGTATTCTGCACGACACTTAATAGTTATATAAATTAAGTTTGTATGTGAGTTATGTACCATGTATTTGGCGACTCAGAATGGGTGATGTATACCTATTTTGGGGGCGTTATAGTTGGTATAAGAGCTTAGGAATATGATCCCTGGCTAAGATGTGAGACTAGATCTAGGAGGGAAGAGACAGGTAATTCCTTCGCTTGTATGACCTACCTAAGTTATTTGTTATTTAATTGGTCGGTCAGAGTATAGGGATAATATGTGGCATATCAATTAACCCTTGTTTTGTGGCAGTGTTTGAAAATGACAAATGAAAATGTTGAGATAAGCAATGAAGCACATGAGACCGTTGAGTCACGGACGGTCAATAACTAGGATAATGTGCATCAGGAAGGCAATAATCCTCGTGTAAACAACAACACTGACCAAATGATGAACGATGGTACGTTTAGGAGTTTTTTAGAATTTATGCAAAACCAAATGAGAGAGACTCTTGTTCATAATGCAGGTGGAAACACTGGCAACTCACGGCTAGTCACCGCTAAGTAGTTCAAGGAGCGGGGACCACTGGAGTTTTTAGGAAAGCCAGAACCACTTAAGGCGGAGATATGGATAAAGCAGATCATCAAGATATTTGATGTCTTGGAATGCTCAGAGGAGCAAAAGGTTCCCTTCGCCACCTTTATGTTATGTGAAGAAGCAGATTATTGGTGAGAATCTGTAAAACGTATTCAACCTTCCGTACTAAAGATGTCTTGGGAGAAGTTCCAAGAATTGTTCAACGACAAGTACTTTCCCGAAAGTATTCATCACATGAAGGAGGTGTAATTCATCAAGTTTAAGCAAAATAATATGACCGTATCGCAATACGAGACTAAATTTGCGGAGTTATCCCGGTTTGCATCCCATTTGGTCGATAATGAGGAGCGAATGACGTGAATGTTTCTAAGAGGTTTGAAACCCAAAATACGTCAATACCTCATTTCTCACAAACTTTGTTTATATTCAAATGTTGTAAATAGGGCTCAATTAATGAGTTAGCTCAACCAAAAGGCAAAGACCAATAACACGATAGTAATCGTACCGGTGGCAACGGCCATCGGAACAACGAAAACCATCGTGGCGGAAATTATCAAGAAAGAAATGGTAACCACTTCGGTGGTAATCATGACCAAGATAATAGGAAAGGTAAACTAACTGAGAATAACTTCAAGAAGAGAAGGTTCAATAATGATAGAAAGACAACAGCACCGACACCCATTTCCAAAAAAGGAGAACGACCACCGATCGTATCCTTCAAATGAGGAGGGGAGGGACACATCAGTCCAAACTACACGATGCAGTCCAAAGCGTGTTTTAATTATGAAAGAGAAGGTCACCTAGCTCGATTTTGTCGTGTAATGAAGTCAAGTTCAGCTGAGATGATGACTCCAAAGGATGTCCCAGACAAGTCAAAGCCGGTAGTTTAAGTGAGAGCAGTTGCCGAGGAACCTGAACGAAGTTATCACGGGTAAGTTAATCATAAACTCTTAGGAAGTCTATGTAGACACTCAAAATTTTCTACATACCTGTTACTAACATTGTAGGAGGGCAGAATCGTCTTTCAGAGATAACCCTGGAAGACATCTCAATTCAATCCCGGAGACAACCTTAGGATATTCAGTATTACCATCTCGGAGATAACCCTGAGATATCCAGCTCAGTCCCAAAAATACCACCAGAAGTTTTAACGTCAAACCCAAAAATAACACCGGGAGTTTTAGTTTCAACCTTGGAGATAACCCCGAGGAATGCAGTTCAAATATCGAAAATTACACCAAAGAAGACTGTGTCATCTAGGAGATAACCCCGAGATACTCAGTCTCAGCCCCAGAAACAACACCGAGAAAGATAGTGTCAACCTCAGAGATAACCCCGAGGCATGCAGTTGCAGTTCCGGAGATAACCCCTGAAATGCTTGTTTCAAATTCATGCAAATAGCTTCAAACACTAGGCAAAAGCCCCGAGGCACTCATTCCTCAAGCTCGGAGAAAACCCTGGGAAGTAAGGCACACCTCAAAAATAATCCTAAGGAAGGTCAACACCTACAGCAGTCCAATCTCAGAGATAACCCTGAGCAACGACCGCTAAATCAGCTCAAACTGGAGAAAACCCCGGTGAAGGGCAGAATCATCATTTTGCCATCCCAAACTCACATCGCTCCATCTCAACAACAACATACATACATTTTACACAGCAATGTCCTACAAGAACCAAAAAGCGCCAATCCCGAGTGACTACTGCACAAGACAACACACCGGATAGAATTTGAAGTTTGAACACCTAGGGCATGGTCCCATCTTCCTGACTTCGTACAACCTCTAATCTCATGTCATTGTGTAGCTCTCGACAATAGCATACCATAAAAGGTTTTATACACCTCGATCGGATGCCCGAATTGAAGTTCTAAAATTTTGAGTGGACAACACGTTGCATGCGTGCACGTACTTCGAGACGGTGGGACCAACAGAACTCGGGGCACCTCGGGCACCTGCGGCTCCTAAAAGTAGTATGCACACAAGCCAATCATGTTTGATGATAAAGCATATACTTTGTAACATTCTTATTCATTTATTAATAAAAAATATTAATTTATTACAGGCTTTTAATTATCTACATGATGCTGCTTTATAATATGTGATAAACCCATAGTTTTAAGCAATGCTTTTAGAATAATGATGATGATCATTCTAATGAGATCTAAATTCTTAGAAAGCTTAAAACTAAAATAGTTCCCAATCGTTGAATTACTAAATTGGGGATTAGTGAATTCGGATAGATTGGTACATATGTTGCTTGCCCATTGGATAAGGATGATTGATCTCATGATCATTTGTGTGGAGACACTAAAGCAAGTATGTAGGTGCTTATTAGTGAATAAGTTTACTGAACGTGGCTCGCTAAGAAATACCTAATGGAGTTTTACTTGTCTGTCAATAGGAATTCCTGTAGTGATAGTAGTACAATTAATTCTTGGACTTGAGATCATCATAGTATCTTGTTTATGATGAGTTATACTTTGACTTATTCCTTAAGACCCTTAGGGTATATCAAAGGGTATGCTTGGGTATAATAAGTTGTACATGGAGATAATTTATGATCAATAAAGAATCTACCACTTCTAGTAAACGAAGAGAAATATCATATGTGATTCGATAAATGACAACCCAGTAGTCTTTGGCCAAGGCAGAATGAAATTAGAAAGAAGTTTCTAATTTACGTTATTTAGAGTTGTGCATTTAAGATTCGAAATATATATAATTAAATAAAATAAGACTTGACAATAATTTTATGTCTTATATTTAATTGAGACATTGTATGGTGGAAGGATTGAATTGTACGGTAACTATTTATTCAAAGGTTCTTTTATGATTAATGTTAAAATTTATATTATCTGAAAAGTCGTTAATCGCTAGGGAGGCTTATCCCTATTGTAGAATAAATATTATTTATTTAAATAAATTAATATTTTAATTTATTTATTTAAATAAAGATTAGAATTGTTCTAATTGATTTATTCACAACCGGTTTAATATGGAAAACCTAAAGGGTCACACCATAAAAGGAAGAATAATTTTTTAAGAAATTAATGACATAATCTTAATAATAAGTTAAGTATATTTAATTTAATCTATGGTGATAGAATAAATTAAATAGCATAATATTTATTATTTAATATTTTAGAAATATTAAATATAAATTAATAAGAGGAGTCTTATTATTATTATTATTATTACTATTATTATTATTTAATTCCTAAAGGAGTTTGGGAATTAATTAATAAAAATACTCTCATATATCCTAATAAGATTAGGAGGCTAATTAATTAAAAGAGTTTAATTAATTATTCCTAATAAGATTAGGAGCCTAATTAATTAAAGGAGTTTAATTAATTAAAAATAAATTTTAATTCCTTAATTGTTAAGGAGGGTTGCCCACATCTATAAATAAGAGGAGTCTTATTATGGGTGTAGAGTTGTTGTTGACTTTTTGACAACAGACGTGATTCTAATTGTTGGAGAGTACGCTCCTTTTCTATGAGAGATTGAAAAACTAGGGTTTTGCCAAACACCCATCTTCTTGAATCTTTATTCTTTTTTGGTGGATCACCTCTAGAGGCCAAACACTTGGGTGGCTAACGTTGGTCAAAGGAAGGAACCAAACCCGGTGGATTCAAGTTGAACGCGAAAAGGATTGGAGGTAAACTTGTACCTGAGAAAGCTCGAATCTTCAAGGGTATGATTCTTGTTCTTCATATCTTTTCGTTTAATTAATAATTGTGCATAAAGGATGATTCAGGTATATGGTTTGTAAAATTTTAAACTCTAATTTTTTACACGTTTCCGCTTATTTATGCAATTTGATTGCGTTCATGAATATTACAAACCTAACAGCTCCCACCTCTATAAATAGAGGGCTTGAGACAACCATTTTGCATAGAGAAAAGGCGAGGAAGCCCTGTCCAATTTACTCTGGACACACTATAAATTGAGTGCTTTCTCATTTTAAACACCTGTGAGCTTATATATTGCTAGATTTTTACCAGCAGGAGCCGAGTGTTCATCCATTTCAAGTCATTGAAGTCTTCTTTGGCAGTCCACTGTAAGCCTTCTTACACACTTTAAAGCCTTTCTTTCCATCTTTGCACACACCGTTCTTCACGTGAGAGTCGTGTTGTGTGTGTATACTCGGACTTCGATCCGCGACTTTTATTTCTTTTTGTATATATATGTATATATATATATATATATATATATATGAACTGTTGTCAAACTCTGTTCGATGAGCCTGGATTTTACATCTGGAGTGTTTATTTTTACTGCTTTCTTTACATTTCGTCCCGCCTTGAGTTTACTTCGTGGCGGTTGATCGTCTTTACGGCTTTATTTACATTTTTGATCCCCCATAGAGGTGCTTCGTGGTGGTTAATCATGTCTATATATATATTTATCTCTTTTATATATTTACATTTTTGATCCCCCATGGAGGTGCTTCGTGGTGGTTGATCATGTCTGTATATATATATTTACAGCTTTTATATATATAACTGTTAACAACTTTCATACAAACTGCTACATCATGTGAGCCTAGGAATCATGTGATCACAGATTTAGTCTACTGAATCTAGATTCAGTTCCCGTGATTGAAATTTTTAGCTGTATACGGCTTGTAAATTATTCACGATGTTTGAATTTCCTTAGACGGCTCTCATGCCCACAAGGAGTTCGACACTGCTATGTACATTATTTTCTCAGAGATGCTTCGCATCTCAAAAATAAAAGCAATCAAGCCGAATACATAATAAAATGGAAGTATCAAAGGCCTTAATTACTATTGAGCACAAAGGTTTAAAAAACCTCTTTCTACAAAACAACATTGCTATATCTTGTTAAAACTGAATTTTTACACAAATTCAAACCCTTTGTATATAGGTGCAAACGAGGCATAACACTACTTCCAAATAATTGCACATTGATCCACACACACACACACACACATTCATATAACAGTTTAATTGAAAAGTGGCAGTCACCGTGACAACACAGATGTCGGGGGGTGCCTAACACCTTCCCTCCGCATAACCAAGTTCCCGGACCCTAACGAATCTCAGTTTCACAAACTCTTCAAGCAGTGTCATATCATTGGGTCAATGTGCAAATCTTTTCTCGGTTGTGTTGGTACAACCATTTTAAAAACCAACTGGCGACTCTTACAGTCCAATCGTCGATATATACATGTCGGACCTTTTCACAACTTGTTTTTCAAACAAATCTCACCTAACATGAGAACACCAAAAGACAAGAACAGAAAAGGGATGAATAAAAATCCCAAAGTCGACATGTGGCGACTCTGCTGGGGACTCCAGTAAGAGGACTTAAGCCACTATTACAAGCTTTTTAAAACTGTTATATGATTGTGTGTGGATGTTGCATTTATATTTGATGGATGTGTATGAATTCATTACTTACTATATTTAATGTTTTACACTATATCTGCCTGTGATATTAGTGCTTCGCACATGTCATCATTTTTCATAAACGGTGAGACACGTTGTATGTGAATGTATGTTGTGTGGTTCCTCCATCAGGAGGCTATCCTGTCGGTGTTTGATTACTGGACTCGTAGGAAGACTAATTCCAACGAGGCTCAGGAAAGGCACCACCCAAATTCGCTCTAGTTGAAAGATTGGATTAACTTTCCGTCGAGTAAATTGCGATGATTTGGGAACCTTCATGCCAAAAAGTCGAGAGAGTAGCCTAAGATAGGTCAGACTCTGATAAATCAAACGCGGAGGAAAGTCTCTTCATGCTTTCTCATTTAAATTACTCGTAAAGTCAATTACTGGTGGTGGGAGGCTCTCAATGGTTTTGATCTTTGCTCTATCAACCTCAATTCCTTTTGATGACACTCGATGACCCAAGATTATCCCCTTTTACACCATAAAATGACATTTCTCCCAGATTAAAACCAAATTCGTTTCCATACACCGTTTGAGCATAAGAGTGAGATTTTCCAAACAATAATCAAACGAATTCCCAAAAACTAAAAAAATCATCCATAAATACCTCAAGATTTTGTATGACCATATCAGAGAAAATAGCCATCATACACCGTTGAAATGTCGCCGGCACATTACATAATCCAAAAGACATTCTACGAAAAGCAAAGGTACCATATGCGCATATGAATGTCGTCTTCTCCTGATCCTCGGGTGCAATGGAAATTTAGTTATAACCTGAGTATCCATTCAAGAGACAATAATACTCATGCCCTGCAAGCCTGCCCAATATCTGATCTATGAATGGTAGAGAAAAATAGTGCTTACGAGTGGCCTTGTTCAACTTTCTATAATCCGTACACACCCGTCAACCCGTAACTATCCGATTCGGGATCAATTCATTATGCTCATTCGCAACTACTGTCATTCCCCATTTCTTTGGCACATATTGAATCGGACTTACCCATGAGCTATCTGAGATAAGGTAGACAATTCCCGCATCCAACCATTTAATGATTTCCTTTTTTATAACTTCCTTCATGATGGGATTGAGTCTTCGTTGTTGTTCAATAGTCGGTTTCACTTCATCTTCTGACAGAATCTTATGCGTGCAAATTGATGGGCTTATCCCCTTGATATCCGCAAGAGTTCACACAAGAGTAGTCTTGTATTGCCGAAGTACCCTTAGTAACTTTTCTTCTTGAACCTCATCAAGTGATGCAGAAATAATAACTGGCGAGTTAGAAGAAGAACCAAGGTAGTCATACCGTAGACGGTTAGGCAATGGCTTAAGTTTCAAGGTGGTCAGTTCTTCTAAGGATGATTTCACCTTTTCAACTGGCTTTCCCCAATAAACCAAAGGTTCAAATTTTTGCAAACATCGTGTGAACTTCGGAGATGAATCTAACATCTGAACCCATTCTACCACAGTTAAATCATTAGATAAATTTTCACTAACCAATGCAGTTTCAAGAGGGTCTTCATTCACTGATTTAATAAATACCTCCCTAGTTTCTCCTTCTGTAAGACCCCGAATTTTCTGAAATGAAAGTATTCAATTTTTTTATAATTATTATTTTATTTAGTAAATGATTAAATTGATAAAGGTTAAAGTTAAGGATGACATTTTGTAAGACCCCAACTTTTATGAATAAAGATAAATTTTCTATAAATATTATTTTTGAATATTATGGAGTGAATTTGATATAATGTTATAGTTGTGGGTAATATTTATAAATTTTACAAAGTACGTAAGTTGTTATATTATATTCGATTAGTCGGTGAATATTCGTTTTAACAGGAAATATTCATACGACGACACAATCGTTGGTGGACCCCACAACAGAATTATTGTCGGATTGAGAAAACGACAAAAATATATTTTTATAAAATAACGGCGAAAGTTTTATCGTTAATTGTTGAAATACCAGGTGTTAAAAGTACAGTAATATGCGTGGTTTCATAGTAGCACACGGTATTGATTATTGATGCTTACGTAAGAAGTCACTCAGTTATACTCAATTATTGCTACAGTAATTGCTGTATAGTATCTCATATTATTGATTCAATTATTATCACAGTATCATTTGCATAATATTTTATATTATTAAATCAATAATTGAGACAACAAAGTTATTCATATTATTATTTATAATATTGACGATGTCTAAAAAGTTCTGTCGAGGAGAGGTTTGGTCACCTAATTGCGGGCCAATAGGGAGAAATCCTTATCGAAAAGCCCCCTCTTTCCTGGGAATAATATAGTTGTTAAATATTGTGAGTTATAATATTAATGATAAATAATTGTTGGAAGATTAAAAATGTGTTGATTGAAGATAAAATGATTTGTGGTAATATTTATTTAATCTTTGATATAAATAAGAAGTCTGTTACGAGACTTTTGTGGTAAGTTTGGTTTATTCTATGGGGGCCATATGTAATCATCTAAGAGTCACTTTCGCCAATAGTAATTGCCTTTACCAGGCATCGAACCAATTGTCGTTTCACATTACAGGCGTCGACCAATTATCGTTTCACATTACAGGCGTCGACCGATTGTCGTTTTACATTACAGGCGTCAAACCACTTGTTGTTTCACATTACAGGCGTTAAACCACTTTTCTTTCCACATCACCAGTCGTCAAGCCACTTGCCTCTTCACATTGTAAGGGCTAAGCTAGAAATCTTCTATAAATAGAAGATTATTTCTTCTTTCATTCTCACCAATTCACTACGACTCACAAGAGAATACTATAGAAAGAGAATTAGAGAGAAAGAAGAAGAGTATTCTGTTACTACACTATTTCAGTATCCAATCTCCTACTAAGGTAATGGGTATTATTTCTTTCGTATTTGTAAGAGATGTTATTTTTGTTCAATATTCGCTTGAAATAATATTTTTTTTCATAATTTATAGTATGTAAGTAATATTATTTCGTTTCAGATTTCGAATTCTATACTCGTTTGTTAAAGTTTTGGCTTCTACACTCCATAAAATTAGTAGAATATCCTTGATATTTGCGCTTCATCCAGTATCTTTTCATGGAAATATTATTCTAAGCATTCTTGATAAGTTTTAACTTTTTCATGCCGGAGTACTTTTCACGGGATTAATATTCCAGAAATACTATTCATGGGGTATTATTCACTCGAGTACTATTCACCCGGGGTACTATTCATGATAAAAATTGATTCAATTTCGTCCAAATTATTTTTGGTACAATATTATTCTTGAATTTTACTCCACAAACAGTATTATGTTGACAATTTGGACGTTATTGATTTCTGGATACATTAAATTATAAATTTTTAAAATTTATCCTTGAATTTACTTTATTGAATTCTTTTATCATTGTCATCATCCTCATGTTTATATTATATTAAAAGTCATATGTGGCCTGTAGTGCATAGATGGACTTGGTATGATTATGACCAGGGATTATTCGGTATAATTGTAACGACCCCAAAATAGGTTCATTCCACCCAACCCATTCTGAGTCGTCAAATACATGGTACAGAAAATAACTACAACTTTATTACAACAATTGTCGTGCAAAATACAACAACACATATGCTGTGAGTTTGGATACAAATATATACCAAATGTGACTCATGTTCCAACCATGGACAGTACCTCACAGTGGCACCTTACATAAAGGTATAGTCAAAGACTGTTTTAGAAATTAGAATCTTTGGGAAGTGCTCAAGGAAACCTTCGTACATGGGCGGCCACGCGTCTAGGTTATGATAGATATCATATGGCCACAGAATTATCCTTGGTTGACCCAATAGACCCCAAAGAAAAACGAGAAGATTACTATCATATTCTTTCCAATGGTGAGTCTTCACTTGACTTATCATTATCTCCACTGTCTCTAATTGAGAATTATACTTCAAACAAACACCAAGATTATATAGGTAGTGTCCATAGATATACTCAGCAAGTGGATGAGCACAACCCTGTCTTATGATGACACGAGGTTGTATGTCGTTAGACATCTTGTATGATAGTGGCAAACCACCCTTCCAACGTTGGGTTCGCCTCACCCTATTTTCTTCACCAAATATAACTACTAAATGATGACCACCGTTCTATTCCCTTGTTACCCCCGCTCGACCCAGCTACACTCTTATTACCTGAAAGGAATTGTGAAGCAAAAGGGTGAGCACAACTAGCTCAGTAAAGAATATCATGACTAAAGATAATTCAATTATCAATAGCCTTCATCAACAATAAATCAGAGATTTAGAACATATGGTAAATGATAAAAATTTCAACCATAGTTGCAGCGGAACGAGCAATCCATTAGAAGAGTCAAATAGACTATAAAGTCTATTATCTTCTCCATGTTAAAAATCCACCAACAATATTTTATCCATGTAACATCACTCAACAGTTCCTTTCCACAATCATATGAATAACTCATAATCATAATTGTGACTATAAATTTTTCTTCGCACCCAGGACGAAGAATATTTTCATCACCTGTCTTTACCGGAAACATCAAAGATCATGGTTATACCAAATCACAATTCCTGTTTATAATCATACTAACAAATCCATCTTTGCACTACGGGCCAAAGATATTCATCAACAAACCATCTTTGCACTACGGGCCAAAGATATTCATCAACAAACCATCTTTGCACTACGGGCCAAAGATATTCAACAACAGTTCATCTTTGCACTACAGGCCAAAGATATTCATCAACAGGCCATCTTTGCACTACATGCCAAAGATATTCATCAATAATTCATATTTGCACTACAGGCCAAATATATGCATATCTCAAAGAAATATATAATCATTTCAGAATTTATATAAACAATAATTATAACCATGTTGATCAATTCACCTTTGCACTTAAGCTTAAGATATTCAATTATAAATTCAATGGTCATGATCATACTAGTCACAATTTAACTTTGCACTACAGGCCAAAGAGAACCCTAGTCATGATCATACCAATAATCTACCCATCTTTACACTCCAGTGAAAGAGAATTTCAACATCAGGGTTATAAAAATGTTATATATGATGATAAAAATAATATGATCAACATATAGTTTTAATCTCAAGAGTAATATTCGTAACTCATGAATAGTAACCCCGACACAAAAGATAGAAATTCTACAATAAAATTCATATCAATATTTCGGTATAATGATATTGAAAGAATAACATTACTTAAATTTATAAACAATTTATTTTAATTGTTTACACTTTACTAATTAATGCATTTAATCATCATAAAATGCCAACTCTTACAATTTCATCATCAATAACCAAAACCCTCATCAAAAATCTGCATATACCTCATATAGGATTCTCAAGCCATAAAATCTCATTTTCCAATTTTCTTTCTTCACAAAACATATTTAATTTATTTACTCATAACTAGACCATTTTCATGAAAAATACCAAATCAGTTCCAAAAATATTTCTTTTCTGGGATTTAGCATAATATAGTCCCATAGTGAACATATATTTTTCTCAAAATTTTTAAAAGTCATTTACTATTTTTCATATGGCCAAAATAGCCGAATATTTAGACATTTATCAAAAATTGTACTTTTGTCTAAAAATTCTAAAATTTACAGAGTATACTTCTATCATATACATGTACTCCCAATAAAAATTTCATCAATTTTGGAGTTAACCACAAGGAATTATAAGCTGTTACTTCTAAAATAGTCTTTTCTCATAAAATTCATAACTCTCAATCTATACATCCAAAAATCACCATTTTTGGACACAATCAAGAAAACTCATCAAAATATCATTTCAAATTTTTCCAGAATTTTTGAAGATCAGAAAAATTACGAAACTGAAAATCATAACAACCCTTAAAATCCCTTAATATCCCTTACTATCCCTTACTATCCCTTACTATCCCTTACCTCAAAAGAGCAGTACTTCTGACTGGATATCAGATATGATGCTGAAGGAAACTTGCACTGATGAATAGAAACTCACCAAGTATCTAAAAACTCACAAAATATGCTTCATAATATAGAGAGAGAAAGAGAGAAAGCTTATGTTTCTGGTGTGATTTTCAATTCTAACTTAGCCCTCTATTTATAGGAAAATTTTGGTAGGTTTGACCTGCAACCTGATGGCTTTACCTGCTACTATTCCCACCCACCACATTTGAAATATAATTCAGCACATTTCTTCACCAACCACAAGTGGGGCCCACCAATTCTTGAATTTTCCACCAAAATGATAAACTCCAAAAATTCAACAATTTCTGAACCAGTCATCTCGTAAAATTCATAACAAATCATACGTTCATTTTTAACGGTTCAAAATTTGTGGGCATATACTCAACTTATATATGTATAACATATCCAAAAATTACCACGATCCAACGGTCGGATTAAAAATTATAACCCCCGCAAAATATCTCAAAAACCCTGATTTTTAATACCTCCATTCCGACAAAAATACGGATAAAAATCTCAACATTAACTCCTTCATTTTTTAACCACAAAAATATATCCCTCATTTATATCCACATAAAATAAATATTTTCTTATCATATGAATCAATAATTAATTATTCACAAATAATATTACAGAATCACATTTATGACAACCAGGCCGTTCCCAGGAAAGAGGGGGCTTTCCAATAAGGATTTCTCCTTACTGGCGCGCAATTAGATGACCAAACCTCTCCTTAGACAGAACTTTCTAGACATTGTCAATAATGCTATCTAATAATATTATTCAAATAATATGAATTATTGATCTGATAATGGGAAATATTGTGCAGTGACAATTATTGAACAACAATAATATAAAATTTCCAACGTAGCAATTATTGAATCAATAAAATAAAATATTGAACAGTAATTACTGTAACAATTATTGAGTAGTGCCTTCTTACGTAAGAATCAATAATTTTAAAAATACTGTGCAATACCGTGTGCTACTGTGCAATAACGCGTATTACTGTATTTTAACCAACGGGTATTCCAACAGTGTTAACGGTAACAACTACGCCGTTATTTGTAAAAACTCAAATTTGTCGTTTTCTTCACCCTACAGTTATTCGTTATGGGGCCCACAAATAGCTGCGCCGTCGTACGAATATTCCCCGACAGAAAGAATATTCCACGACCAAACGAATATTCCCCGACAACAATGATTATTTTATAACCACTTGCTTATTTTGAAAAAAAAATTCATATTTCACCCATAACTTTAAACTTTTATCAATTTAACCATTTACTGAATAGTAATTATAAGAAAAATTGAATATTTTTATTTCATAAAATTCGGGGTCTTACAATAATCATGACCGTAATGTTACAAATGATGTGGTAAAAGTCCTCATTGGCCCGTAGTGCATTGATGGACAGTTGTTGGCATGATCATGACCATTGATGAATGCACGAATATCCTTGGCCTGTAGTGCATGAATAATTTGTGGTCGTGATACTAATGAATATCCTTGGCCGTAGTGCAGGGATGATGTGGATTATTTATTAAGCAGAGTCTCAGCGATAAAAGTGATGAAAAACCTTTTAAATAATAGAAGATAGTAGATTTTATTCTCTACTTGACTCTTCTAATGGATTGCTTGTCCCGCTGCAGTTAAACTTGATGTTTGGTATATTTTATCAATTTAACATTGTTGAAGGCTAACGATAAATTATTTTGCATTATCTTAGTCATAATATTTCTTACTAGGCTAGTTGAGCTCACCCTTTTGCTTTCATTGTCCTCTTCAGAAAATGAGAACGTAGCCGGGACTAGTCGGGGAACGGAGTGACGGTCCAGATGATAGCATTAGTAGTCATCACTATTCTATTAAATAGTGTGATAATAATTGTATTGAGGACTCCATTTGAGTTGAATACTGTCTAAAAGACAATATTCGTTTTAAAACTTTCAGTTTATGTTTTGTCGTATTTTACACGATAATTGTATTATTAAGTTGTATTTGAATTTTGTACCATGTATTTGGCGACTCAAGATGGGTGATGTATACCTGTTTTGGGGGCGTCACATATTTTAAAATTTTACAAAGTAAGCAAGTTGATATAAAATATTCATTATGTCGGGGAATATTTGATTGGTCAGAGAATATTCGTTTTAACAGAAAATATTCGTACGACGGCACAATCATTGGTAGACCCCACAACGGAGGTACTGTCGTAGTTAGAAAACGACTGAAATATTTTTAAAAATAACGGCGAAAGTTTTACCGTTAAACTGTTGAACTACCCGATAGTAAAAGTACCGTAATACGCGTGGTTGCATAGTAGCACACGGTATTGATTATTGATGCTTATGTGAGAAGTCACTCAGTTATACTCAATTATTGCTACAATAATTGCTGCATAATATCTCTCATATTATTGATTCAATTATTGTCATAGTATCATTTATTAAATCAATAATTAAGACGACAAAGTTATTCATATTATTATTTGTAATATTGACGATGTCTAAAAAGTTCTGTCGAGTAGAGGTTTGGTCACCTAATTGCACGCCAATAGGGAGAAATCCTTATCTGAAAGCCCTCTCTTTCTTAAAAATGATCTGGTTGTTAAATATTGTGAGTTATAATATTAATGATGAATAAATTTGTGTTGATTAAAGATAAAATTGATATTTCCATTGTGTGGGATTATTAGTGTTAATTGAAATCGACATTTATTTCGATAATAATTGATTTCTGGAGGTTATATTGACCAATCGGGTAATTAATTGGATAAATGAGTAATTAATTGCTATTAGTTCACATGCTTATAATTATTTGTTCACATGTATGTACTACTGATTCACATGCATGTACTATTAGGGGAGGTGGTGCAAGATTGATAATACTTGCATGTCTAAATTAAAAATGGAGGTATAGATGAAGGTACTATACTGTAACTATTTTTTCACATGTACGGAACTATTGATTCACATGTATGTACTATTAGGGAGGTGGTGCAAGTTGAATAATACTAGTAGGACTAAATTAAAAATGAAAGAAAAGTTGAAGGTATTATACTGTAATAATTCGAGCCCCAAAGCGTGCAATTATCAAAACTATATTTTTTTATAAATAGAAGCTCATTCTTCTTTCATTCTCACCAATTCACTAAGACTCACAAGAGAAATTATAGAGAGAGAAGCTATAGAGAGGAAGAAGAAGAAGAGTATTATGTTACTTCACTATTACAGTATCTAGTCTTCTACTAAGGTAAAGGGTATTATTTCTTTCGTATTCGTAAGGATATTATTTTTGTTCAATATTCATATGAAATAATATTTTCTTCCATACTCTTTAGTATGTAAGTAATATTATTTCGTTTCATACCCCTAATTCTACACTCATTTTATTGAAGTATTGCTTTTATACTCCGTGAAATTAGTAGAATATCCTTGATACTTGCGCTTCATCTAGTATCTTTTCATAGAAATATTATTTTGAGCATTCTTGATAATTATTGATCTTTTCATGTCGAAATACTATTCACGGGTACTATTCATAAAATACTATTCACGAGTACTATTCAAAAAGTACTATTCATGAAGTACTATTCATGGGGTACTATTCATAAAGTACTATTCTTGGGTATTATTTATGAAATACTATCCACAAAGTACTATTCTCGAGTACTATTCACGAAGTACTATTCACGGGATACTATTCACTCACGTACTATTCACCTGGGGTACTATTTATGACAAAAATTAATTTCTTTTTGGTCCAAATCATTTTTGATATAATATTTATTCTTGAATTTTACTCCACAAAGCAGTATCATGTTGACAATTTGGATATTTTTAAAACTCTGGATGAATTTAAAGTCTTTAATATCTATCCTTAATTTCGTTTGATTAATGTTTATATCATTGTCATCATCATCATGCTTATATTGTGATGAAAGTCATCTTTGGCTTACGTACATAGATGGACTGTTGGTTGGTGTGATTATGACCAGGGATCATTCGGTATAATCATGACCTGTAATGTTACAAGTGATGTGGATTATTGGCTGAGTCTCAGCGATAGTTGTTGGTATGATCATGACCATGGTTTCTCTTTGGCCAAGGGGGCAAAGATGAATTGTTGTTTGGCATGATCATGACCATTGATGAAAACACGAATATCTTTGGCTCGTAGTGTATGGATAATTCAGTGATGTAGATTATTTATTAAGCTGAGTCTTAGCGATAAAATTTATGATAAACTTTCAAATCATAGAAGATAGTAGATATCATGTTCTACTTGACTCTTCTAATGGATTGCTTATTCCGCTGTAGTCGTTGATCTAAAACTTGTTGTCTATTGTATTCTATCAGTTGTTATACTATTGAAAGCTAAGGATAATTTATTCTACATTATCTTAGTCATAATATTTCTTACTGGGCTAGTTGAGCTCACCCTTTTCTTTCATTATTCTCTTTAGGAATTGAGAATATAGCTGGAACTAGTCGGGGAATGGAGTGACGGTGTAAGACCCCGAATTTTATGAAATAAAAGTATTCAATTTTTCTTATAATTACTATTCAGTAAATGGTTAAATTGATAAAAGTTTAAAGTTATGGGTGAAATATAAATTTTTTTTCAAAATAAGCAAGTGGTTATAAAATAATTATTGTTGTCGGGGAATATTCGTTTGGTCGTGGAATATTCTTTCTTTCGGGGAATATTCGTACGACGGCACAGCTATTTGTGGGCCCCATAACGAATAACTGTCGGGTGAAGGAAAATGACAAATTTGAGTTTTTACAAATAACGGCGTAGTTGTTACCGTTAACACTGTTGGAATACCCGGTGGTTAAAATACAGTAATACGCGTTATTGCACAGTAGCACACGGTATTGCATAGTATTTTTGAAATTATTGATTCTTACGGAGGAAGGCACTACTCAATAATTGTAACAGTAATTACTGTTCAATATTTTATTTTATTGATTCAATAATTGTTGCGTTGATATTTTATATTATTGTTGTTTCAATAATTGTTGCTGCACAGTATTTTCTATTATCAGATCAATAATTCATATTATTTGAATAATATTATTAGATAACATTTGTGACGAACGAGAATTTTGTAATTTATTTTAAATATTTATTGAATTAAATAAATATTTTTTTTATGATTTAATTATTAGATTAAATAATCAATTGATGCAATTGTGATAGATTAATTTAATTATATGTGTTACATTTATTAAATTAATAAAGAGAATAATTTTATCAAGGTATGAAATTATGTGAGCTTATTTAATTAAATAAATTATTTAATTAAGCATGATGTTATTTAATTAATTTAATTATTAATTAGAGAATTAATAAATTGACATTATTTATTAATGAGATAATTGAATATATGATTATGTGAATTTACGAGTAATTATTATATTTTATTTAAAGTAAATTAAATAAAATATGGGATTTATTTTATAAAGAGGGTGACATTTTCAAACTATATGATAAAAGGTTATTAAAATAATGAGTTTTGAACCTAGTTTCCTAGCCAAATGAGGCCTTAGGAGGAGTTGGGGACAGTTAAACCACGAATAGAATAACTGACCTCAACTCTGCGCTTAAAGGCTCAGATGAGTTTATCTTACGTATTTTTAGAACCAGAGAGTTTGCAGAGAGAGTTGGAGAAATCTTTGAGAGAGTTTGTTTGTATTGTGATTGAAATAGAGAGAATTGTCATCCTTACTCATCTACGCTTTGGGTAATCTCTTCTTTCTCAAATTCTATTTCTACGTCTTTTTAAAGTTTTCATAATTATGGCTTAAGTCCTCTGTAGAGTTTCTATGGTTGAATAGGGTAACAATTATGAGTATAAATGTAATCATAAGAGTAGCTTAACATGTTTTTTTTATATATATTGCATGATCCCATACCCTAAGTGTAGTAATCTGATGACTTGTTATTTCAAAATAAACAGAGTACGTGATATGGCCATATGGCCATATATGTGATAATTAATGTATTGATTATATATTATCCCTAAATTTTGGACTTGTATGTTGTTATGCATGTTAATACGAAGAGTTTAAGCCTTAAACGAACGAATTCAGTGTTATAACGAATTCGTAGGGAGAATTTTCACATAAAGTTTTCTAAAACTTCATGAACATCAAAGTCAGTGAATTGTTAGGCTTTAAATCTGTTATTAAGTGTTTAAAATTAGTTTTGTCAGTATATAAATATTGGGTATTAATTATATATGAATTCCAACATGTGGGTATGTTTAATTTGGAGAATTAATGATTTTGTAGTAATTATTTTCGCTGAATTCTGTGTTCTTCGCGAACTGGAAAAAAAAAATTAAAAAAAAAAATAAAAAAAAATAAATAAAAAAAAAATAAAAAAATGAGCTTTTAAATTTTCTAAGTCTAACAATGGGTTAGTGTATTAAAATAATGAACATGTAAATATGTTAGAAATATTATATGATGATAAAATATTTGTTTAGCATGTAAATAACATAATTACATGTGAGTTGTATTATTAAATACATAATTAGTTATTCATTCATAACGAACAAATTAGGTGTCAACGTGATGATTTGACTAAGTTAGTCAATTATTAAAGTAGACAACGAGAATAAGTTATGATGATTAGTTAATAATTGACTGGTATTGAATGTGAATGGTATGTAGAATTTATTTCAAAGAACGTGATTAGTTAAAGTGTAATCTATACGCGAGGCAAGTCTCCTAAACTTAAACTCTTAAATTGAGCAAGTTTCTTAACTCTACTTTTACATTGAGCAATTTACTTAAACTTAAATTATTATTCAAGTTCAAGTATTATATTAAAGATTGATTATCTTTCAAAGCATGATTCAATTATACAATAATTATTCTATTGTATACATTTGAGATTATTATTCAAATCGAATATCATTATTGTTGAACCTTTTTAGACTAGTGAATCTTAATGATTTAGCTAGTCCTTAGTTGATGAACGTTCTAAATTTCAGAACCCTTATTGAATTATCCAAACCAAACTTCCTTTGGTGCGGACTCGAATGTCAAACTGAGATGAACAACCCTGAAAAGGGATTCACTTATGCGTTAGCGTTAAGATATTGTGCACAGTATGGTACTAAGGGCTGATCCCCCTAAGTACGAGAAGAAGGTCCATAGTCTTATGACTGTTAAAGGTTTCAAGTATAATCCTTGATAACCTAGGACATAGTTCAAGGTCTTATGACCCTCAGAATTCTTTTGATTCTTGTTATTCATTCTTGATTCAAAAGTTGAGCTCTTATTCAGACGTCTTTGATTTATTCGCATGTTATTATACTGTTATTTCATTGTTATACTTGTGGGCATTTGTGCTCACTCTTGCTTAATAATAACATTGCAGTTAAGAATGAAAGAAGCGATGAACCCTCCACTAGTAAGGGCAAGGGCAAGGGCAAAGTTAGCAAATGATGAAGACCTGTTATTTATTAACTGATGTATTTGTTTAAGACTTGAGTTATGTTGATGTTAAGACTTATTTGTTTAGAATTCCGCACAGATGTTTTAAGGTTAGAGTAACCTGGGATTTATTTATGATTCAGTTGATGTAACCCTTAAGGGAAGAGATTTTATTATAATTTCTATCTATTGTATAGTTTGATATTATTTATGGGTAGATAGATAGATGATGCTTGTACAGTGAACACCAAATCCCGTGGAATCGAAGTACCCGAATTTGGGGGTGTCACAGGTTGGTATCAAAGCCGTAGGTTATGAACCTTAGGTGGGGGAAACAACCTTAGGTAGTAGCCTTATAGAAGAAGATAGTAATTGAAAACTCTTATCGAGTTCTAAGAAATGAATTTTTGTAATTCATTGAAGATAATAAAATACATTATGTGTTTATGTGTTAAGTATGCGTTAGATAGTATGACTTAGTAACTAAAACTTAAAATTTTGTTGTCAGGATGACGAATGATGGAGAAGCTAGTCAAACTGAGGAGGGACCCCATTTACCTATAGTACCTACTGAGGAGGGATCTCGTGTACTTGTAGGACCGACTGAGGAGGAGCCCCTAGACATTCATGTCGTTAGGGAGCAGCTGGTGCAGAGGGTTTCATCTCCATTGATCACCGTTGTTGGTCAGGAGCATGAACCTGAGATTGATCCTGAGGAGGGTCCTGAGGAGGAGTTTGATGAGGAGGAAGAAGAAGAGGAGCTACCACGGTACACTGTTGATGCTGAGATGTATGACACACTATATGATCGTAACGTGGAGTTACAAGATGAGGTTCAGGAATTGACTGAGCGAGCGACTGTTCAGCAGTCTACTTTAGAGGAGAAGGATAGAGAGATTGTGACCCTTCATACACGTTTAGGAAACGTGGAGTGGGATCTAATTCATGAGAAGGGTCAAACCGAATATAAAACCGAGGAGATAGAGAAGCTGAAGAAGGAACTGAAGGAAACTTCTGGAAGACTAAAAATAGCAGAGGAAGGATGGGTAAGTGAATCACATCGAGCTGATCGTGCAGAAAATGATAGTCGTGCAAAGAAGGCAAAGCTTGAAGACACGTACGCCACACTTAATCATGCGATGGATGAGGTTCAAGAGCGAGTGTTAAGGTACCCCATCCAGTTTGAAGGACTTCCATCGTATATGTTGGATCTCAGGACGATGTCTCGTATCATGAATGAGGAGCGTGGCAAGGCTATTGAGCACCTTGGAAGACAGGAATAGAATCTGTTTATTTATGTGAAAGACTTATATAGTTTTATGTAAATTCTGATGTGTTTATGAACTAAGGAATATGTTAATATTTGAATGTTTTAAATCCTGTGGATTCTTTATTCCAGGATAAATGATGTAAATAGCAGTATGATATAGTTTAATGTTAAAACTTTTTATTTGAATGAAAAGATATCAAGTTGTTTGAGATGATGTGTTAAGTGATATGTTAAATTGTTGAGTAATGTCTTAACTATGTAGAGAAATAAATAAAGTTCTAATAAACGTTTATTTAACAGAAAAATGCCACCAAGGAGAAGACAACAACGTCAACCGGCTCAGGAAGGGTCAACCAATAATAACAATAATGCCAATGTTAATCCAGTTCAACAGCTAGTTAATTTACTAACTGGAGTCATGAATAACCAACCGCAAGCTCCACCTAGCACAACGTTTAAAGATTTTAAGGCGGTGGGACCGCCAGAGTTCAAAGGTTCCAGAAACCCGATCGAGGCTCAAACGTGGGTGATGGAAATGGAGAAGGTTTTCGACGTTGCTAGGGTTCGAGAAGATCAGAAGACCGTTTTTGCGACATTTATGCTGAAGTCTGAGGCTAGCTACTGGTGGCAAGCAAACAAGATGCGAGGAGGTGAAGGTGTAATTACGTGGGAGGGATTCAAAGAGATGTTTTTCGGAATGTATTTCCCAGCTAGTTCGCAGAATCAGATGGAGGTGCAATTTCTGGAATTGAAACAGGGAAACATGAGCGTGCCTGAATACGCGGCTAAATTCGATGAGTTGGCAAGGTTTGCCCCGTATCAAGTACACACTGACGAGAGGAAAGCCAGACGATTCGAACAAGGACTGAAGCCTTGGGTATACAGCAAGGTATCAATGTTTCAACTTAACACGTTTGCGGGAGTTTTGGAAAAGGCCATTCTCGCGGAAGGAGGAAGTGATGCAGTGACTAAGTACAACCAAGAACAGAAAAAGAAAAAGAGTGAGAATGAAGGTAATAACAAGACTGGTGGAAGTAATACTGGGAATAATAATAATCAGAAGAGGAAGTGGACGGATAACTCGACAGCTGGAAGTCAACAAGGAGGGCAAAAAAAGAAGATAGAAGCATGTCTGACTTGCGGCAAGGCACATCTAGGAGTTTGTTTGAAGGGAAAGAGAGTGTGCTACAATTGTGGTCAGGAAGGCCACATAGCACCAAATTGTCCAAACCCAAAGAAGGGTGCTTGTTTCAACTGTGGTTCGAAAGATCATTTAGCAAGAGACTGTCCCAAAAAGGGATCGGGAGGATCAGGACAAGGAGGAAACCGGGGAAATAGCAGTGGAAATACCTTAACCATCACCGGACCACCTGCAACAAACAGACCAACCGCCAGGACTTTCAATATGACGGTGCAGGATGCAATCCAGTCTCGTGATGTGGTGTCAGGTATCATTCCGATCAATGAAATTAATGCTTACGTTTTATTTGATTCGGGTGCTACTTGTTCCTTTATATCCGATGACTTTGCTAATAGTTTAGATTTGCTTAAGGATGAATTGGAATATCCCATGATTATAGAAATTGCGAATAGAGAGATAATTCCTGTTAAGCATGTGTATAAGAATTGTAGAGTGGATATTAAGGGTAATATCATGAACGTAGATCTTATCCCTATTCGATTGGGGGAATTCGACGTTATATTGGGTATGGATTGGTTATCCAATTATGGGGCTGTAATTGACTGCCAAAAGAAACGTATTAACCTTATGACTCCGTCAAAGGTTGTGTTTTATGGTAGCAAGTCGCCTAGACAAGCGAGTTGTCTGACGATGTTGCAGGCCAGGAAGTTATTAAGACAAGGCTGTGTAGGATATTTAGCTTATATAGTCGACAGTCGAAAAGAGAACCCGAAGGTAGAGGAGATACCGATTGTGAGGGACTTCGTCGATGTATTTCCAGACGATTTGCCAGGACTTCCTCCAGATAGAGAAGTAGACTTTGTGATTGATTTGGCGCCCGGAACTGCTCCAATATCGAAGGCACCATACCGAATGGCGCCAGTAGAGATGAAGGAATTAATGGTACAACTACAAGAATTGTTGGACAAAAAGTACATTCAACCGAGCGTATCGCCGTGGGGAGCGCCGGTGTTGTTCGTGAAAAAGAAGGACGGATCGATGAGGCTCTGCATTGACTACAGAGAATTAAATAAGGTCACGATTAAGAATAAATATCCATTACCGAGGATCAATGATCTGTTTGATCAATTGAAGGGAGCAAAATACTTTTCCAAGATTGACTTGAGGAGTGGTTATCACCAACTGAAGGTGAGGCCAGAGGATGTACCAAAGACAGCGTTCCGAACGCGATATGGTCATTATGAGTTTTTAGTAATGTCGTTTGGTCTTACGAATGCTCCTGCAGCATTTATGGGACTAATGAATGGTGTATTCAAGCCGTTTTTGGACAAATTCGTGGTGGTATTTATAGATGACATTTTGGTATATTCCAAAACCAAAGAGGAACATGAAGAACACTTGAGGCTAACGTTGGAAGTATTGAGAAGGGAGAAGTTGTATGCTAAGTTTTCGAAATGCGAATTCTGGATCGAGAGAGTACAATTTCTTGGTCACGTAATCGATAAAGATGGAATTTCGGTAGATCCATCCAAAGTAGAAGCTGTGATTAACTGGGATCAGCCGAGAACGCCGTCAGAAGTAAGAAGTTTTCTTGGATTAGCAGGATATTATAGAAGATTCATACAAGATTTTTCTAAGATCGCAACTCCGTTAACGAATTTAACTCGAAAAGCTGTGAAATTTGTTTGGACGGAGAAGTGTGAGGAGAGTTTTCAAGAATTAAAGAAGAGGTTGAGTACAGCGCCTGTGTTATCTCTTCCGGATGATACAGGAAATTTTGTTGTTTTTAGCGATGCGTCACATAAAGGACTTGGCTGTGTGCTGATGCAAAACGGCAAAGTCATTGCGTATGCATCACGGCAGTTGAAGGATTACGAGAAGGGTTACCCAACCCATGATTTGGAGTTAGCTGCAGTTGTTTTTGCTTTGAAAATTTGGAGGCACTATCTATACGGGGAAAAATGTGAAATATATACGGACCACAGAGTCTGAAATATATTTTTACACAGAAAGATTTGAATATGCGTCAAAGAAGATGGTTGGAATTAATCAAGGATTATGACTGTGAGATTTTATACCATCCGGGTAAGGCTAATGTGGTTGCCGACGCCTTAAGTAGAAAGGGTCGTGAGAAATTGATGATGTTGACTGCTCAGCAGGAGCTAATTGCAGATATGGAGAAACTGGAGTTAGAAGTGAAGTATCCTACGGAGATTGATGAGAAGCTATTTCAGATGCAATCTGGTACAACTCTACTAGATAGAGTGAAGGAGGCTCAGCTTCAAGATGATGAATGCAAAAAGGTAACAACGAAGATATCTGAAGGAACCGAACCAAGATTTAAGATGGATAAGGAAGGAATATTAAGATTTGAAAGCAGAATTTGGGTTCCGCCAGTACAAGAAATTAAGGAAGAAATTTTGAGTGAGGCTCATAGTTCAAGATATTCGATTCACCCTGGTAGTACAAAAATGTACCAAAATCTTCGACAACATTTCTGGTGGCCGAATTTGAAACGTGATGTTGCAGAATGTGTTGCCAAATGCCTGACATGTCAGAAAGTTAAAGCAGAACATCAGAGACCGAGTGGATTGCTACAACCGTTGGAGATCCCAGAATGGAAATGGGAACATATTACGATGGACTTCGTGGTTGGCCTTCCGACGACTCAGAAAGGCTACGACGCAGTATGGGTTATCGTTGACCGACTGACGAAATCCGCGCACTTCCTTCCTATAAAAATCAGATTTAACTTAGATCAGTTGGCAAGATTATATGTGAAGGAGATTGTTTCGAGGCACAGAGTGCCGGTATCTATTGTTTCCGATAGGGATCCGCGCTTCACATCAAATTTCTGGAAACGTCTTCAGGAATGCATGGGTACACAACTGCGAATGAGTACAGCTTACCACCCTCAAACAGACGGACAGAGCGAACGAACGATTCAAACACTGGAAGATATGTTACGAGCCTGTGTAATGGACTTCAAAGGAAATTGGGATGATCACCTACCGTCGGTAGAGTTCGGCTACAACAACAGTTACCACGCTAGTATTGGTATGCCGCCTTACGAAGCGTTATACGGCAGAAAGTGCAGAACTCCGCTTTATTGGGATGAAGTTGGTGAAAGACAATTGCTAGGGCCAGAATTGGTACAGCAGACGGCAGAAATAGTCAAAGTGATCCGAGCACGACTGGTAGCAGCTCAAGATCGACAGAAGAAATACGCTGATCCACATCGTAAAACTATCGAGTTTGAATCCGGTAGTTATGTTTTCTTTAAGGTCTCTCCCTGGAAGGGAAAGATCAGGTTCGGAAAGAAAGAAAAATTGAGCCCAAGATTTATTGGACCCTTTGAGGTACTGCGAAGAATTGGAGAAGTTGCGTACGAGGTAGCCTTACCTCCAGCACTCGAGAATATTCACAACGTCTTCCATGTTTCTGTGTTACGACCTTACAAACCTGATTACAAGCATGTAATTGAATACGAACCCCTGCATTTTGAGAAAGACTTATCTTATGACGAAATTCCTGTCCAAATTGTCGACCGAAAAGAACAAGTTCTGAGAAATAAAGTAATACCTTCTGTTAAGGTAATTTGGAAGAACCACAACGCTGAAGAAGCTACGTGGGAACTCGAAGAGAATATGATGAAGAATTACCCTCATTTATTTACTTAATTATGTGTATGCGATTCTGGGGACAGAATCTTTGTAAGGGGGGGAGATTGTAACGAGTCAAAATTACTGAGTCGTGATTCTGGGGACAGAATCCTTTTAAGGGAGGAAAGATGTGACGAACGAGAATTTTGTAATTTATTTTAAATATTTATTGAATTAAATAAATATTTTTTTTATGATTTAATTATTAGATTAAATAATCAATTGATGCAATTGTGATAGATTAATTTAATTATATGTGTTACATTTATTAAATTAATAAAGAGAATAATTTTATCAAGGTATGAAATTATGTGAGCTTATTTAATTAAATAAATTATTTAATTAAGCATGATGTTATTTAATTAATTTAATTATTAATTAGAGAATTAATAAATTGACATTATTTATTAATGAGATAATTGAATATATGATTATGTGAATTTACGAGTAATTATTATATTTTATTTAAAGTAAATTAAATAAAATATGGGATTTATTTTATAAAGAGGGTGACATTTTCAAACTATATGATAAAAGGTTATTAAAATAATGAGTTTTGAACCTAGTTTCCTAGCCAAATGAGGCCTTAGGAGGAGTTGGGGACAGTTAAACCACGAATAGAATAACTGACCTCAACTCTGCGCTTAAAGGCTCAGATGAGTTTATCTTACGTATTTTTAGAACCAGAGAGTTTGCAGAGAGAGTTGGAGAAATCTTTGAGAGAGATTGTGTGTATTGTGATTGAAATAGAGAGAATTGTCATCCTTACTCATCTACGCTTTGGGTAATCTCTTCTTTCTCAAATTCTATTTCTACGACTTTTTAAAGTTTTCATAATTATGGCTTAAGTCCTCTGTAGAGTTTCTATGGTTGAATAGGGTAACAATTATGAGTATAAATGTAATCATAAGAGTAGCTTAACATGTTTTTTTTATATATATTGCATGATCCCATACCCTAAGTGTAGTAATTTGATGACTTGTTATTTCAAAATAAACAGAGTACGTGATATGGCCATATGGCCATATATGTGATAATTAATGTATTGATTATATATTATCCCTAAATTTTGGACTTGTATGTTGTTATGCATGTTAATACGAAGAGTTTAAGCCTTAAACGAACGAATTCAGTGTTATAACGAATTCGTAGGGAGAATTTTCACATAAAGTTTTCTAAAACTTCATGAACATCAAAGTCAGTGAATTGTTAGGCTTTAAATCTGTTATTAAGTGTTTAAAATTAGTTTTGTCAGTATATAAATATTGGGTATTAATTATATATGAATTCCAACATGTGGGTATGTTTAATTTGGAGAATTAATGATTTTGTAGTAATTATTTTCGCTGAATTCTGTGTTCTTCGCGAACTGGAAAAAAAAAATTAAAATAAAAAATAAAAAAAAATAAATAAAAATAAAAATAAAAAAATGAGCTTTTAAATTTTCTAAGTCTAACAATGGGTTAGTGTATTAAAATAATGAACATGTAAATATGTTAGAAATATTATATGATGATAAAATATTTGTTTAGCATGTAAATAACATAATTACATGTGAGTTGTATTATTAAATACATAATTAGTTATTCATTCATAACGAACAAATTAGGTGTCAACGTGATGATTTGACTAAGTTAGTCAATTATTAAAGTAGACAACGAGAATAAGTTATGATGATTAGTTAATAATTAACTGGTATTGAATGTGAATGGTATGTAGGATTTATTTCAAAGAACGTGATTAGTTAAAGTGTAATCTATACGCGAGGCAAGTCTCCTAAACTTAAACTCTTAAATTGAGCAAGTTTCTTAACTCTACTTTTACATTGAGCAATTTACTTAAACTTAAATTATTATTCAAGTTCAAGTATTGTATTAAAGATTGATTATCTTTCAAAGCATGATTCAATTATACAATAATTGTTCTATTGTATACATTTGAGATTATTATTCAAATCGAATATCATTATTGTTGAACCTTTTTAGACTAGTGAATCTTAATGATTTAGCTAGTCCTTAGTTGATGAACGTTCTAAATTTCAGAACCCTTATTGAATTATCCAAACCAAACTTCCTTTGGTGCGGACTCGAATGTCAAACTGAGATGAACAACCCTGAAAAGGGATTCACTTATGCGTTAGCGTTAAGATATTGTGCACAGTATGGTACTAAGGGCTGATCCCCCTAAGTACGAGAAGAAGGTCCATAGTCTTATGACTGTTAAAGGTTTCAAGTATAATCCTTGATAACCTAGGACATAGTTCAAGGTCTTATGACCCTCAGAATTCTTTTGATTCTTGTTATTCATTCTTGATTCAAAAGTTGAGCTCTTATTCAGACGTCTTTGATTTATTCGCATGTTATTATACTGTTATTTCATTGTTATACTTGTGGGCATTTGTGCTCACTCTTGCTTAATAATAACATTGCAGTTAAGAATGAAAGAAGCGATGAACCCTCCACTAGTAAGGGCAAGGGCAAGGGCAAAGTTAGCAAATGATGAAGACCTGTTATTTATTAACTGATGTATTTGTTTAAGACTTGAGTTATGTTGATGTTAAGACTTATTTGTTTAGAATTTCGCACAGATGTTTTAAGGTTAGAGTAACCTGGGATTTATTTATGATTCAGTTGATGTAACCCTTAAGGGAAGAGATTTTATTATAATTTCTATCTATTGTATAGTTTGATATTATTTATGGGTAGATAGATAGATGATGCTTGTACAGTGAACACCAAATCCCGTGGAATCGAAGTACCCGAATTTGGGGGTGTCACAACATTATTGTCAATGTCTAGAAAGTTCTGTTTAAGGAGAGGTTTGGTCATCTAATTGCGCGCCAGTAAGGAGAAATTCTTATTTGAAAGCCCCCTCTTTCCTGGGAACGGCCTGGTTGTCATAAATGTGATTCTGTAATATTATTTGTGAATAATTAATTATTGATTCATATGATAAGGAAATATTTATTTTATGCGGATATAAACGAGGGATATATTTTTGTGGTTAAAAATGAAGGAATTAATGTTGAGATTTTTATCCGTATTTTTGTCGGAATGGAGGTATTAAAAATCAGGGTTTTTGAGATATTTTGCGGGGGTTATAATTTTTAATCCGACCGTTGGATCGTGGTAATTTTTGGATATGTTATACATATATAAGTTGAGTATATGTCCACAAATTTTGAACCGTTAAAAATGAACGTATGATTTATTATGAATTTTACGAGATGACTGGTTCAGAAATTGTTGAATTTTCAGAGTTTATCATTTTGGTAGAAAATTCTAGAATTGGTGGGCCCCACTTGTGGTTGGTGAAGAAATGTGCTGAATTATATTTCAAATGTGGTGGGTGGGAATAGTAGCAGGTAAAGCCATCAGGTTGCAGGTCAAACCTACCAAAATTTTCCTATAAATAGAGGGCTAAGTTAGAATTGAAAATCACACCAGAAACATAAGCTTTCTCTCTCTATATTATGAAGCATATTTTGTGAGTATTTAGATACTTTGAGAGTTGCTATTCAGTGCAAGTTTCCTTCGGCTTTGCATATCGGTCAGAAGTACTGCTCTTTTGAGGTAAGGGATAGTAAGGGATAGTAAGGGATTTTAAGAGTTGTTATGTTTTTCAGTTTCGTAATTTTTCTGAACGTCAAAAATTCTGGAAAAATTTGAAATGATATTTTGATGAGTTTTATTGATTGTGTCCAAAAATGGTGATTTTTGGATGTATAGATTGAGAGTTATGAATTTTATGAGAAAAGACTATTTTAAAAGTAACTGCTTATAATTCCTTGTGGTTAACTCCAAAATTGATGAAATTTTTATTGGGAGTACATGTATATGATAGAAGTATACTCTGTAAATTTCAGAATTTTTAGATAAAAGTACAATTTTTGATAAATGTCTAAATATTCGACTGTTTTGGCCATATGAAAAATAGTAAATGACTTTTAAAAATTCTGAGAAAAATATATGTTCAATATGGGACTATATTTTGCTAAATCCCAGAAAAGAAATATTTTTAGAACTGAATTGGTATTTTTCATGAAAATGGTCTAGTTATGAGTAAATGAATTAAATATGTTTTGTGAAGTAAGAAAATTGAAAAATAGGATTTTATGGCTTGAGAATCCTATATATGAGGTATATGCAGATTTTTGATGAGAGTTTTGGTTATTGATGATGAAATCTTAAGAGTTGGCGTTTTATGATGATTAAATGCATTAATTAGTAAAGTGTAAACAATTTAAATAAATTGTTTATAAGCTTAAGAATATTATTCTTTCAATGTGTTGAGTTTACTATTCATGAGTTACTATTCACGAGTTACTATTCATGAGTTACTATTCACGAGTCACTATTCTCCTTTTCTGACCAAATTATAGTTGGTTTATGAATATTACTTTTGAGATTAAATCTATATGTTGATTATATTGATTTTATTATCTTATATAACATTTTTATAACCCTGATGTTGAAATTCTCTTTCACTGGAGTGTAAAGATGGGTAGATTATTGGTATGATCATGACTAGGGTTCTCTTTGGCCTGTAGTGCAAAGTTGAATTGTGACTGGTGTGATCATGACCATTGAATTTATAATTGAATATCTTAAGCTTAAGTGTAAAGGCGAATTGATCAACATGGTTATAATTATTGTTTATATAAATTCTGAAATGATTATATATTTCTTTGAGATATGAATATATTTGGCCTGTAGTGCAAATATGAACTGTTGATGAATATCTTTGGCCTGTAGTGCAAAGATGAATTGTAGATGAATATCTTTGGCCTGTAGTGCAAAGATGACATGTTGTAGAATATCTTTGGCCTGTAGTGCAAAGATGAATTGTTGATGAATATCTTTGGCCTGTAGTGCAAAGATGAATTGTAGATGAATATCTTTGGCCTGTAGTGCAAAGATGACATGTTGTAGAATATCTTTGGCCTGTAGTGCAAAGATGAATTATTGATGAATATCTTTGGCATGTAGTGCGAAGATGAACTGTTGATGAATATCTTTGGCCCGTAGTGCAAAGATGGTTTGTTGATGAATATCTTTGGCCGTAGTGCAAAGATGGATTTGTTAGTATGATTATAAACAGGAATTGTGATTTGGTATAACCATGATCTTTGATGTTTCAGGTAAAGACAGGTGATAAAAATATTCTTCGTCCTGGGTGCGAAGAAAAATTTATAGTCATAATTATGATTATGAGTTATTCATATGATTGTGGAAAGGAACTGTTGAGTGATGTTACATGGATAAAATATTATTGGTGGATTTTTAACATGGAGAAGATAATAGACTTTATAGTCTATTTGACTCTTCTAATGGATTGCTCGTTCCGCTGCAACTATGGTTGAAATTTTTATCATTTACCATATGTTCTAAATCTCTGATTTATTATTGATGAAGGCTATTGATAATTTAATTATCTTTAGTCATGATATTCTTTACTAAGCTAGTTGTGCTCACCCTTTTGCTTCACAATTCCTTTCAGGTAATAAGAGTGTAGCTGGGTCGAGCGAGGGTAACAGGGAAATAGAACGGTGGTCTTTAGCTGTGGATGTTCTCCCGAAGCAGTATAGAAAAGTTCATTTAGTAGTTATATTTGGTGAATCCAATAGGGTAAGGTGTACCCAACGTTGGAAGGGTGTTTTGTCACTATCATACAAGATGTCTAATGACATACAACCTCGTGTCATCATAAGACAGGGTTGTGCTCATCCACTTGCTGAGTATATCTATGGGCACTACCTATATAATCTTGGTGTTTGTTTGAAGTATAATTCTCAATTAGAGACAGTGGAGATAATGATAAGTCAAGAGAAGACTCACCATTGAGAAGAATATGATAGTAATCTTCTCGTTTTTCTTTGGGGTCTATTGGGTCAACCAAGGATAATTCTGTGGCCATATGATATCTATCATAACCTAGATGCGTGGCCTCCCATGTACAAAGGTTTCCTTGAGCACTTCCCAAATATTCTAATTTCTAAAACAGTTTTTGACTATACCTTTATGTAAGGTGTCACTGTGAGGTGCTGTCCACGGTTGGGACATGTGTCACATTTGGTATATATTTGTATTCAAACTCACAGCATATGTGTTGTTGTATTTTGTACGACAATTGTTGTAATAGAGTTGTAGTTATTTTCTGTACCATGTATTTGACGACTCAGAATAGGTTGGATGGAATGGACCTATTTTGGGGTCGTTACAGACGGTCCAGATGGTTGCTTTAGTAGTCCTCACTATTCTATGAAATAGTGTGATAATAAATGTAATGAGATTGAATTTGAGTTTAGATATTGTCTAGGAGATAATATTTGTATTAAAACTCACAGTTTATGTTTTGTCGTATTCTGCACGACACTTAACAGTTGTATAAATTAAGTTTGTATGTGAGTTATGTACCATGTATTTGGGAACTCAGAATGGGTGATGTATACCTATTTTGGGGGCGTTACAGTTGGTATCAGAGTTTAAGAATATGATCCCAGGCTAAGATGTAAGACTAGAACTAGGAGGGAAGAGACGGGTAATTTCTTCGCTAGTATGACCTACCTAAGTTATTTGTTATTTAATTGGTCAGTCAGAGTATAGGGATAATATGTGGCATGTCAATTAACCCTTATTTTGTGGCAGTGTTTGAAAATGACATATGAAAATGTTGAGATAAGCAATGAAGCACATGAGATTGTTGAGTCACGGACGGTCAATAACCAGGATAATGTGCATCAGGAAGGCAATAATCCTCGTGTAAACAACAACACCGACCAAATGACGAGTGATGGTATGTTTAGGAGTTTTTTTAGAATTTATGCAAAACCAAACGAGAGAGACTCCTGTTCATATTGCAGGGGGAAACACTGCTAACTCACGGTTGGTCACCGCTAAGTAGTTCAAGGAGCTGGGACCACCGGAGTTTTTGAGAAAGCCAAAACCACTTAAGGCGGAGACATGGATAAAGCAGATCACCAAGATATTTGATGTATTGGAATGCTCAGAGGAAATTTTATAGCCTTGAAAATATGAAAAGTTACTTCTTCATTTTGGACTCTCATCGTTAACTCTCCCTTTTGTATATCAATTAATGTCCTTCCTGTTTGGTTTTCGGCATAACAAAGCAACGCACAGCGGAATAAAATTGAATAAAACAAAACAATTTTCGAAACCCAAAATAGGATCCATGCGAAATAGACATTAATTTAATGTTTTAAGAGATTATACCGATTATGAAAAAGCCTCTGAAACGCTTCGAATCTCCAATGCAATCCCTCATGAAACTATGTCTCTATGGAATCCACACGAACGCATGCGAACCGTCGCACGATTCTGCAATTAAGGGAGCTGCGGTACTAGCCACCAAAGGAACATGATTTTCAAAAACTTTTCTCTAGTCTCTCTCTAAGAGCGGCTAGGGTTTTTAGATTAATGATAATCCCTAATATGGCTGCTACATATCATATATATAGCTGTTAAAAAGAATTAATCAAAAACCTAATTTTAATTAAAAGTCGAATATATATATATATATATATATATATATATATATATATATATATATATATATATATATATATCTTAATTAAGTCTTACTTAATTAATATACATATATACAAATTATCCTTTTAATTTAAATTCGTGATTTAAATACTATTAATCATATTAATATATTTAAATTCTTAAAATTTAAATTAATTCCCTTTTAAATTACGTTCTATGTGTGTGACCCTATAGGTTATTATTACGTTGACAATAATTTTAAAATCATATTATAAAATTATAAATAGTTAGCGACATCTAGTAATGCATCACTGCTACCCAAGTAATAATAAGATCGATGATTCGATGCAACCTTTTCATGACCAATGTTTAACTGTAATTTAATCCTTTTAACCTTTATATCCTAGATTAAACTCGAGTCATGGAATATGTCATACTCTTCACAATTTAATCTGAGTTTTTCTTGATCAATGAGTAGCCTATATGAAACAAATCACTATTTGAGCATGGTCATGCATTTTATAGTCCTACTCAATCAAGAGGCCTATGGATATCACCCCTAATACATAGGAGGGTTAAATCTCATCTAGATCACTCATATTCCTCATACGATTCATGATATACCCAATAATCATCTTTATTGTCCACCCTATTAAAGGTAACTTTTGATGATATCAAAGTACATAAATTTCCGTGTAATAATATAGTGATTTCAGGTCGGAGGACCATTACATCATTGTCACTATGAGAATCGCTAATGACACTTCGCATAATGATCCACATAGAATTCTCATGGTGGGTCTGTACAGTACATCGCTCTCTAACACATACCAATGCATTGATTTAATATCTCGTATATTTATGACCAATGAGATTTGGTCATCAGTCAATCCACATACTAGTCTCAATGCATCATTGTTGTCCCATCAACAATGATACTCGACTAGGGACATTTAAGAGTAATGATACTAATTGTAATTATATAATCTCATGTTCAAGTCACATACTTGAAACTATATAATATATATCACTATTCTAAGAAATTTTATTATGTTAACATTTATATAACGCAGTAAATAAAATCATAATAAAATCATTTATTTATTCAATCAAATATAATATCGAAATGTTAAGTAATTATATCAAATAATTGGCCTCTAGGGCACTAACTCTAACACTTCTCGTGGCTAAAAATGGTCTTCCAAGGATAATGGGTATGTCTTTATCCTCTTCATAGTCCAACACAATGAAGTCGGTGAAAGTAGTATGCATACAAGCCAATCATGTATGATGATAAAGCATATACTTTGTAATCAATCTTATTTATTTATTAATAAAAGAATTATTTATAAAGGCATTTATTATCAACATGGTGTTGTTTTAATAATATGTGATAAACCCGTAGTTTTAAGCAATGCTTTTAGAATCATGATGAGATCATGCTAATGAGATCTAAATTCTTAGATAGCTTAAAACTAAAATGTTCCCAATCAATGGATTACTAAAAAGGAGATTAGTAAATCCAGATAGATTGGTACATACGTTACTTGCTCATTGGATGAGGATGATTGATCTCATGATCATTTGTGTGGAGACACTAAAGCAAGTATGTAGGTGCTTATTAGAGAATAAGTTCACTGAACGTGACTCGCTAAGGAATACCTAATGGAGTTTTACTTGCCTGTCAATAGGAATTCCTGTAGTGATAGTAGTATAAATGATCCTTAGACTTGAGATCATCATAGTATTTTATATATAATGAATTACACTTTGACTTATTCCTTAAGACTCTTAGAGTATATCAAAGAGTATGCTTGGGTGTAATAAGTTATATATGAAGATAATGGATGATCAATAAAGAATCTACCACTTCTAGTAAATGAAGAGAAATGTCCTATGTGATTCGATAAATGATAACCTAGGAATCTTTGGCCAAGGTGGAATGAAATTAGAAAGTAGTTTCTAATTTGCATTCATTGGAAGTTGTGCATTTAAGAATCGAAATACATATAATTAAATAAAATAAGTCTTGACAGTAATTTCATGTCTTTTATTTAATTAGGACATTGTATGGTGGAAGGATTGAATTGTACGGTAACTATTAACTCAAAGGTTCTTTTATGATTAATGTTAGAATCTATATTATCTGGAAAGTCGTTGATCGCTAGGGAGGCTTATCCTTATTGTAGAATAAATATTATTTATTTAAATAAATTAATCGTTTAATTTATTTATTTAAATAAGATTAGAATTGTTCTAATTGATTTATTCACAACCGGTTTAATATGGAGAACCTAAAGGGTCACACCATAAAAGGAAGAATAATTATTTAAGAAGTTAATGGCATAATCGTAATAATATGTTAAGTATATTTAATTTAATCTATGGTGATAGAATAAATTAAATAGCTTAATATTTATTATTTAATATTTTAGAAATATTAAATATAAATTAATAAGAGGAGTCTTATTAATATTATTACAATTATTATTATTTTAATTTCTAAAAGAGTTTAGGAATTAATTTAATATAAGTACTCTCATTTATTCCTAATAGGATTAGGAGGGAAAATTAGTTAAAGGAGTTTAATTAATTATCCCTAATAAGATTAGGGAGCTCATTTAATTAAAAGAGTTTAATTAAATAAATAATACCTTATTTTAATTAAATAGGGTTACCTGATATCTTTATAAGAGGAGTCTTATATCAGATATCAAATAAACGTAATTCCAAGAGTTGGAGAGTACGCCCCCTTTTTCTATAGAGATAAGAAAAATTAGGGTTTGAGCCAATACACCGTTCTTCTTAAAAATTCTTCTTCCTTGGTGGATCACCTCTAGAGGCCATACACTTGGGTGGCTTACATTGATCAAAGAAAGGAATCTACCCGGAGATTCAAGGAGATCGCAGAGAAGTAGGAGGTGAACTCGTACCTGAGGAAGCTCGTTTCTACAAGGGTATGATTTCATAATTTCTCATTCTTCGTTTAATTAATAATATGCATAAAGAATGATCTGGGTTATTGGTTTGTGAAAAATTTTAAAATCTGATTTTATTATGCTTCTGCTAATTTTGCAATTTGATTGCTACTTTGATTTTCACAAAACCTAACAGTCGGCTGGTAATATAAATTTATCCACCTTCACTAATATGTCTTCCACAATGCCCCTAGGGTATG
The DNA here is from genome assembly GCA_016801055.1 of Panax notoginseng. NCBI lineage: Eukaryota > Viridiplantae > Streptophyta > Magnoliopsida > Apiales > Araliaceae > Panax > Panax notoginseng. Next base: position 185,367,278 of record CM029014.1, read on the forward strand.
ACACTGATCTATCTACAAGTTGTAAAGAGATATTTATTAGCTTTGGTGCTGGTAATCCCAACTGAATGTAGATTGAAAGTGGCATCAAGTTAATACTCGCACCCAAATTACACAAACATCTGTTAAAGAACTGGGGTCCAATCGTGCACGGTATGGTAAAGCTACTTGGATCCTTCAACTTCGGTGGTAACTTTCTTTGCAGAATTGCGCTACATTCTTCTGTCAAGGCTACAGTTTCAAATTCCCCTAGCTTCCTTTCACTTGCTAAAATATCTTTTATGAATTTTGCATAGCTAGGCAAGTGTTCTAAAGCATCTGCGAATGGAATGTTGATTTGCAGCTTTTTGAACACTTCTAAAAATTTCAAAAATTGTCTATCTAATTTTTGCTTTTGCAATCTTTGAGGAAACAACACAGGTGGTAAGAATGTTGTTTGCTTATCTTCTAGCTGCTTTTTCACAACTTTTTCCTCAGATTTACTTTTCAAATTTCCACTCTATTTTTCACCATCCTCAATAGAAATTATTTTCTTTTATCCTTCTAAATCTGTAGTCAACTCCTTCCCACTTCTGTGTAACTACCTTACATTGTTCATTTCCATCATTCCTCGGATTTTTCTCCGTATCACTAGGTAAAGAACCTGGAGTTCTATTATTCAAATCACTAGCTATCTGCCCAATTTGGTTCTCAAGGTTCTTTATTGCAGTTGATTGGTTTTTCGTTGTGGCTTCAAACTAAGTTGCCAATCTTGCCAATAATTCTTCCATCTGTGATAAGCTTATCAGGTTGTTAAGGTTATGGGTGTTGTTGGGATTGTTGATGTGGCTGAAATCCAGGTGGATATGATTGGCTTGGAGCTTATGCTTGAGCATGTGACTGATTATTACTCCAAGAAAAATTCGGGCGGTTTCTCACTCCTGGATTGTAACTGTTTGAATAATTGCACTGCTGCCTATTATAACTAGAAAATAATGGACTGACTCAGGATTTATTGCACATTGATCACTTGAGTGGCTACCCGCACATATTTCACAAATTGTTTCCATTTTCTGAACTGGTTGTACCCCAAGTGCATCTATCTTCTTTGTAAGAGCAGAAATCTGGGCTGTCACTTGAGCTGACAATGCGATCATCGCATCCACTTCATAAACCCCGACTCTCCTTGGCTGAGTTGTTATTGCTGTTGGCCACTAATAATTATTAGTTGCCATGGTTTCAAGCAACTAATACCCCTCATCACAATTCTTGGCCATAATAGCTCCACCCGCTGCAACATCTATACTTGATCTCACAGTGCTAAATAAATCATTATAAAAAGTTTGCACCTGAAGCCATTTAGGAATCCCATTGTGTGGACATTTTCGCAATGAGTCTTTGAATCTCTCTCACGCTTCATATAGTGATTCTGAATCGTGAACGAAATAGAAGATATCGTTCCGCAACTTTGCTGTTTTTGCAGGCAGAAAAAACTTTTCAAGAATTTTTTGGGCTAGGTTGTAAGACCCCAACTTTTATAAATAAAGATGAATTTTTTATAAATATCATTTTTGAATAATATGGAGTTAATTTGATATAATGTTATAGTTGTGGGTAATATTTATAAATTTTGCAAAGTACGCAAGTTGTTATATAATATTCGATTGGTCGGGGAATATTCGTTTTAATAGGAAATATTCGTACAACATCACAATCATTGGTGGACCCCACAACAGAATTATTGTCGGATTGAGAAAACGACAAAAATATTTTATTAAAAATAACGGCAGAAGTTTTACCATTGATACTGTTGAACTACTCGGTAATAAAAGTACAGTAACACGTGTGGTTGCATAGTAGCACACGGTATTGATTATTAATGCTTCTGTGAGAAGTCACTAATTTTGATTCAATTATTGTCAGTTAATAATATGAATTATTTAGCGATAATGAAGTTTTGTTTTATTCGTATTATTAACGTAATAAAACAGAAATATTTTTTATATAAAACAGAATACTTTATTAAAGTTATTCTACAAATAGAATATAATATATTTTATTTAAAAGATTTTTCTTTAAATATGGACCGTCAGATTAAAGTAATCAATCTGGACCGTTCATGGATTAGTTACTATGCATTCAGTTTTTCTATAAATAGTAGCTCATTCCTTCATTATTTCTTACGAATTCACTGAACTCTAGAGAGAGAAACTATAGAGAAGAAAAGTATTCTGCTACTTAACTACTTCCTTATTTCAGTTCTTCTTTAAAACGGTAAGAGGTGTTATTCTTTCTTATTCATGAAGAGAACTGTTGTTATTCCATTTCTTATTATTCTGTTGGAATAACCTGTATACGCGGTCTACCCTATACTTGGTGACATTCTTCTATTATTCTGTTGGAACATCCTGTCTGTGTGTTTTACACCGGACCTGGTTCCGTTTTTAGTATTATTCTGTTGGAACGTCCTATCTGTGTGTTTTACACCGGACCTGGTTCCGTCTTATTATTATTCTGTTGGAACATCCTGTCTATGTGTTTTACACCGGACCTGGTTCCGTGTTGTTATTATTCTGTTGGAACATCCTGTCTGTGTGTTTTACACCGGACCTAGTTCTATTATTTATTATTCTGTCGGAATATCCTGTCTGTGTGTTTTACACCGGACCTGGTTCTATTATTTATTATTCTGTCGGAATATCCTGTCTGTGTGTTTACGCCAGACCTGGTTCCATTATTTATTATTCTGTCGGAATATCCTGTCTGTGCGTTTACGCCGGACCTGGTTCCATTATTTATTATTCTGTTAGAATAACCTGTCTGTGCGGTCTATCGCATGCCGAGTGATTTCTTTTGTTATTCCATTCTTTATTATACTCAGTTGGTTAAATTTTAACTTCTATACTCTATGAAATTTGTGGAATATCCTTGATAATTGCGTTTCATCCAGTATCTTTTCATGAAAATATTCTTCCAAGCATTCTTGAATTTTACTCCACAAAGCAATATCATGTTGACAATTTGGACGTTGTTAATTCTTGGATAAATTAATTCTTGAACTTGTTTTATTTAATTCTTATATCATTGTCATCATCCTCACGTTTATAAAATATTAAAAGTCATCTGTGGCCTGTAGTGCATAGATGGACTTGGTATGATTATGACCAGGGAATATTCGGTATAATCATGACCGTAATGTTACAAATGATGTGGTAAAAGTCCTCATTGGCCCGTAGTGCATTGATGGACAGTTGTTGGCATGATCATGACCATTAATGAATACACGAATATCCTTGGCCATAGTGCAGGGGTGATTCGATGATGTGGATTATTTTATTAAGCTGAGTCCCAGCGATAACAGTGTTGAAAAACCTTTTAAATCATAGAAGATAGTAGATTTTATTTTCTACTTGACTCTTTTAATGGATTGCTTGTTCCGCTGCAGTTAAACTTGATGTTCGTTATATTTTATCAGTTTAATAATGTTGAAGGCTAATGATAATTTATTCTGCATTATCTTAGTCATAATATTTCTTACTGGGCTAGTTGAGCTCACCCTTTCTTTCATTGTTCTCTTCAGGAAATGAGAATAGCTGGGACGAGTCGGGGAACGGAGTGATGGACCAGATGACAGTATTAGTAGTCCTCACTATTCTATTAAATAGTGTGATAATAATTGTAATGAGGACTCCTTTTGAGTTTGTATAGTCTCTAGTAGACAATAATTGTATTCAAACTCACAGTTATGTTTTGTCGTATTGTACACGACAGTTGTATTAGTAAGTTGAATTTATATTCTGTACCATGTATCTGACGACCCAAGATGGGTGATGTATACCTAATTTTGGGGGCGTCACAGTTGGTATCAGAGCTTAGGGATATGATCCCTGGCTAAGATGTGAGAATAGAACTAGGAGGGGAGAGACGGGGAATTCCTTCGCTAGTATGACCTACCTAAGTTTATTTGCATGGTATTTAATTGGTCGATCAGAATATAAGGATAATATTTGACATATCAATTAACTTTTATTTTGTGACAGTATCTGAAAATGACATCTGAGAATGTTGAGAATAGCAATGGAGCATCGGCGACTGTTGATTCACCACATATCAATAATCAGGATAATGTGCATCAGGAAGGTGACAATCCTCATGCAAACAACAATACTGACCAAATGATGAATGATGAAATGTTCAGAAGTTTTATGCAGTTCATGCAATAGCAGGCGAGAGCGGCTCCTGTTCAAAATATAGGTGGAAACACTGAAAACTCTCGGACGGTCACCGCTAAACAGTTCAAGGAGCTGGGACCACCGGAGTTTAAGGGCGAGCCAAAACCACTTATAGCGGAAACATGGATAAAGCAGATCACCAAGATATTTGATGTCTTGGGATGCTCCGAGGAGCAAAAGGTTCCCTTTGCCGCCTTTATGTTGCGAAGAGAGGCAGATTACTGGTGGGAATTGATTAAGTGTACTCAACCTGCCGCACTGAAGATGTCTTAGGAGAAGTTCCAAGAGCTGTTCAATGACAAATACTTTTCTGAAAGTGTTTGACACATGAAGGAGGTGGAGTTCATCAAATTGGAGCAGAATAATATGACTGTGTCGCAGTATGAGGCTAAATTTGCTGAGTTGTCCCGGTTTGCGTCCCACTTGGTGGATAATGAAGAGCGAATGACGCGAATGTTTTTGCGAGGTTTGAAACCTGAGATACGTCAACATCTTATTTCTCATAAACTGTGTTTGTATTCAGATGTTGTGAATAGGGCTCAGTTAGTGGAGCGCGATAACGAGTCAACGCAACCAAAAGAGAGCAGTCGACAAAATGATAATACCAGTGAGAGCAGTCATCGAAGCGGTGACAACAAGCGTGGTGGGAATCAACAGGCCAGAAATAGTAACCACTTCGATGGTAATCAGGGTCAAAACAATAAGAATGGTCATTTCAAGAAGAGGAGATTCAACAATGATGGAAAGACGTCAGCACCAGCACCCGTTGTTAAGGAAGGAGAACGACCACCTATCATATGTTTCAAATGCGGAGGGGAGGGGCACATCAGTCCAAACTGCGCGATGCCGTCTAAAGCATGTTATAATTGTGGAAGAGAAGGTCATTTAACTCGATTTTGTCGTTTACCAAAAACAAGTGCAGCCAGGATGGAGACACTAAAGGCCGTCCCAAAAAAGTCAAAACCGGTAGTGCAAGGGAGAGCGTTTGTTGTGACCTCCCAGAAAGCAAGGAACCCAAATGAGGTCATCACGGGTAAGCTTATCATAAACTCTAACGAAGTCTATACTTTATTTGATACCGGTTCTACCCATTCTTTTATTTCTTCTACTTGCGCTCATCGATTAAATTTGACTCCAGAGAAATTAGACTTTGATTTATCTGTTGAAACTCCATTGGGAGAAACCTTCATTACATCCACGGTTTATAAGTCCTGTTTGGTTCAAGTTGGTACCCACACATTACCTGTCGATCTTATTTCATTAAAAATACTTGCATTTGACGTGATTCTAGGGATTGATTGGTTAACTACTCATCATGCAAGAATTGATTGTTTTCGTAAGGTTGTTAGCTTTCGTATTCCTAATCGACCTATTATGCAAATTCAAGCAACCAAACCATTAAAATCAATCACTGTCATCTCAAGCCATAAAGCTATTCGTTTATTGAAAAACAGATGTCAAGCTTTCTTAGCTCATGTCACGGATCTAAACAAAAATACGTCAGTTTTGAATGATATTTCTATTGTTAATAAATTCCCTGACGTATTCCCTGAAGAACTTCCAGGCCTACCCCTAGAGCGTGAAATTGAATTTTGTATCGACCTTGAACCCGGTACAAAATCCATTTCTAAAGCCCCATATCGAATGTCTCCTATTGAACTTCAGGAGTTAAAGATCCAACTGCAGAAATTGTTAGACATTGGCTTTATTCGTCCTAGTACTTCTCCTTGGGGTGCTCCTGTTCTATTCGTGAAGAAGAAAGATGAAAGTATGCGACTTTGTATTGATTATCGGGAGTTGAATCATGTCACCATCAAAAACAGGTACCCATTGCCACGTATTGATGACCTGTTTGACCAGTTGCAAGGAGCACAATTCTTTTCAAAGATCGATCTTCGTTCTGGATATCATCAGTTGAAGGTTAGAACTGAGGATATTCCAAAGACGACTTTCAGAACTCGGTACGGGCATTATAAATTCTTAGTCATGTCCTTTGGATTGACTAATGCTCCTGCTGCCTTCATGGATATGATGAAAGGGTATTCAAGGAATATTTGGATCACTTTGTGGTCATCTTTATTGATGATATCCTTATTTATTCCAAAAGTCGTGAAGATCATGAGTAACACTTGAGGCTGGTACTCCAAAAGCTTCGTGAATACAAGCTTTATGCCAAGTTGAAGAAATGCAAGTTCTGGCTGGAGGAGGTAGCATTCCTTGGGCACGTAGTATCAAGTCGTGGAATATCGATTGACCCGGCAAAGATTGAAGCTATTCAAAGCTGGGAGCAACCTAAATCAGTGACCGAAGTACGTAGCTTTCTTGGTTTAGCTGGTTATTATCGGAGATTCGTGGAAGGATTTTCTCGAATCGCTACTCCATTAACTCAGCTAACTCGGAAAGATACACAGTTCGGTTGGAGCGAAGAATGTGAGCAGAGTTTTCAAGAACTCAAGAGGAGACTCATTTCAGCACCTGTTCTAACAATACCATCTGGCTCGGAGGGATTTGTCATCTACAGTGATGCTTCGAGCAAAGGGTTGGGATGCGTTCTCATGCAACATAGAAAAGTCATAGCCTATGCATCAAGACAACTCAAGAAATATGAGAGGAATTATCCTACTCATGATCTAGAGTTGGCAGCTGTTGTCTTTGCACTTAAAATTTGAAGGCATTACTTGTATGAGGAGAAGGTGGAGATCTTTACGGATCATAAAAGCCTCAAATATTTCTTCACTCAAAAGGAACTCAACATGCGACAATGACGTTGGCTTGAATTGTTGAAAGATTATGATCATACATTTCAATACCATCCTGGAAAAGTGAACGTGGTAGCTGACGCATTGAGTAGAAGATCATATGCAAGTACGAGTGCGATATTGTCAACACAAAGGCCCATTTTGTGTGACTTGCAAAGGATGGAGATAGAGTTAAAGACTCCAGGGACCCATGTGATGATGGCGAATATACGAGTAGAACCAACTTTAATCGCTAAAGTTAAAGCTGCTCAAGCTACAGACCTGGAGCTGATGCGTATGAGGAAGAAAGTGCAAGAAGGTGCTATGCCGAAAGCAAGAATCGATGAAGAAGGAATACTTCGAGTCAACTCCAAACTTTGTGTTCCTAACGACCCTGATTTAAAGTATGAAATCATGATGGAGGCGTACAACACACCGTTTGCAATCCATCTGGAAGTACTAAAATGTATCATGATCTTCGTCATACATTTTGGTGGAGCAATATGAAGAGAGAGATAACGCTGTTTATCTCAAGGTGTCTATCTTGTCAACGAGTCAAAGCGGAGCATCAAGTACCAAAAGGTCCATTGCAACCACTTGAAATTCCAGAATGGAAGTGGGAGCACATTACCATGGATTTCGTTACCGGTCTTCCTAAGATTTCTCAAGGTATTGATGCGATTTGGGTCATTGTTGATAGATTGACCAAGTCTGCTCATTTCTTACCGATACGAGAAACTTATACACTTGAACGTCTTGCTCGTATGTACATAAACGAGATTATAAGACTGCATGGTATGCCAGTATCCATAGTTTCTGACCGAGACCCAAGATTCACTTAACGATTTTGGGTTAGTTTACAAAAAGCTATGGGCACGGATTTACGATTTAGTTCGGTATATCATCCTCAGACGGACGGACAATCAGAGAGAACTATTCATACTCTAGAAGATTTATTAAGACTCTGTGTCCTTGACTTCAAGGGAAGTTGGGACAAGTTCTTACCATTGGTGGAGTTTTCCTACAACAACAGTTATCAAGCAAGTATTGGCATGGCTCCATTCGAAGCATTGTATGGAAGAAAATGTCGTTCTCTAGTATGCTGGGGTGAGGTGGGTGAAGCAACGTTGTTGGGACCGGAGTTGGTACGTATGACTACAGAAAAGATTCAAACGATTCGACAACGTATAAAAACCTCACAAGATCGACAAAAGAGTTATGCTGATCTTCATCGAAAGGACGTGGAATTTGATATAGGAGATCATGTGTTCTTACGTGTTGCTCCATGGAAAGGAGTTACGAGATTTGGAAAGAGAGGAAAGCTCAATCCTCGATTCATCGGTCTATTTTTAATCCTCGATCGAGTAGGAACTGTGGTTAATAGACTCGCTTTACCGCCAAGTATGTCTCGTGTTCATAACGTTTTTCACATATCCATGTTACGTAAATATGTGGAAGACCCGAATCACATTATTGAGTTAGAACCAGACGAAATAGCGGAGGATTTGACGTATGAAAAAGTTCCTGTTCAAATCTTGGATAAGAAGGAACATATTCTACGCTTCAAGGTTATACCTCAAGTCAAAGTTTTGTGGAGAAATCACGATGTTGAGGAAATGACTTGGGAGTTAGAATCTGAAATGAAGTCAAGGTATCCTTACCTCTTCGACATACCAGGTACGTACCCTAATTTCGAGGGCGAAATTTCATAAGAAGGGGAGGTTGTAAGACCCCAACTTTTATAAATAAAGATGAATTTTCTATAAATATCATTTTTAAATATTATGGAGTTAATTTGATATAATGTTATAGTTGTGGGTAATATTTATAAATTTTGTAAAGTACGCAAGTTGTTATATAATATTCGATTGGTCGGGGAATATTCGTTTTAACAGGAAATATTCATACAACGATACAATCATTGGTGGACCCCACAACGGAATTATTGTCGGATTGAGAAAACGACAAAAATATTTTATTAAAAATAACGGCGAAAGTTTTAAAATTATACTGTTGAACTACTCGGTAGTAAAAGTACAGTAACATGTGTGGTTGCATAGTAGCACACGGTATTGATTATTAATACTTTTGTGAGAAGTCACTCAGTTTGATTCAATTATTGTCAGTTAATAATATGAATTATTTAGCGATAATGAAGTTTTGTTTTATTCGTATTATTAACGTAATAAAACAGAAATATTTTTTATATAAAACAGAATACTTTATTAAAGTTATTCTATAAATAGAATATATTATATTTTATTTAAAAGATTTTTCTTTAAATATGGACCGTCAGATTAAAGTAATCAATCTGGACCGTTCATGGATTAGTTACTATGCATTCTATTTTTCTATAAATAGCAGCTCATTCCTTCATTATTTCTTACGAATTCACTGAACTCTAGAGAGAGAAACTATAGAGAAGAAAAGTATTCTGCTACTTAACTACTTCCTTATTTCAGTTCTTCTTTAAAACGGTAAGGGGTGTTATTCTTTCTTAATCATGAAGAGAACTGTTGTTATTCTATTTCTTATTATTCTGTTAGAATAATCTGTATACGCGGTCTACCCTATACTTGGTGACATTCTTCTATTATTCTGTTGGAACATCCTGTCTGTGTGTTTTACACCGGACCTGGTTCTGTTTTTAGTATTATTCTGTTGGAACGTCCTGTCTGTGTGTTTTACACCGGACCTGGTTCCGTCTTGTTATTATTCTGTTGGAACATCCTGTCTGTGTGTTTTACACCGGACCTGGTTCTATTATTTATTATTCTGTTGGAACATCCTGTCTGTATGTGTTTTACACCGGACCTGGTTCTATTATTTATTATTCTGTCGGAATATCCTGTCTGTGTGTTTTACACCGGACCTGGTTCTATTATTTATTATTCTGTCGGAATATCCTGTCTGTACGTTTACGCCGGACCTTGTTCTATTATTTATTATTCTGTTAGAATAACCTATCTGTGCGGTCTATCGCATGCCGGGTGATTTCTTTTGTTATTCCATTCTTTATTATACTAAGTTGGTTAAGTTTTAACTTCTATACTGCATGAAATTTGTGGAATATCCTTGATAATTGCGTTTCATCCAGTATCTTTTAATGAAAATATTCTTCTAAGTATTCTTGAATTTTACTCTACAAAGCAGTATCATGTTGACAATTTGGACGTTGTTAATTGTTGGATAAATTAATTCTTGAACTTGTTTTATTGAATTCTTATATCATTGTCATCATTCTCATGTTTATAAAATGTTGAAAGTCATCTGTGGCCTGTAGTGCATAGATGGTCTTGGTATGATTATGACCAGGGAATATTCGGTATAATTATTACCGTAATGTTACAAATGATGTGGTAAAAGTCCTCATTGACCCGTAGTGCATTGATGGACAGTTGTTGGCATGATCATGACCATTAATGAATACACGAATATCCTTGGCCGTAGTGCAAGGGTGATTCGATGATGTGGATTATTTTATTAAGCTGAGTCCCAGCGATAACAGTGTTGAAAAACCTTTTAAATCATAGAAGATAGTAGATTTTATTTTTTACTTGACTCTTTTAATGGATTGCTTGTTCCGCTGCAGTTAAACTTGATGTTCGTTATATTTTATCAGTTTAACACTGTTGAAGGCTAATGATAATTTATTCTGCATTATCTTAGTCATAATATTTCTTACTGGGCTAGCTGAGCTCACCCTTTCTTTCACTGTTCTCTTCAGGAAATGAGAATATAACTGGGACGAGTCGGGGAACGAGTGATAGACCAGATGATAGTATTAGTAGTCCTCACTATTCTATTAAATAGTGTGACAATAATTGTAATGAGGACTCCTTTTGAGTTTGTATAGTCTCTAGTAGACAATAATTATATTCAAACTCACAGTTATATTTTGTCGTATTGTACACGACAGTTATATTAGTAAGTTGTATTTGTATTCTGTGCCATGTATCTGACGACCCAAGATGAGTGATGTATACCTAATTTTGGGGGCGTCACATAGGTCGTTGATAAGTAGATTTTATACCTACTTGTCAAGTATCTGTTACTTGAATTAGTTGCTTAAACTCATGTTTCTTAGTTACTTTTCATGCATTTTGTGTTCATTTTGTAGATTATATGCTTGGGAGCTGTGTGAGCGACTATTGGCATAAAAACTTAAGGAAAAACAATTCGGACTCGTTTGGGCTTTCATGTATATTTCATGTTCTTGGCTTGGAACTTGTATTATACCGTAGAGCTTCTTCTTAGATTTCCGAAACAACTTGAATCATTCCAATCGGAGTTCGGATGCATGAGTTATGACCTTTGTACCAACGGACGTTAAACTTCACTGTTTTGGGTGACCATTTACATAACAGTCACTTCAGAGCCAATTTCAACATTTCTCCATTCCTTATTTCGAAAACCTCAAAGAAAGAAAGTTGTAGATCTACGTTTCCTCTTTTCAGAACATCTTGAATCATTGAAATCGGAGGTCAGACGAAGAAGTTATGGCTATTTTCCCAAAGGACGTTAGAGCAGAAAATTTCCAGAAGGGACCCCCGCTAGGGCGGTCCTATCAGTGCAAAAACCCCTGCCGGGGCGGGGGTATAAGCTACAAAACAGTGGGTATGCCAGCCGGGGCGAGCCTTTTAAGCCTTATAACCTCCGTCAGAGAAGGATTAGTTCGATCCGATTGACTTAAGGACTTCCAAGAGGACTTAAAGACATATAAAGTGGCATATAAAAGGAGGAGAATCAAAAGGATTGGAGAGGAGGAGAGGATTCCATTAGATTAGATTAGAGTAGAATAGGAGAAAATCTGAGTTCTTATGAGATTTGGAGATTAAAGCAACTTGGAGACCATTGAAGATTCAAAGTAGGAGCAAGGAAGGAGCATCAAATCTGCAGACAACGGATTCTATCTTTCTCTCTTCTTCTATTTTTATCTTTTAATGTGTATTCAATTGTGGATTCTTAGTTTTAATTCAATGAACTAATTCTTTGTTTAGGATTACAATGGATCTTAATATGTACTTATTTTAATATGCTTCGCTATCAATTTTTATGTTCTATTGTGAGGATTGTCTATTGTGATTTGGACTTAATTGTTTAATTGATTGGCCATCAATTACCGTGATAATCTATATGAACTCGAGAGATGAATTATAGATTTAGATTTGATCATGATTGCATGTGTTTGTGATTTTTACATAGATGGAATTCATGATTCGTGTTTAGGATTGAGATATGTCTTTACGCTATATGTAATCTTATAAAGAACTTGTGCTTTAAATCCTTTTTAATTGTAATTCACCTAGAGATATAGTGGATTAGTTAATTAGGGTGTCTTGCTGAATTCTATCATCTGTGGATTTAAGTGAGTGAGTATTATGCATCGAGATGTAGTTTTATCTGCTTTAGTGTTCTTGATTAACAATTTAGGATAGAGAATAATTCATGAGAAGTGTGTTAACTTAAATGAAGCAATAAGTGAAGTTGTGATTGTGATCTTAAATCTCCGTAATATTAATTTAACCAGTGGTAAATAGAATTAGTTTACTTATAAATTGAAATTCATTCGTTTAAATAAGATTGAGTTAGTTACGGGTTAGTACTTGGTGATTTTTATTAAACAATTCCTCATGGGAATGATACTCTAATTTCACTTTATTACTTGTTGACCACGTATACTTGCGTGTTATGCGTAGTTAGATTTTACCCAATAATTTAATATTTTTTTGCCAATATTAGCTTCAATCAAATTAGTCTAATTTAAACATTTTTTTTCTTTTAATTTAATTCTCTCCCTATTTTTCTTTCTTTTCAGGTACCATGGATGGATGCAATTATCAATGGCCATACACAAATATGACTCCACCAAGGGACACAGGAATTGATGGGCTCAATGCATTTTTTGCATTGTTAGCACAGATTGAGACACTTTCGAGGAAGTTGGATGCTTTTACAGTACAACGTCATCAAAGTGTGGCGGTTACTTGTGATTATTGTGCTGGAAATCAACCGAGTCATCAATGCACCGTCAGTTTTGAGCCAGTACCATATAGTGGTGATTACCTCAACAACTATGCTGAGCCTAACTATCATCGAGATTGGGGGTATCACCCGAATTCTTCAGGGAGCTACATTTATGATGACCAATATTACGCTCCAAATCCATTATACATACCGGAATTTTCATGTCCACCTCCATTGCCACAAGAAGAAAAGTCAAATTCGATGGATGTAATATTGAAGGGCATAGCTGACCTAGAGGAGATGAGGATTAGTCAAGAGCTGTCAACCCAAAATTTTAATAATCGGATGGAACAACTCGTCACTACCTCAACCAATGGTCCTCAATACATGGCTTCCGAAACTGAAACAGAAAATTTAAGGCTGGGGGAATTATTGTCCAAGTTCGTAGCATCAAATGAGGAGAGGAGGATTAATCAAGAGCAGTCAATTCAAAATCTTTAGAATAAGATAGATCAAATGACCAAAGCCGTAAGCAACCTTCCTCCAAACACTTGGCTTTATGACATGGATGACAAAATTGACGGAGAACCCGAACCAAATCTGCGACTGGATGAGCCACAAGATATCGAAAGTGTGGAGACAATTGGTGATAATGAAATAGAGGTCGACGAAGATCTAAATAGGTCTCCACCAAAGATCAAAGAGTCAGTCAGATTTGCAAAATCATGCCCACTTGGTAGTCATGTCGTCGGCGAAGCTCTTGATGATATAAGAGCGAGTACAATTTTGAATCCATGGTGGGACGAGAAAGAGAAGATAAATGAAGAGCCCGTTGTGTGTGACAAGCTTCCATGCCCCAAAGTGATCACAGACACAATGAAGAAAACACCTAGCTGTGGGACGTTCTTGATTGAGATCATACCAAATCAGAGCATGCTAGGTGACTTTGATGCATTGGCCATCACAAATGGGAACCTACCAAAAGCTATATTATTTCCGATGGATGGATGGTTCCTCAATTATCGAAGAGGAATTGGATAGCGTTGACCAGACAAAGTCAGCTGAAAGACTGTAATTTAAGTGTTAACTGGGAGGTAACCCAAGAATTTTTATATTTATATGCTTTCCTAGTTTATTTAGTAGATAGAAATTAGTTTGCTTATTAAGTTCTCTTACCAATCCAAAGTGCTATTCTAATCTATGTTGTCTCTCTTCATTATAGGTATTGGAGGTTCAATGGACAGACAAAAGATTATGAAAAGGTTATTCAAGTCAAATTCAAGTGTGGTGCCCAATTTTTTCCATGTGCCTAACCTATTCTCCAAACTTAGCGGACAAGGAGGAGGATTGCTATATTTTCAGGGAAGTCATCTGCTTTACTTTTTTCTATTTCAGCCATTGAGGACAATGTCTAGTTTAAGTTTGGGGGGCATTTTAGTGTCGTATTGCATATAGTTAGTTATTTACATTGTAGTTTGTATAGTTACATTTAGTTTTTGCATTCAGTTTCTTGAAATAAAAAAAAATTTAAAAATTTAAAAAATTAGTAGTTAGTTTACTATGTTTATATAGCATTTAGTACATCTTGCATGAGTTTAGCTGTTTGATATTTATAGTTTATTTTGGCCAATGATGAGATTGGAATTGGGTAGACAAGTATAGTACTGACTATTAGAGCTTTGATGTGATTTCTTGTTCTGAATTGAGTTTTTTTTTCTCTTTGAAACTGGTATAATAAGGATAACACAGTAAAAATAACTTGTTGATTGATTGAGTTTAAATTGATACATAATGGGATTCTAAAGGATAATGCTAGTTTGAATAAAAGAATGACAAGAATAAGTAGTGATGGCTAAAGTTAGACAAGAACCTAAGTTTGGGGGAATATTTAGGGTATATAAGCTATAAAAAAGGAAAAAAAAGAAAAAAAAAGTATGAATAAACACCATAGCGTGCTTGTCTAGTTTTGTGACCTTTGTTACTTGAGTAAGTAAGCCCGAGGAGATTGTCTTTACACCTAACGCCCTAAGGTCTTAATGGTCTGGGAGTCGTTGGTCGAAAGCTCGTTAAGGTAGCATTGAAAAGCCTAAGGGAATAAGACATTGCATAGCTATGTGTATATAAACCAAAAGAAAAAAAATGAATAAAACGGGAAATAAGAGCAAAAATCCCCCGTAGATAAAAAATAAAGCATAAGTATCCCATGTTGACCCTCGATATTGGTAATTATTTGATTTTAGTTAAATCTAGCTTGTTTTTGGATTTCTTGAGTTTACATTGTATGATGCCTTCGAAGAGACTTGTTATATGTTAAATTTGATATTATATCAGTTAACATTGTTGTGGACCACACATCCACTATATTAGTGATAACAGTCTAAGATTTGATGATTGATTGGGAAGTTAATGATTTGTTTTGATATGATGTATTATAGTGTTTACTTGATTTTTTTAAGGCTAGTTGAATAGACTTATTTTTGTCATTACTGCTGGATTCGTAGGCATGTGGATTAGTTGCATTGCATAGCATTGTTGCTTTATGTTTTTGCTTGAGGACAAGCAAATAAGGTTTAAGTTTGCGGGTATTTGATAAGTAAATTTTATACCAACTTATTCGGTATCTGTTACTTGAATTAGTTACTTAAACTCATGTTTCTTAGTTACTTTTCATGCATTTTGTGTTCATTTTGTAGATTATATGTTTGGGAGCTGTGTGAGCGACTATTGTTATGAAAACGCAAGAAAAAGCAATTCGGATATCGTTTGGGCTTTCATGTTTATTTCATGTTCTTGGCTTGGACTTAGATTATATTGTAGAGCTTCTTCTTAGCTTTTTGGAACATCTTGAATCATTCTAATCGGAGTTCGGATGCATGAGTTATGACCTTTGTACCAATGGACGTTGAACTTCACTGTTTTGGGTGACCATTTATGTAGCAGTCACTTTAGAGCCACTTTCAACATTGCTCCAGTCCTTATTTAGAAAACCTCAAAGCATGAAAGTTGTATATCTACGTCTCCTCTTTTCAGAACACCTTGAATCATCAAAATCAGAGTTCAGAAGAAGACGTTATGGCCATTTTCCCAAAGGACGTCAGAGCAGAAAATTTCTAGAAGGGACCCCTGCCGGGGCGGGCCTATTAGTGTAAAAACCCCAGTCGGGGCGGGGGTACAAGCTGCAAAACAGTGGGTATGCCAGCCGGAGCGGGCCCTTTAAGCCTTATAACCCCTGCCGGGGAGGGGGTACGAGCAGAAAAGTCATTTTTTGTCAGAATTTGAGTCCAAGAAGGATTGGTTCGATCCGATTGACTCAAGGACTTCCAAGAGGACTTAAAGACATATAAAAAGGCATATAAAAGGAGGAGAATCATAAGGATTGGAGAGGAGGAGAGGATTCCATTAGATTAGATTAGAGTAGAATAGGAGAAAACCTTAGTTCTTTTGACATTTGGAGATTGAAACAACTTGAAGACCATTGAAGATTCAAAGTAGGAGCAAGGAGGGAGCATCAAATCTGCAGACAACGGATTCTATCTTTCTCTCTTCTTCTATTTTTATCTTTTAATGTGTATTTAAGTGTGGATTCTTAGTTTTAATTCAATGAACTAGTTCACTGTTTGAGATTACAATGGATCTTATTGTGTTGTTTATTTTAATATGCTTCGTTATCAATTATTATGTTCTATTGTGAGGATTGTCTATTGTGATTTGGACTTAATTGTTTAATTGATTGGCCATCAATTACCATGATAATCTATATGAACTCGAGAGATAAAGTATAGATTTAGATTTGATCATGATAGCATGTGTTTGTGATTTCTGCATAGATGGAATTCATGATTCGTGTTTAGGATTGAGATATGTCTTTACGCCATATGTAATCTTATAGAGAACATGTGCTTTAAATCCTTTTTAATTGTATTTCACATAGAGATATAGTGGATTAGTTAATTAGGGTGTCTTGCTTATTTCTATCATATGTAAATTTAAGTGAGTATGGGTATTAAGCATCGAGAGGTGATTTTATGTGCTTTAGTGTTCTTGATTAACAATTCAGGATAGAGAATAATTGATGAGAAGTGTGTTAACTTAAATGAAGCAATAAGTGAAGTTGTGATCTTAAATCTCCGTAATCTTAATTTAACTAGTGGTAAATAGAATTAGTTTACTTATAAATTGAAATTTATTCGTTTAAATAAGATTGAGTTGGTTACGGGTTACTACTTGGTAATTTTTATTAAACAATTCCTCGTGGAAATGATACTCTACTTTCACTTTATTACTTGTTGACCACGTATATTTGCGTGTTGTGCGTAATTAGATTTTACCCAACAGTCGTTCCATGCAGTAATCGAGCCTAGTGGTAGTGAATGGAGTCTGTTGGGAGATTGCATATTTAAATTTGATGTTGAAAGTAAATATTCATGATTATATGTAAAGTCCTTTAAGGAATACATGTACAGGGACTTAGTGGTAGATCAAACTTGTTAGGTTGATCTGAGCTTTAATGTTTATCATTCTGTAAATGAATGTATAGAAGAAAAGATCAAAGCTGTTAGGTTGATCTATGTCTTGAAATGTAAAAGATAGGCTTCAACAGAATCATAGTCGGTCGAGCCAGTCAAGAGATTGCAGAAGCCAAGGCGGAATTGTGACGCCCCCAAAATAGGTATACATCACCCATTCTGAGTCGCCAAATGCATGGTACAAAATTCAAATACAACTTAATTATACAACTGTCGTATAAAATACGACAAAACATAAGCTGAGAGTTTTAATACGAATATTGTCTTCTAGACAGTATTCAAACTCAAATGGAGTCCTCATTACATTTATTTTCACACTATTTCACTGAATAGTGAGGACTACTAATGCAAACATCTGGACCGTCACTCCGTTTCCCGACTAGTCTCAGCTATATTCTCATTTCCTGAAGAGAACAATAAAAAATAAAGGGTGAGCTCAACTAGCCCAGTAAGAAATATTATGACTAGGATAATGCATAATAAATTATCGTTAGCCTTCAACAGTATTAAACTGATAAAATATAATAAACATCAAGTTTAACTGCGGTGGAACAAACAATCCATTAGAAGAGTCAAGTAGAGCATGATATCTACTATCTTCTATGATTTAAAAAGTTTAATATCAATTTTATTGCTGAGAATCAGCTTAATAAATAAACCACATCATCGAATCATCCCTGCTCTATAGGCCAAGGATATTCATTAGTATCACGACCACGAATTATCCATGCAATACGGGCCAAGGATAATCGTGTTTTCACCAATGGTCATGATCATGTCAACAACTGTCCATCAATGCATTATGGGCCAATGAGGACATTTACCATATCATTTGTAACATTATAGGTCATGATTATACCGAATGATCCCTGGTCATAATCATACCAATCAACAGTCCATCTATACACTACGGGCCAAAGATGACTTTCATAACAATATAAGCATGATGATGATGACAATGATATAAGAATTCAATTAAAAGAAAGCAAATGATAAATTTTTAAAGATTTTTAATTTAATTTATCCAGAATTCAATAATGTCTAAATTGTCAACATGATACTGCTTTGTGGAGTAAAATTCAAGAATAATATTGTATCAAAAATGATTTGGATCGAAAAGAAATTAATTTTTATCATGAATAGTACCTCAGGTGAATAGTAATCGAGTGAATAGTATCCCGTGAATAGTACTTTGGGAATAGTATCCCGTGAATAGTACTCCGGCATAAAAAAGTTAAAACTTATCAAGAATGCCCAGAATAATATTTTCATGAAAAGATACTGGATGAAGCGCAAATATCAAGGATATTCTACTAATTTCATGGAGTATAGAAGTTAAAACTTAACAAAATAAGTGTAGAATTCGAAATCTGAAACGAAATAATATAACTTACATACTATAGAGTATGGAAGAAAATATTATTTCTTACGAGTATTGAACAAAAATAATATCCCTTACCTTAAAAATAAGAGTATTATAACTGGTATAGCGGGAATATTCTTGAAGAAAACTTTCACTGTTTTCTACGCTCAAAGCTTCTTAAAACTCTAAAAAATACGCTCAAGATTATAAAAGAAGAATTCTCTAATTCTGGTGTGATTTTCAATTCTAACTAAGCATCCTATTTATAGGAGAATCGAAAGGATACTATTTGATTTTTAGAATCACGGATGAACAGTCGAAATTCACGGGCGCCGAATCCTTCGGCTGAATTCTGAAAAATTTAATTTACTATGCAACACTATGCAATAAAATATTCTAATAAAACAAAAATTTTAAATAAAATATAATATATTCTATTTCTAATCAAATAAAATAAAACTTTATATATATATATATATATATATATATATACACACACACCTTTACCCTTACGGTAAAGGAATATATGTACAAGGACTTGGTGGTAGATCAAATTTGTTAGATTGATCTAAGCTTTTAATTTTTATCATTCTGTAAATGGATAAATAGATGAAGAGATCAAAGCTGTTAGGTTGATCTATGTCTTGAGATGTAATAGATAGTCTTTAACAAAATCGTAGTCTATCGAGCTGATCAAAATATTGCAGAAACCAATGCAGAATCGTAGAGCATCGAGAATCGTAGTGTGTCTTCCTTGAAGGGGCTCTCGTGAAATCGTAGAGTGGTCCAAACGTTTCCCGAGCCAACTCAGAGATCGTAGTGTGCTCTCAGAAACGTAGAGTCTGCAAGACAAGCAAGTGAAGATCGTAGTGTGCCAGTCCATAAGAGAAATCGTAGTGTTCTCATTTGCTAGTATCAGATTAAGCACCAAGGTGGCAAGACACCATGATCAGAATCGAAGAGCATCATCTGCCTGTGTCAGAAGCATCGAGTCTTGTCCATTTATTTAAGAATAAATCCTAACAAATGTGGAATAGATTATAAACATTGAAACCCTCGGCAGTCCCAATGTCACAAACTGTCATCCTTAGTATATAACAAAGAAACGTATTGAAGAAGCTAAGAAAAGTACTATGGGTCAGCAGAAAATACCTTTTTAGGTGTTAGGTGAGACAGCAGTCTATTGTATCAGTGGGCCAGACTACTAATTAGAATATATCTAGAAAAGTCTCCATCAAAGCTTAGAAATGTCAAATGCATTTAATGCTTCAACGGATGTCTTCAACAAATACATTTCAAAGACCTAATATATGTAAAACATCAGCAGATGATAGAACCAAGCAAGCATTGAACAAAAATGCTGAAGAACACTCAACACTATGATCCAAACAAGCTTACTTAGCTACTTAGTTCTTTCGAACAAGATCTTAACGGCAACTGAGTAGCACCATTCAAGAACTTATCAACTACTATCAAGTGAAGTAAGAAGTTCCAAGTCAGAAGGACTTGAAAAGTTCTAAGTGAACTGTGAAGAACAAAGTCTGCTGGACTTGAAGAGTTCAAAAGTGAACTGAGAATTGCCAAAACTGCTGGTCTTGAAGGAATCTGTGAGATTCAAAAAGTGTAAAGATATGCTTAGTGGATTTCCTACTCAAAGAGTAGAAGAGTGGACTAGGCGCTTTAAGTGCTCTGAACCACTTAAAATTATCCTGTCTCTTACACTCTTGCTATAACTGCTATAACTGTTATAACTACCTCACTCTCATTAACTCACAATATCTTAAAGGGAGAACAAACAAATCTTAATTCCGCTGTGTTTGAATCATTATCAAAACTAACAAAGTATTTCAAAAAGAATTTAAAATATCTATTCAACCCCACTTCTAGATAACTATTGTGCTTCCGAGAACTAATAAATCTATCAATAATGACCTAAATTACATCTATTCCTTGAGAAACCTTGGGAAGACCAGTAACGAAATCTATGGTAATGTGCTCCCACTTCCATTCTAGAATTTTAAGTGGTTGCAATGGACCTTTTGGCACTTGATGCTCTGCCTTGACACGTTGACAAGTTAAACACCTTGAGATAAACTTCGCCATCTCTCTCTTCATATTGCTCCACCAAAATATATGTCGAAGGTCACGATACATTTTGGTAGTCCCAGGATGGATTACAAACGGTGTATTGTGCGCCTCCATCATGATTTTATACTTTAAATCAGGGTCGCTAGGAACACAAAGTCTAGAGTTGACTCGTAGTATTCCTTTTTCATCGATTCTTGCTTCTTGAATAGCACCTTCTTACACTTTTTTCCTCGTACGTATCAGCTCCGGGTCTACACATTGAGCAGCTTTAACTTTATCGATTAAAGTCGGTTCTATTCGTATATTTGCCATCATCGCATGGGTCCCTAGAGTCTTTAACTCTATCTCCATCCTTTGCAAGTCATACAAAATGGGCCTTTGCGTTAACAATATCGATACTCGTACCCGCATATGATCTTCTACTCAATGCATCAACTACCACGTTCGCTTTTCAAGGATGGTATTGTATAGTATGATCATAATCTTTTAACAGTTCGAGCTAACGTCATTGTCACATGTTGAGTTCCTTTTGGGTGAAGAAATATTTGAAGCTTTTATGATCGATATAGATCTCCACTTTCTCCCCATACAGGTAAAGCCTCTAGATTTTATGTGCAAAAATGACTGCTGCCAACTCTAGATCATGAGTAGGATAATTCCTCTCATATTCTTTGAGTTGTCGTTAGGCGTAGGCTATGACTTTCCCATGTTCCATGAGAACACATCCTAAACCTTTGCCTGAAGCATCACTTTAGATGACAAATCCCTCCGAACTAGATGGTATTGTCAGAACAGGTGTTGAAATGAGTCTCCTCTTGAGTTCTTGAAAACTCTTCTCACATTCCTCGCTCCAACCAAATTTTGTATCTTTTCGAGTTAGCTGAGTTAATGGAGTAGCGATTTTAGAAAACCATTCTACGAATCTCCGATAATAACCAGCTAAGACGAGAAAGCTACGTACTTCGGTCACTGATTTAGGTTGCTCCCAGCTTTGAATTGCTTCAATATTTGTCGGGTCAACAGATATTCCATGATTTGATATCACGTTCCCAACGAATGCTACTTCCTCAAGCCAGAACTCGCATTTCTTCAACTTGGCATAAAGCTTGTTTTCACAAAGCTTTTGGAGTATCAACCTCAAGTGTTTCTCATGATCTTCACGTCTTTTGGAGTAAATGAGGATGTCATCAATAAAGACAACCACAAAATGATCCAAATATTCCTTGAATACTCGGTTCATCATATCCATGAAGGCAGCAGGAGCATTATTCAATCCAAAAGACATGACTAGGAATTCATAATACCCGTACCGAGTTCTGAAAGCAGTCTTTGGGATGTCATCAGTTTTAATCTTTAACTGGTGATATCCAGAATGAAGATCGATTTTTGAAAAGAATTTAGCGCCTTGCAACTAGTCAAACAGGTCGTCAATACGAGGTAACGGGTACCTACTTTTTGTGGTGACATTATTCAACTCCTGATAATCAATACAAAGTCGCATACTCCCATCTTTCTTCTTTACGAATAGAACAGAAGCAGCCCAAGGAGACGTACTAGGACAGATGAAACCGATGTCTAATAATTTCTGCAGTTGGGTCTTTAACTCCTAAAGTTCAATTGGAGTCATTTGATATGGGGCTTTAAAAATAGGTTTTGTACCAGATTCAAGGTCGATACAAAATTTAATTTCACACTCTGGGGGTAGGCCAGAAAGTTCTTCAGGGAATACGTCAGGAAATTTATTAACAATAGAAATATCATTCAAAACTGACGTATTTTTGTTTAAATTTGTGACATGGGCTAAGAAAGCTTGACATCCGTTTTTTAATAAACGAATAGCTTTATGGCTTGGTATGACAGTGATTGACTTTAGTGGTTTGGTTGCTTGAATTCGCATAATAGGTTGGTTAGGAATATAAAAACTAACAACCTTACAAAAATAATCAATTTTAGCATGATGAGTAGTTAACAAATCAATCCCTAAAATCACATCAAATGCAAGTATTTTGAAAGAGATAAGGTCGACAGGTAATGTGCGGGTGCCGATTTGAATCAAACAAGACTTATAAACAGTGGATGTAATGAAGGTTTCTCCCAACGGAGTTTCAACAGATAAGTCAAAGTCTAATTTCTCCAGAGTTAAATTTAAACGTTGAGCGCAAGTAGAAGAAATAAAAGAATGGGTAGAACCGGTATCAAATAAGGTATAGACTTCGCTAGAGTTTATGATTAGCTTACCCGTGATGACCTCGTTTAGGTTCCTTACTTTTTGAGAGGTCACGACAAACGCTCTCCCTTGAACTACTGGTTTTGACTTCTCTGGGACGGCCTTTGGTGCCTCTATTCCAGCTGGACTTGGCTTTAATGCACGACAAAATCGAGTCAGGTGACCTTCTCTTCCATAATTGTAACATGTTTTAGACTGCTACGCACAGTTTGGACTGATATGTCCCTCCCCTCCGCATTTATAGCATACGATCGATGATCGTTCTCCTTCTTTAACAACGGGTGTTGGTGCTGACGTCTTTTCATCATTATTGAATCTCCTCTTCTTGAAATTTTCACTCTTATTATCATGGCCATGATTACCACTGAAGTGGTTACCATTTCTGGCATGTTGATTCCCTCCACGTTTGTTGTCACCACTTCGATGACTGCTACCACTAGTATTATTATTTTGCCGGCTGCTCTCTCTTGGTTGGGTTGACTCATTATCGCGCTCTAATAACTGAGCCCTATTTACAACATCTGAATACAAACACAGTTTGTGAGAAATTAGGTATTGACGTATCTCGGGTTTTAAACCTCTTAGAAACACCCGCGTTATTCTCTCCTCATTATCAACCAAGTGGGACGCAAACCGGGATAACTCGACAAACTTAGCTTCGCACTGCGACATGATCATATTGTTCTGCTCTAGCTTGATGAACTCTACCTTTTTCATGTGACGAATACTTTCGGGAAAGTACTTATCGTTGAACAGTTCTTAGAACTTCTCCCAAGACATCTTCAGTGCAGCAGGTTGAGTACGCTTTATAGATTCCCACCAGTAATCTGCCTCTCCTCGCAACATGAAGGTGGCAAAGGGAACCTTTTGCTCCTCGAAGCATCCCAAGACTTCGAATATCTTGGTGATCTACTTTATCCACATCTCCGCCTTAAGTGGTTCTGGCTTTCCCCAAAACTCTGATGGTCCCAACTCCTTAAATTGTTTAGCGGTGACCATCTATGAGTTGCCAGTGTTTCCACCTACATTTTGAATAGGAGCCGCTCTCACCTAATGTTGCATGAATTGCATAAAGCCTCTGAACATCCCATCGTTCATCATTTGGTCAGTGTTGTTGTTCACCTGGGGATTATTGCCTTCCTGCACATTATCCTGGTTATTAATCTATGGTGACTCAATAGTCTCCTGTGCTCCATTGCTTATCTCAACATTCTCCAAAGTCATTTCCAAACACTGTCATAAAACAAGGGTTAATTGACATACCACACATTATCCCTATATTCTGACCGACCAATTAAATAATAATTAAACTTAGGTAGGTCATACTAGCGAAGGATTTTCCCGTCTCTCCCCCTAGTTCTAGTCTCACATCTTAGTCAGGGATCATATCCCTAAGCTTTGATACCAACTGTGACGCCCCCAAAATAGGTATACATCACTAATTCTGAGTCGCCAAATACATGGTACAAAATTCAAATACAACTTAATTATACAACTGTCGTGTAAAATATGATAAAACATAAGCTGAGAGTTTTAATACGAATATTGTCTTCTAGACAGTATTCAAACTCAAATGGAGTCCTCGTTACATTTATTATCACACTATTTCACTGAATAGTGAGGACTACTAATGCAAACATCTGGACTATCACTCCGTTCCTCGACTAGTCCCAGCTATATTCTCATTTCCTAAAGAGAATAATGAAAAACAAAGGGTGAGCTCAACTAGCCTAATAAAAAATATTTTGACTAGGATAATGCAGAATAAATTATCGTTAGTCCTCAACAGTGTTAAACTGATAAAATATAATAAATATCAATTTTAACTACAGTGGAACAAGCAATCCATTAGAAGAGTCAAGTAGAGCATGATATCTACTATCTTCTATGTTTTAAAAAGTTTAATATCAATTTTATCGATGAGACTCGGCTTAATAAATAAACCATATCATCGAATCATCCCTGCTCTACAAGCCAAGGATATTCATTAGTATCACGACCACGAATTATCCATGCAATACGGGCCAAGGATATTCGTGTTTTCTCCAATGGTCATGATCATGGCAATAATTGTCCATCAATGCACTACGGGCCAATGAGGACATTTACCACATCATTTATAACATTACAGGTCATGATTATACCGAATGATCCCTGGTAATAATCATACCAATCAATAGTCCATCTATGCACTACGGGCCAAAGATGACTTTTATAACAATATAAGCATGAGGATGGTGACAATGATATAAGAACTCAATTAAAAGAAAGCAAAGGATAAGTTTTTAAAGATTTGTGATTTAATTTATCCAGAATTCAATAATGTCCAAATTGTAAACATGATACTGCTTTGTGGAGTAAAATTCAAGAATAATATTGTATCAAAAATGATTTGGACCGAAAAGAAATTAATTTTTGTCATGAATAGTACCCCAGGTGAATAGTACTTCGGGAATAGTACCCCGTGAATAGTACTCACACATAAAAAAGTTAAAACTTATCAAGAATGCTCAAAATAATATTTTCATGAAAAGATAACGCAAATATCAAGGATATTCTACTAATTTCATGGAGTATAGAAGTCAAAACTTAACAAAACGATTGTAGAATTCGAAATTTGAAAAGAAATAATATTACTTTCATCCTACAGAGTATGGAAGAAAAAATTATTTCTTACGAGTATTGAACAAAAATAATATCCCTTACCTTAAAAATGAGAGTATTCCAACTGGTGTAGCGGGAATATTCTTGAAGAAAACTTTTACTGTTTTCTATGCTCAAAGCTTCTTAAAACTCTAAAAAAATATGCTCAAGATTATAGAAGAAGAATTCTCTGATTCTGGTATGATTTTCAATTCTAACTAAGTATCATATTTATAGGAGAATGGAAAGGATACTATTTTATTTTTAGAATCACGGATGAACAGTCGAAATTCATGGGCGCCGAATCCTTCAGCTGAATTCTGAAAAATTTGATTTACTATGCAATACTATGCAATAAAATATTCTAATAAAATAAAAACTTTAAATAAAATATAATATATTCTATTTCTAATCAAATAAAATAAAACTTTATATATATATATATATATATATATATATATATATATATACTGAATAACTTTCTACCAATTATTTTAAAAAAGGAATAAGTGGGGATCCATATAATAAGCAAAATCAAATACTTCATAAAAATCCTCTCAGTATTTTTAAAAACATTTATCATCATTATTATAATTCGCAATATTTAACAACCAGAACGTTCCCAGGAAAGAGGAGGCTTTCTGATAAGGATTTTTTCCTATTGACGCGCAATTAGGTGACCAAACCTCTCCTCGACAGAACTTTTTAGACATCGTGAAAATTGTAAATAATAATATGAATAACTTTGTCGTCTCAATTATTGATTTAATAATATAAAAAAATATTGACAATAATTGAATCAAATAACGTGAGATACTATGCAGCAATTACTATAGCAATAATTGAGTATAAGTGAGTGGCTTCTCACGTAAGCATCAATAATCAATACCATGCGCTATTATGCAACCACGCGTATTACTATTCTTTTATCACTCGGTATATCAACAGTTAACGGTAAAACTTCCGTCGTTATTTTTATAAAAAGAGATTTCTGTCGTTTTCTCATTCCGACAATAATTTCGTTATGGGGTCCACCATTGATTGTGTCGTCGTACGAATATTCCCTGTTAAAACGAATATTCCACGACTAATCGAATATTATATAACAACTTGCTTACTTTGCAAACGCCTATCGAGCCAACTCAGAGATTGTAGTGTGCTATCAGAAGCGTAGAGTCTGCAAGTCAAGCAACTGAAGATCGTAGTGTACCAGTACTTAAGAGAAATCGTAGTTTTCTCATATACTAGTGCTGAATCAAGCACCAAGGTGGCAAGACACCACGATCATGATCGTAGTGCATCATCTGTCTACATTAAAAGCATCGTGCCCTGTCCATTTGTTTAAGGATAAAAGTCAACAAATGAGGAATGCATTATAGACGTTGAGACTATCGGGAATCCCAATGACACAACACTCATCCTTAGTATATAACAAAGAGACGTATTGAAGAAGCTAAGGAAAGTACTATGGGTTAGTAGAAAACACCTTTTCAGGTGTTAGGTGAGATA
This sequence comes from Panax notoginseng, assembly GCA_016801055.1. Lineage (NCBI taxonomy): Eukaryota > Viridiplantae > Streptophyta > Magnoliopsida > Apiales > Araliaceae > Panax > Panax notoginseng. Next base: position 185,394,547 of record CM029014.1, read on the forward strand.
GCAGTCTGTTGTGTCAGTGGGTCAGACTGCTAATAAGAAGTTATGCAGAAAGTCACCATCAGAGCTCAGAAATGTCAAATGCATTTAATGCTTCAATGGATGTCTTCAAACGGATACATTTCAAAGGCATCATATATGCAAAATAAAAGCAGATGTAAAGAACAAGCAAGCACAGAACAAAAATACTGAAGAACACTCAACACTAAATTCTACAATCTGAAAAGAAAGCTTGCTCAGCTACTCAGTTCTTTCGAACATAAGCTTAACGGCAACTGAGTAGCATCATTCAAGAACTCAACCATCTTTAATTGAAGTAAGAAGTTCCATGTCAGAAGGACTTGGAGAGTTCTAAGTGAACTGAGAAGTACCAAGTCTACTGGACTTGAAGAGTTCTAAAGTGAAATAAGAAGTTCCAAGACTGCTGGTCTTGAAGGAATCTGTGAGATTCAAAGATTGTAAAGATATCCTTAGTGAATTTCCTACACAAGGAGTAGAAGAGTGGACTAGGAGCCTTGAGTTCTCTGAACCACTTAAAAACACTGAGTCTCTTATATTCTTGTCATAACTGCTATAACTACCATAACTGCTTATATTCTATTAACTCGTTTTATCTTAAAGGGAAAACAAATAAATCTCAAATTCCGCTGTGATTAAATCATTATCAAATCTAATAAGTATTTTGTAAAAGAATTTCAAAATATCTATTCAGCCCCCCCTTCTAGATAACTATTGTGCATCTGGGAACTAACAATTGGTATCAGAGCAGGTTCTATCAAATAATCTATAAAGCGTAAGTAGATTCAATGTCACATCTGATAAGTGAATCAAAGACTAGAGGAGGCAGCAAGCCACCTATGTGCAACAAAGATAAATTCGCCAATTGGAAAGTTCGTTTGCAAGCCTACATGGATTCAATAGATGAAGATCTATTTAAAATTGTTCAGAATGGGCCCTACGTTCCTACAAAGCTTGCACCAACTTCAGACTACCCAAATAGAATTCAGATCAAGGTCAAATCAGAATGGATTGACAACGAAAAGAAAGATGTCCAACTCGACAAAAAGTCCAAGAATATTTTGTTCCAATCTTTAGAAGATGACCTATTTGAAAATGCGGTCAACAGTAAAACATCAAAGGAAGTATGGGAAGCAATACTCATCATGCATGAAGGAACAGAAGAAGTCAGAGAAAATAAGCAATCTCTTCTAACTCAACAATACGAAATGGGTGCCTATATTCAAGGTGAATGTCATTTCCACTTATGAAAGATTCAATGTTCGGCTCAACTCTCTTCGAGCTTTTAGAAAGATCTATCCAAATAAAGATCTGATCATAAAATTCATGAGAGCTTTACCTAGCAAGTTTGATGCCAAAACCACTGCCATCAGAGAATCAAAGAATCTCCATGAAATGACTATTCAACAATTATATGGCAACCTTCTCACCTATGAACTGGAGCTGACTCAGCGAGCAGAGACTATATCTGAAGGAAGAAAGAAGGGCAAAGGGGTTGCTCTCAAAGCAACAGATAACATCTCCAAAGCTAACACTAAAAATGACTATGACTATGATGAAGATGATGATGAGGACTGTGACGCCCCCAAATTCAGACACTCATATCTCAAATTTGGTTCGTCACGCTAAATCTAATATCACACTAAAATCATCAACAATGAAAATAATAGAATAATTTACATTGATATAATATAAATATTCGCGTCCCATGGTACCGTAACCATTACTACAATAAACTAGTTATTAAACTTAAGCATAATTAATCATTCTTAGTACATCATAATAAGCATAACAATACTAATAATATTTCTACTCTTAAAGGACTAAGTTATTCTGCCGCCTTGCCCTTTCCCTTGTCCTTTCCCCGATGTACCGCCTTGCTCTGCCTTAACTATAATGTTTTTAGGGAAGCAAGAATGAGCAACAAGTAATATAGCAATAAGAATAAGTAGTTATGACGTTTGAATCTTCCAAGTTATAACAGTAAATGACAGTTCAAGGATATCAAGAGATGTCAAGAGTGTTCAATAAATGTTGCTATAGACTGAAGGATAACAACAATATTTCAAGGTTTATTAAGAATGAACACTGAGCAGTAACTAAGGACTAAGAACTCTTACTAGAATAAACAGTATTATACTGTAAACCCAATATAAACGAGTACAACAGGTGATCAGCCTAAAGTACCCAACGTTATGCATAACATTTAATCATACTTATGTGCGCACGTCGGTTCCCCGACAATATAAAATTTCCCCTTTTTAAAAGGGTTGTTCATCTCAGTAGATTTATAAGAGTCCGCACCAAGTCAATTGGTTTGGATAGCTTTCTTAACATATGATTATAGTCTAGCCGAATCAAAGGCTTAGACCACTTTTATAATGCATTTATGAACGATAAGTCCAATGCTTGTAACAATGCTAAGGCATACAAATGATTTTCGAAAAGTAATAGATATTTGTTTGATATAAGTATGGCAACAATTCGGATTATACAATATACAATGTAAATAATTTAGAAAACTTGCATTCAATATGATAATCAAATGAAGTTAGAGAACTCGCACAAAATTCAAAGTTGTGTGAGTTAGGAGACTTGCCTTTAGTGTTGATTACCACTTATAGCGTAAAATCACCTCAATGAACTATGTTATCCTATTTATGTATGTATAGGTATTCATTAGACACACACACTTGATATACATATTTGCATACTTTCATCACATATATCTAAATTCATATAGGCTACACACATTAAACTTATAGATGCGTAACTCTCATTGATTTATACCTTTAAAATCTTTAGTACCATATGCTCATCTTTTATTTGTATTTGCAAAATATCCCTTACTTTACGTATTTTTAAGTTGTTTCACATATTAAAGAACCTTAAAGCTAGTTTTGACCCTTTATTAAAGTTACTCATACATTTCCATCTTTCAAAGTTAAAAAAGTTCATTATATCAATCCACTAGCCATAGTCCACATTTCATATGTATTTACAAGACTAACTAAGCTATAAACATGTGCTCAATAGATTAGATTCAAAAAGGCGTAAGATTTTATAAACACGGTTTTTGTCTTTTAACTTTTCCTTCAAAAGGTTATAATTCAACTCTAAACCAACTAAAACATCTTGCAACTTTTTTTGATACATGTTTAAGAAGTATGTATGTTCTTGAATTTAAGTGAAGTTAAGACTTCTTGCATCAAACAATCCAAACAAAACCAAACAAACCAAGTCAGTCACTCCAGCACCCACCCGTCGGGGCGGGCCTTAACACTATAAAACCCCCGCCGGGGCGGGCATGGCTCCTGCAAACATCTTGCCCCCCCCTCGGCAGGGCGGGCCTCATATGTAGCATGACACCCGTCGGGGCGAGCATGGCTGCTGTCTTATGATCACAGGCATCCCCTGCTTCGAGCTTTCAAGAAATTTTCAACACAACAACCATTAAACAACAATGTAATGGTGTGCAATTGATATAAACTTGCTATGAAACATCCCTAGCATGCTTCTAACACTTCCAAACATACAAATAATTAAATTCAAGGATCAATTCAAGATTTTTGTCATTTTTCTAAAGTTTAACACATTTAGCGATTCTCTTCATTACTGATTCGTTACTTGACCAATTTACTTCGTTTCACTTTCGTTGATTTCGCATTTAACCATATTAACAACGTCTAGCTTCAAGTTACACATTCTAGCATGCTTCAACCATAAACTTTTCAACTCAAAACAAGCATTATTGTACTTTTCTAAGAACTTTGCAAATACTTGAATGTAAGAACATATAGACGAATATTACCTTTGGTGGAGTTGAATTGCTACTCTAGCTTCACTTTGCATATTATATAAGCTCCACCCAATCACACTCACACACACTTGAAGTTTTAACAGAGAATTAGCAAAATGGTTATGAATATGAAAGGCTCCATTTATAGGAAAGCTTGTGACCAATCTAAGCTTTACTCAATGTATTAAACCATTGGAATGGAGAAGAAGCTGATGGTTATGGAGGATTTGGTAGAAGAGTACCATATAGGCCACTCCCCTTCTCATAATTTGCTAGCTTTGTGTTTGGTAAGGAGGGACTAGGCCAATGGCCTATTACGTGAAGAAGAAAAGAGTGACACTCAATTTGGGACATTCTAATACTCAGCATTTGTATTACTACTAGCACACTTAGGTTTATTTAACACTTTGTCCACAATTGAGCATACATATACACCCACTCATACACTACACATAAAATCATATACTCCATGTACATTGATTTATTTCAAATAATATTTACCCTAGACTAGGATATAATTTAATTAGGTACCAATATTACTTATTATTAATTATTTATTTAATCAAAGTTACTTTCTCTCATAGGTTTAAAATACACATTTAAATACCCATACACTCAACATGGGGTCACATAAGACTCTTTTTCACCCAACATAATAAATCACATAAGTTAAGCTTTCTTTTATCATATAATCTTATATAATAATTCCAATGTCATACCTCATCTTATATTGAATGAAAAATCTTATTATATAAGATTTCTCCTTACATGCTATTATTCATGATAATTAATGAATAGCAATTAGTCAATGACATTATTTATTTGTTAATAGAACTAATTAATTTAATCCATTTCATCATTAATTAAATTAGTACTTTCTCATTTCATCACTTTGCCACACTAGGCATAATTCCACAAGTTTAAACTAAGCTTCTCATCACTTTTGCTACATTGCTTAATTATCACATACTTAGTCAATTAAATTAATTTCCACACTCATGCCAATACTATATATATTTATATTCAAATAAATATGCAACCAATCTTTATTCTCAATATTGTAATGCATTAAAATTCACGGGTATTACAAGGACTTTGCAATGCTGGTTAAAAGACTCAAAAGGTTCATGCGTAAAGGCAAAGTCAACAAACCTAAAAAATTCAACAACTACAACAGCCAGGAGCAGATAAATGATTTATGCTACAACTGGAAGAAGTCTTGCCATTTCATTGCAAATTGCAACAAACCTCTTAGAAAAAACTAAAGAGGAAATCAAATTCAAAGAAAGAATTTAAGGGCAACAAGAGGTTCCAAAAGAAAGACAAAGGTCTTGTGGCTGAAGGATCATGGAGTGACTCAAACAACGACTCAACTCCCGAATCTGGAGATGATGAAGATCCTCAAATAGCAAATCTATGTCTAATGGCCAAACATGCAAAGGATAAGAAGAGTTCTAACATTCATAAAGTAAGTATAGATGATGTATTTGACTTTAACTCTCATGATGTAGATATTGATGATTTAAGAACTGCACTACATGGCATAACATCTGATCTGCATCAATACATGAAATGGTTCAGAGTTTTGTCTAAAGATTATTCTCTTCTTCAAAAAGAGAAAAAGAAAGTTCAGGAAGAACTGGAAATATCTCTTCTAAGTACTAATTCTTTCTCCAAATTTGAAGCTGAGAATAAACTCTTAAAACAGACCAATGAACTTAACGCACAAAGAGAGTCAAATCTAACTTCTAAGATTGAGGAACTAAAAAAGACAATCTATACATGGAACAAATCCACTTCTTCCATGGACTCCCTGATCTCCAGTCAGAGAAGTGTATCTAACATAACAGGTTTAGGTTTTGAGGAATCTACCTCATAACCATATGTGAAAAAGATAAAAGAAACTAGCTCTAGTAATGTTTCAAATTTTAATAGAAGCATTGCATTTATGAAATCCTCACAGAAGGAAGAACCAGTCCATCACTGCTCTTCTGATCTAATCCATGTTTCAAGGCATAATAGATCCTATGCTGGCCTAGGATTCAAAAAAGGGAAGAGTAACTTAGTCACTACTCTCCAACCTTGAAGGATCATAGAGTCGAGTAAAATCAACTCCACGAACCAACTGGGTAGGAACAGTAGAGTTAAGCTTCACTCTTAACAAATCATGAATCATAAGGATACATGGAAAAAGAAGAACCAATATAAAGGAAGGATTGCCAAGAACCAACATAAGTCCAAATGGAGGAAGAATCCATAAACACACACAAGCATGCATCATATTAGATGTTTTGTATGTAATAAGATTGGTTATAAGGCTGCAATATGCTATAATAATCCTATGCATATGAGACCCAAAATCAAGCAAATTTGGGTTCTCAAGGGTACTAACAAAGTAGGACCCATGCAAGTATGAGTACCAAAATGAGAGTTTAATCTTACCATAGGAATAGAGCTCCACAATCACAACCTGGTATCTGGACAGTGGATGCTCAAGGCACATGACTAGGAACAAAGCCCTCCTGTCTAACTTCATAGAGAAGGAGTGTCTGTCAGCCATCTTCGGAGACAATGGCTCTGGCAAGACAAGAGGATATGGCTCAGCTGGGAATGGTGCAGTGTTCTTCAGTAAAGTAGCTTATGTGGAAGGACTAAAGCATAAGCTTCTAAGCATAAGCCAACTCTGCGATAAGGGTCATCAAGTTACCTTCCTCAACAATCAATGTCAAATCAGAGATCTAAAGATATCCTCTATAAAGTTGATCGAAACAAGAGAAGGGAACGTTTACACTGTTAATCTTGGTCAACTAAGTTCTGATGAGACAATATGCTTTCTGGCTAAAGCTTCTGAAGAAATGAGCTGGCTATGGCATAGAAGGCTGTCCCATCTCAACTTCAAAAGCATGTCAAAATTGGCCTCCAAAGATCTAGTAGCAGGCTTACCCAAGCTCAGCTTTGTCAAAGAAAGGCCATGCAATGCCTGTTAGCTTGGAAAACAGACTAGAAGCTCATTCAATTGCAAAACTGTTAACTCAATTGACAAGCCTCTGCAGTTGCTTCACAAGGATATATTTGGACCAATTCCAACAACAAGCCTTGGAGGGAAGAGATACTCATTGGTCGTAGTGGATGACTACACCAGATTCACATTGGTGTTCTTTCTAAACTCAAAAGATGAAACAAGCTCCCAACTAATCAAGATGTTCAGACTGGTGATGAACGAGAAAGGCGAGAAAATTAAGGCTATAAGGAGTGATCATGGTAGAGAATTTGACTTCTCTGAGATGGACCAGTTCTGCATAGACAATGACATCAGTCACAACTTCTCAGCTCCACGAACTCCTCAGCAAAATGGAGTAGTTGAGAGAAAGAGAAGAACGTTGATAGAGGCTGGAAGTATTCTACTAGCAGCTCGTCTACCTGAATACTTCTGGGCAGAAGCTGTCAACACTACATGCTACACTCAAAACAGATTTCTTGTCACTACTACAAATTATTAAATAGACAACGCTTAAAGGACAACGTTTTTTATAAAAACGTTGTAGTATTTTTTTTCACAATATTTTTTTAAAAAACGTTGTAGATACATATGAAAAAACGTTATCTATTTATAAGAGTAATTTTGTGATTTTAAATAGATAACATTTTTTTAAAAAAACGTTATGTTTGTGGAAAAACACGGAGCTCTTGAATAAAAACTTAAAATTAAAATACGTAGATGAGTTATATGTCTTTCTTTGCTATGTCTTTCTCTGCTCCTTTCGCTCACAAAACCAAAACCCTAGTTATCGTCTCTGCTGCAATGCTGCCAAAGTTTGACCCATTTCATGTCGTTGACGTGGGCGAGAAATGGATCCGTTCCTAGTGGTGGTGGGTCGAGCTCAGAAATCATCGATTCGAGCCAAGACGATAGATCGGAGGGGTTTTAGTGAACGGTATCGCAAGCGAGATGAGAAAGGCAATTGTCGTAGCTTCATCGGACCATGGACACAAACTTAAGGAACGAAGAGACGCAATTGTGCAGCGACTCTATGCCTGCCGGAGCTATGACGAAGTTAACCGGCAACAAAATTTGCCTGCAATTTGGGGAGATAATGAAGCCAAGGTCAAACACTCGCCTTATACTCCGTAATCAGTTCACAGAGACGAAGATGTTGACATTGAAAATGAGGATGAGGAACCAGATCCCTTTGGAGGTTTATTTGATGATGAGGAAACAAGGATTCTCACAATTAAAGAACAGATTGAAGATCCTGAGCAGGTAATTTTAGATTTTATAATTCGTTCTTACTTTTTAGCTTTGATTTGTTTTGGTTAAAATGTTTTTGTTTCTCTGTTTAGTCTGATGAGTCTCTGGTGGAATTGCTTCAAGGCCATTCTGATATGGATATTACATTCAAAGGTCTCAAGGTAATTATAGTTTATATTGTTGGTTTTGGTGAGTGAGTTGTACTTGGTGTGCTTTTCATGGATTGTACATTGGTTCTGCAATGGCTAATTATCACTGACTATTTAACATATAATTTGCTTACTCCTATACCTTCATTAGTTTACTTACTAACCCAGTTTAATTTTCTTTATAAGAGTTAATTTGCTTTATGAAAATTTCAGAGTTGATTTATAAGAGTTCCTTTATATTTTGTCATAATTATTTTGTGCTTTGTTTCTTTGGCTTATTTATAAGAGTTCTTTGATTTGTAAGAGTTCCTTTATATTTATTTTCACATCTACATTTAACTGATCACAACATTCTTTATGTAAAACAATTTGTTGATGCCAGCATGGTTGCTCAGACCTTCCATGGCATAGGCCAATTCCAGCCTGAGTCTAGGAGATAGACTACCCATACTTTAATGTCCGGCCAGGTACATTATCAAGCTACACAAACAATTCTTATTAACCATCAGAAACTGAACTGTCTTATACAAACTAAACCATATGTTCTAATTTTTGGCGTGACAAGATGTGATTTGATCAAATACAATCGAGTTCTTTTCCTATCTAGTTGACAAGAGGACATGAAGCTTCAAAGTTACTAACAATATCGGGCCAGCATTTGTTGGAAGGTACAGGAGTGAGCTTCAAACTTTCCTTTTTATGTTTGTTGCAGACTTATTCCAACCCATTGCAAAACAATCCGGCATACTCTGTTGTGAATTAAGTTGGGTTAGGTTCTCTGTCATTTGTAGCTATTTTTCTGTTCAAGTGCTCGTATGCTGATTTTAAGAAACTAATTATTTTTTGCCAGGCAATACTTTGTCGATTTTGATGACACTGTTGCGCAGAAGGTAAGGAGTTTCATTCATTTTTTTCCTAGCCCATTCTCGTGAATTAATTTGATTAGTTGATTGTTTTCTCATGTTATATACTTGTATCCTACTTATTAAAAAATACAAAATCTTATTGTAATTCATTTCGATCTCATTTTAGTTGTGTTGTGTATGAGAGGGTCTGCCTGAAGACTAGTTCTACTACCAACTGATTGGAGAGGCAATACCAAAAGAATAATCATAATGCTCAGTTGGGAGGGATAAAGTGAGATGGATAACATCCCAAGTATTAGGGGTTTGATTCTTGTACCAACCAGTATTAGGTGTTCTGTTTGTAATTTTGTCTTGCTTTATTTTTCAGGTGGATTTGACACTACTCACGCTGCAGCAAGGTGAGTTTTTATTTTTTGACTGGGAAAAACCTTGTTTTAGACTTCAATTTTTATTCAATTGTTTGAGTTTGCTTAAGTTTGACTATTGCAATTTGGTGACCTAGTTTGAACCCAGTACTTATGAAGGGGAAGTCAATTTGGTTAACAATAATCAAGGTACTATTGGACTAGGAAATTCTGCTTTGTTGAATTTTTTTTTTATATATCTCATGGGGGATGAAATTCTTTGGTAATGGGGGGACTGATAGTGACTGATAATTTTTTTTGCTAGGCTATTTGAGGAACTGACTGGTGATGGATTTGAGTCACAGGAAAGAGAAAAAAAGTTTCAAAGGAGCTCAAATCTGCTGAGGCACTTGCACAAAGGATTTTTGCCGGCCGTTTGTTCTCTTCCTGTTCCAGGATACATGGTGAGACATTAGTTATCAATGTGTCACTATATTAGCCATTGTGGATCTGCTTATTGTTTCATTTGTCTTTTCACAGTTTGGGGAGGCTATTGTATGCTCAGATGCTGCAGCTAAAGCTAATAGGTACGAATTTACAGCAGTTGACAGACCAGAAGGATTCTTGCTATTGGTTTGGATTGGTTATGTTGGCCTTTCTCACAAGGTTCTCTATTAGATTTTATATTTACAGATGTTAGTTGGATTTGGCAGTGGGATTTTGTAAGGACTAAGATCTTATTTTTGTTTGTTTAAGACACCATATATGTTATTTGATATTTTATCATCACTTAATATTTTACAAGAATTGTGTGTGGTTGGATTACTTGGAATCTTTGATAAATGATTGAAGTTACAACTCTTTTAATCTTTCAGGCTACGATATGCTAATCTTTCAGGCATTAGCATATTGCAGGTGTATTGGTAATGTAGGTGAACAATTTTTTTTTCTTTTTTTTTAATCTACAACATTTTAAAAACGTTGTGTAAATATGTTTAAACTTTGTCTGATATGCTAAACAACAACATTTTTATCCAAAAAACGTTGTGGAATCATACCTTCTACAACGTTTTTAAGCATCTGCTAATTTTTGAAAAACAAATCTACAACATTTTTTTCATAAAAAAACGTTGTGTATTGTGCTTAACTACAACGTTTTTAAAACGTTGTGTAAGGGTGTCAAATAGATAACACCCTTAACCACGACGTTTTTCTGACTGAAACCACAACGTTTTTTCCGTGTTGTCTATTTACTGTTTTGTAGTAGTGTGTGCACTCTACGTTAAAGAAGACTCCCTATGAACTATGGAGAGAAAGAAAGTCAAGTGTCAACTACTTTCATGTATTCGGTTGTGCATGCTATATTCTCAACAATGGAAAACAGTATCCAACAAAGTTCTAACCCAAGTCAGACGAAGGAATCTTTCTCGAATATGTCACAGACATAAGGCTTATAGAGTGCTCAACAAGAAGACGCTAAGTGTTAAAGTCTTGATTCACATCATCTTTGATGAAATAGACTTAGACAAAACTGTGTCTCAAGACACTACGAACGATAATTCAGACACTATAAATGAGGCAGTCGAGCTCAACACCACGATCGTAGTCCCAAAAAATGAAATTATTGAGCCAGAAGAGGAGATCGTAGAGAGAACAACGCCAAACAACGAACCTCCACATCAAGAAGCAGAGGTTGATCTTGAAGAACTCAGACAAGAAGGCATCATATCAGATGTTTCAACATGAAACAGATGGGGAAAAGATCACACTCAAGACCTAATCATTGGAGATCCAAATGCAAGAGTCAAGACAAGAGCTGCCACCCAAAATGAGTGTTTATATCTAAGCTTTCTGTCACAAATGGAACCCAAGAAGATAGAAGATGATATGGAAGACTCAAGTTGGATAGAAGCCATGCAAGAAGAACTAAATCAGTTTGGAAGAAGCAAGGAATGGAGATTAGTTCCAAGACCAAAAAGCCATCCAGTCATTGGCACCAAGTGGGTCTTCAGAAACAAGATGGATGAAGATGAAATAATAACAAGGAATAAGGCAAGACTAGTAGCCAAAGGTTACTCTCAAGAAGAAGGCATCGACTATGACGAGACCTTCGCACCTGTTGCCAGATTAGAAGCCATAAGGATATTCCTTGTCTTTGCTGCCCACATGAAATTCAAAGTCTTTCAAATGGATGTCAAAAGTTCTTTCCTAAATGATAAACTTCAAGAAGAAGTATATGTGGAGCAACCTCCTGGTTTCATCAATCCAACTCTTTCTAATCATGTCTATAGATTAGACAAAGCCTTATATGGTCTTAAACAAGCACCTAGAGCATGGTATGAGACACTAACTAACTTTCTTATTGAAAATGGTTTCACTAGAGGTAGAGTAGATACCACATTATTTCTTAGAAAGCACAAAGACAAAGTCTTATTAGTTCAAATATATGTTGATGACATTATCTTTGGCTCTATTGATGAAAAATTGTGTAAGAGATTTGCCAAGCTTATGCAGAGCAAGTTCGAAATGAGCATGATGGGTGAGCTGAATTTCTTCCTTGGATTGCAAGTAAAGCAGACTGGTGAAGGAATCTTCATAAACCAAGCCAAGTACATTAAAGACTTACTTAAAAAGTATGGCATGGAATTAGCCTCTCCCATGAAAACACCAATTTCTCCAGCAACCAAGCTTGACAAAGATGAGAAAGGTAAAAGTATTAATATAACTCAATACAAAAGTATGATAGGCTCTCTTCTATATCTAACTGCCAGTAGACCAGACATAATATTTGTAATATGCATTTGTGCTAGATTCCAAGCTAATCCTAAGGAATCACATTTAACTGCTGTAAAAAGGATTTTCAGGTATCTCAAAGGCACACCTCACTGGGTACTTTGGTATCCCAATGAGTCCTCCTTTGAACTAACAGGATATACAGATGCTGATTTTGCAGGCTACAAGATCGATAAAAAAAAAAGCACCAGTGGCACTTGTCAGTTGTTAGGAAACAAACTTGTGTCTTGGTTTAGCAAGAAGCAAAACTCAGTATCTACCTCAATAGCAGAAGCTGAATACATTGTTGCTGGCAGCTGTTGTGCTCAAATCTTATGGATGAAAAATCAACTAGTAGACTATGGGTTTGATTTCAAATCTATACATGTTCATTGTGATAACACAAGTGCTATAGCAATAACACACAATCCTTTCATGCACTCTAGAACTAAGCATATAGAAATAAGATATCATTTCATTAGGGATCATGTTCAAAATGGAACTATATCTTTATAATATATCCCTACTGAAAATTAACTTGCTGATGTCTTTACAAAGCCTCTAGATGAATCCAGATTTAATAAATTGATAAGTGAGTTAGGCATGCTAAATCTACAACCATAAAATCTATGCTCTAGTTTATCCATGCAAATTTAAAGGTTATGTTCAAAATCGTAGAAATGACTAAAGGAGGTCCATGATCGTAGAGCTTCCTCGACATTACAAAGAAGCATCATGTGATGAAAACATTCCTAACAAATTCAAACAATCCCTTTGATAAGCGCCTCAGGGACAAACATGATCCTTAGTTCATTCTAAGAGGTTGGCCCTTCCTGAGCTGCCTTAACCCAGAAGGAATGCTAAGTCAAAGTTCATCACAAGGACCAGGACAGACAATGTTTATAGTGCAACCTCAACGATCGTAGTACAACCTCAACGATCTTAGTGCAACCTCGTCGATCGTAGTCCTCCCAAAGGATACATTAGCTCAGGGGGAGCTAAGGGCAGATCAGTATTTTCCATATTAGTTAAAAAGGTGGAGCCAAGCAAGACTTGACACATGCCCCACTAAGCAGATCGAGAGGAGGGAAGTTACAAGTACAATTTGAAAAGGTCTTTTTGAAAACTCACTTCAGAAGTTCAAAAAGCTTATTCCTCTCTCTCTCTACCAGCAGAAACCCTAGCTGTCAAAAATGCTCAACCAACCTCAGTATAAGGAAATCAATGGCGGCTTCAAATGTTATTACTGGTTACCGACTCTGCTTCGACAAGTTCAAGACAGCTGACCCTCAATTCCACAAAATTTTGTCTCTGTTGAAGAAAGCTGGTCTTGAAAAAGCTTTAGGCATCAGCACATGGATCTACCCGAAGCTAGTGAAAGAGTTCTACAGAAATGGAGCTTTTGAGAATGATGTTATCACCACAAGGGTCAAAGGAGAGCAAATTAAACTCAAAACTAATGATATAAACCTAGTCATAGGTTTCAAATCAAATGGACTTCTATCTATAGAGGTCATTGACATTCATGAAGGACTGAAGAAGATGCATCATAAAAAGTTTCAGACAGTCAAAGGGTATAAGAAGAAAGAGTTTCCCTAAAGGTATGTGTGACGCCCCCAAAATAGGTATACAACACCTATTCTGAGTCGCCAAATACATGGTACAGAAACAAATACAACTTCATTACTACAATTGTCGTGCAAAATACAACAACACATAAACTGTGAGTTTAAATACAAATATTGTCTAATAGACAGTATTAAAACTCAAAAGGAGTCCTCATTACAATTATTGATACACTATTTTACAAAAATAGTGAGGACTGTTAAAATAACTTTTCAGAACCATCACTCCATACCCCGGCTAGTTCCTGCTATATTCTCACCTCCTGAGAAAAAAAATAGAACAAAAAGGAAAAGGGTGAGCTCAACTAGTCCAGTAAACAATATTATGACTAAGATAATATACAACAAATTATCATTAGTCTTCAACAGGGAAAAATATGATAGAATATAATAGACAACAAGTTTTAGATCAACAACTGCAGCGAAAACAACAATCCATTAGAAGAGTTAAGTAGAGAATGAATTCTACTATCTTCTAAGATTTAAAAGTCTATCATCAATATTTTATCCCTGTATCATCAATCAATATATATCTTCAATTAAATATTCATCTTTGCACTACAAGCCAAAGATATTCATTTGTATCACCAGTTGGTCATATTCATCTCAACACCTATTCATCTTTGCACTACAGGCCAAAGATATTCATTAGTTAATCATTCATCTTTACACTACAGGCCAACGATATTCAGTAATATTATCATTTAAGACTGAGGATGATGAAAAATATCTTAAAGAAAACGAATTCAATGAGACAAAAGGACAATTATTAGGGATTCGTACTACAGTTTATCCAAGTTCAAAATTACTCCATAATAATCAATTGTGGAGCAGAATTCAAAAATAAAGATCAAAACATGGATACAATCAAGGTAGTAACCCTACTAGACATCTTGGACAAAGAAGATAAAATTTTATTTTTCTGTGAATAGTGTCGTATTCGTGAATAGTGCCGTATACGTGAATAGTAACTCCGACACAAAAAAGGTAGAAATTTCACAATAAAGATCATATCAATATTTCGGCATAATGATATTGAAGAAGATAATATCATTTACGAAGAAAATAACATCTCTTACCTCAAAAGAACAGTACTTCTGATTGAAATATCGGATGTAAAGCCGAAGGGAACTTGTACTGAATAGAAACTCTCAAAGTATCCAAATACTCAAAAAATAAGCTCGATAATATATAAAGAGAGAAAACTTGTTTCTGATGTGATTTTCAATTCTAACCTAAGCACCTATTTATAGGAAAATGTTTAGAACACCAAAAGAGACTAATTTAATAAAATATTATTAATTTTATTTTTCTTCTACGCATGCCTACTTTGAAAACTTATCAGCCCTCCACCTTTGAACAAAATTTTCAGCACATGTTTTCATAAAAAATAAAAGTGGGTCCCACCCATAATTTTAATAAAAATATTTAATTTCTAAAACTTCAATAATTCATAATAAATAGCCCTTTTATCATAAAAATATGATTTTTATGTCCATTCTATAGGAAATTAAATTCTCTACAACTTTGTAGCTTTAAGTTTTTCCAAATTCTAAACAGAAAATACCCGAAATTCACATACGGAAGATTTTTAATACCTCCATTCCGACAAAATACTGATAAAATACCTCAGCATTAATTCCTTTATTTATATCCACAAAAATAAATGTATCCATTATTTATATCCACATAAAATAAATATTTTCTTATCATATAAATTAATAATTAATTATTCACAAATAATATTACAGAATCACAATAATGACAACCAGGTCGTTCCCAGGAAAGAGGGGACTTTCCGATAATAATTTTTCCTTACTGGCGCGCAATTAGATGACCAAACATCTCCTTAGACAGAACTTCCTTAGACATTGTCAATAATGTTATCTAATAATATTATTCAAATAATTATTAATCTGATAATGGAGATACTGTGCAGCGACAATTATTGAAATAACAATAATATAAAATATCAACGTATCAATTATTGAATCAATAAAATCAAATATTGAACAGTAATTACAATAATAATTTTTGAGTAGTGCCTTCTTACGTAAGGATCAATAATTCAACAATATTGTGCAATACCGTGTGCCACTGTGTAACCACGCGTATTACAGTATTTTAACCACCGGGTATTCCAACAGTTTTAACGGTAACTACTACGTCGTTATTTATAAAAACTCAAACTTGTCATTTTCTTCATCCGACCGTTTTCTGTTATGGGGCACACAAATAACTGCGCTATCGTACGAATATTCCCCGACAGCAAGAATTTTCCACGACCAAACGAATATTCTCCGACAAAAATGAATATTTTATAACCACTTGCTTATTTTACAAAATTTGCACATTTCACCCATAACCAAAGCATTATATCAAATTAACACCTTATTATTCAAAATAATAATTAGAAAAAATTTGATTTTATTTATGAATAAGTTGGGGTCTTACAACCTCCCCTCCTTATAAAATTTTGTCCTCGAAATTGACGTATGTACCTGGTGTTTCGAAAAGGTGAGGATACCTCACTTTCATTTCTAATCCCAACTCCCAAGTCATTTCCTCAATAGCATGGTTCCTCCACAAAATATTAACTTGTGGTATAACTTTGGTACGCAGGACATGCTCTTTCCTATCTAAGATCTTAACAGGTACCTCCTCGTACATTAAATCTTCAGCTATCTCGTCTGGTTCTAACTCAATAATGTGATTTGGGTCTTTCACATATTTACGAAGCATAGATATATGAAAAATATTATGAACACGAGACATGCTTGGAGGTAATGCGAGTCTATAGGCCACATTTCCTATTCGGTCAAGAATTTTAAATGGACCAACAAATCGTGGATTGAGCTTTCCTCTATTCCCAAATCTTGTAACTCCCTTCCATGGTGTAACACGTAACAATGCATGATCCCCAATATTAAATTTCACGTCCTTTCGATGAAGATCTGCATAACTCTTTTATCGATCCTGTGTCGTTTGTATACATTATCGGATCATTTGGATCTTTTTTGTAGTTATACGTACCAATTCTGGTCCCAACAATGTTGCTTCTCCCATCTCATCCCAGCATACTAGAGAGCGACACTTTCGTACATACAATGCTTCAAATGGAGCCACACCTATACTTGCCTGATAACTGTTATTGTAGGAGAATTCCACCAATGGTAGGTACTTATCCCAACTCCCTTTGAAATCTAGGACACAGAGTCTTAATATATCTTCAAGAGTTTGAATAGTCCTTTCTGATTACCCGTCCGTATGAGGATGGTATGCTGAACTAAATCATAAATTCGTGCTCATAGCTTTCTGCAAACAAACCCAAAATTGTGAAGTGAATCTTGGGTCACGATCCGAAATTATGGATACTGGCATGCCATAAAATCTCACAATCTCATTCACGTATATACGAGCAAAATGTTCAAGGGAATAAGTCTCTCGTATAGGCAAGAAATGAGCGGACTTGGTTAATCTGTCAACAATAACCCAAAGCACATTTATGCCTTGAGAAACCTTGGGAAGACTCGTAACAAAATCCATGGTAATGTGTTCCCACTTCCATTTCAGAATCTCAAGTGGTTGCAATGGACCCTTTGGCATTTGATGCTCTGCCTTTACACGTTGACAAGTTAAACACCTCGAGATAAACTCTGTGATCTCTCTCTTCATATTGTTCCACCAAAATGTATATCGAAGATCATGATACATTTTGGTACTACCAGTATGGATTGCAAACGGTGTGTTGTGTGCCTCCATCATGATTTTATGCTTTATGTCAGAATTGTTAGGAACACAAAGTCTAGAGTTGACTCAAAGCATTCCTTCTTCATCAATTCTTACTTCTGGAATAGCATCTTCTTTCACTTTCTTCTTCATACGCATCAGCTCCATGTCCGTAGCTTGAGCAGCTTTAACTTTATCGATTAAAGTCGGTTCTACTCGTATATTTGATATCATCACATGGGTACTTGGAGCCTTTACCTCTATCTCCATCCTTTGCAAGTCATACAAAATGGGCCTTTATATTAACAACATCGCACTTGTACCCGCATATGATCTTCTACTCAATGCATCAGCTACTACGCTTGCTTTTTCAGGATGGTATTAGATGGTATGATCGTAATCTTTCAACAGTTCAAGCCAACGTCGTTGTCGCATGTTGAGTTCCTTTTGGGTGAAGAAATATTTAAGGCTCTTATGATCCGTATAAATCTCCACCTTCTCCCCATACAGGTAGTGCCTCCAAATTTTCAAAGCGAAAACGACTGCTGCCAACTCCAGATCATGAGTATGATAATTCCTTTCATATTCTTTGAGTTGTCGCGAGGCATAGGCTATGACTATCCCATATTGCATGAGAACACATCCTAACCCTTTGCCTGAAGCATCGTTGTAGATAACAAATCCATCCGAACCAGATGGTATTGTCAGAACAGGCGCCAAAATGAGTCTCCTCTTGAGCTCTTGGAAACTCTTCTCGTATTCCTCGCTCCAAACGAATTTTGTATCTTTCCGAGTCAGCTGAGTTAACGGAGTAGTGATTCTAGAAAATCCTTCCACGAATCTCCAATAATAACCAGCTAAGCCCAGAAAACTATGTACTTCGGTCACCGACTTCAGTTGCTCCGAACTTTATTTGGCTTCAATCTTCGCCGGGTCAATAGATACTCCATGTTTTGACACCACGTGCCCAAGGAATGCTACTTCCTCAAGCCAGAACTTGCATTTCTTCAGCTTGGCATATAGCTTATTATCGCGAAGCCTTTGCAGTACTAGCTTCAAATGGTACTCATGATCTTCACGACTTTTGGAATAGATGAGGATGTCATCAATAAAGATAACAACGAACTGATCCAAATATTTCTTGAACACACGGTTCACCATATCCATGAAAGTAGCAGGAGCATTAGTCAATTCAAAAGACATGACTAAGAATTCATAATGCCCATACCGAGTTCTGAAGGCAGTCTTCGGAATATCCTTAGTTTTAATCTTCAGCTGATGATATCCAAAATGAAGATCGATCTTTGAAATGAATTGTGCTCCTTGTAACTGGTCAAACAGGTAATCAATGTGAGGTAGCGGAAACCAATTCTTGATGGTGACATGATTCAATTCCCGATAGTCGATACAGAGTCACATACTCCCGTCTTATTTCTTCACGAATAAAACAGGAACACCCCAAGGAGATGTACTAGGACGAATGAAATCGATGTCCAACAACTCCTGTAGTTGGACCTTTAACTCCTGAAGTTCAATAGGAGCCATTCGATATGGGGTTTTAGAAATGGGCTTTGTACCAGGTTCAAGGTCAATAAAGAATTCAACTTCACGTTCTTGGGTTAGACCGGGAAGTTCTTCAGGAAATACGTCAGAAAATTCACTAACAATAGAAATATTATTCAAATCTGACGTGTTTTTGTTCAAGTCCGTGACATGGGCTAAGAAAGCTTGACATCCATTTTTTAATTAACAAATAGCTTTATGGCTTGATATGATAGTGATTGACTTTAGTGGTTTGGTAGCTTGAATTCGCATAATAAGTTGGTTAGGAATATAAAAACTAACAACTTTACGAAAATAATCAATTTTGGCATGATGAATAGTTAACTAATCAATTCCTAAAATCACATCAAATGCAAGTATTTTCAAAGAAATAAAATCGACAGGTAATGTGATGGTACCAACTTGGATCAAGCAAGATTTATAAACAGTAAATGCAATGAAGGTTTCTCCTAACGGAGTCTCCTAACGGAGTCTCCACAGATAAGTCAAAGTCCAATTTCTCCGGAGTCAAGTTCAAACATTGAGCACAAACAGGAGAGATAAAAGAATGGGTAGAACCGGTATCTAACAAAGTATAAACTTCACAAGAGTTTATGATTAGCTTACCTGTGACCACCTCGTTCGGGTTTCTCGCATTTTGACCAGTCACAAAAATGCTCTTCCAAGAACAGCTGATTTTGACTTGTCCGGAACAGCTTTTGGAGTCACCATTCCCGCTGGACTTAGTTTTGCTACAGAACAATCTCTAGCTATATGACCTTCTTTTCTACAGTTATAACATACCTTGGATTATTATGGGCAGTTTGGGCTGATATGTCCCTCTTTCCCGCATTTGTAACAAACAATCGGTGCTCGTTCTCTTCCCCTAGAAACAGTTGATGTTTGTGCTGGCGTCTTCACGTTATCATTGTTGTACCTTCTCTTCTTGAAATCTCCTCCCAACTCGCTTCTTCTATTTTTATGGCCACGATTACCACCAGAGTGGTTACCGCTTTTGTCTATATTCTTTCCTCCCCACTGGTTGTCATTGCTCCGGTGACTGCTGCTACCGGTATAACCCTGGTTGTGGTCCCTCGGTTGAACATACTCATTAACTCGCTCTAATAATTGAGCCCTGTTTACAACATCTGAATATAAAGAAAATATATGAGAGATAAGATATTGCCGAATCTCAGGTTTTAGTCCTCTCAGAAACATCCTCGTCATACGTTTCTCATTCTCCACCAAGTGAGGTGCAAACCTGGATAATTCCGCGAACTTCGCCTCATACTGAGACACAGTCATATTATTTTGTTCTAGTCTGATAAACTCTACCTCCTTCATATGACGAATACTTTCAGGAAAGTACTTATCATTGAACAGCTTCTGAAACGTTTCCCTAGACATGTTGAGTGCGGTAGGCTGGGTATGCTTCATAGATTCCCACCAGTAATCTGCCTCACCACGAAACATAAATGTGGCGAATGGAACCTTCTGTTCCTCTGTGCATCCCAAGACATCAAATATCTTGGTAATTTGTTTAACCCACGTCTCCACCTTGATTGGATCTGGCTTTCCCGCAAATTCTGGTGGTCCTAACTCTTTAAACTGCTTGGCTGTGACAGCCGTGCGTTGCTATCATTTCCACTCGTATTTTATACACGAGTCTCCCTTGTCTAATTTTGCATGAACTGCAAAAAGCTTCTAAACATCCCATCATTCATCATTTGTTTGGTAGTATTGTTTACAGGAGGCATATTGTTTTACTGTTGCACGTTCCCCTGGGTGGTGATTAAAGGTGTCTTCACGGTCTCATTTACTCCATTATTAACGTTCTCGGCTGCCATTTTCAAATACTGCCATAAAATAAGGGTTAATTAAACAAATTAACATACCACATAATATCCCTAAATTATGACCAACCAATAAATAAGCTTAGGTATGACACACTAGCGAAGGATTTACTCGTCTCTCCTCTCTTAGTTCTATTCTCTGATCTCCACCAGAGACCATATCCCTAAGCTCTGATACCAACTGTGACGCCCCCAAAATAGGTATACAACACCCATTCTGAGTTGTCAAATACATGGTACAGAAACAAATACAACTTCATTACTACAATTATCGTGCAAAATACGACAACACAAACTGTGAATTTAAATACAAATATTGTCTAATAGACAGTATTAAAACTCAAAAGGAGTCCTCATTACAATTATTGATACACTATTTTACAAAAATAGTGAGGACTGCTAAAACAACTTTCTGGAACCATCACTCCATACCCCGGCTAGTTCCTGCTATATTCTCACCTCCTGAGAAAAAAATGGAACAAAAAGTAAAAGGGTGAGCTCAACTAGCCTAGTAAAAAATATTATGACTAAGATAATATACAACAAATTATCATTAGTCTTCAACATGGAAAAATTTGATAGAATATAATAGACAACAAGTTTTAGATCAACAACTACAGCGGAAACAACAATCCATTAGAAGAGTTAAGTAGAGAATGAATTCTACTATCTTCTAAGATTTAAAAGTCCATCATCAATACTTTATCCCTGTAACATCAATCAATATACATCTTGAATTAAATATTCATCTTTGCACTACAGGCCAAATATATTCATTTGTATCACCAGTTGGTCATGTTCATCTCAACACTTATTCATCTTTGCACTACGGGCTAAAGATATTCATCAGTTAATCATTCATCTTTGCACTACAAGCCAAAGATATTCAGTAATATCATCATTTAGGACTGAGGATGATGAAAAATATCTTAAAGAAAACGAATCCAGTGAGACAAAAGAAAAAATATTAGGGATTCATACTACAGTTTATCCAAGTTCAAAAATACTCCATAATAATCAATTGTGAAGCAAAAATTAAAAATAAAGATCAAAACATGGATACAATCAAGGTAGTAACCCTACTAGACATCTTGGACAAAGAAGAAAAAAATTTATTTTTCTGTGAATAGTGTCGTATTCGTGAATAGTGTCCTATACGTGAATAGTGTCGTATACGTGAATAGTAATCCCGACACAAAAAGGTAGAAATTCCACAATAAAATTCATATCAATATTTCGGCATAATGATATTGAAGAAAATAATATCATTTACGAAAAAAATAACATCCCTTACATCAAAAGAACAGTACTTCTGATCGAAATATTGGATGTAAAGCCGAAGGAAATTTGTACTGAATAAAAACTCTCAAAGTATCTAAATACTCACAAAATACGCTTGATAATATATAGAAAGAGAAAACTTATTTTTGGTGTGATTTTCAATTCTAACATAAGCACTTATTTATAGGAAAATGCTTAGAACGCCAAAGGAGACTAAATTAATAAAATATTATTAATTTTATTTTTCTTCTACGCATGCCTACTTTGAAAACTTATCAGCCCTCCACCTTTGAACAAAATTTCCAGCACATGTTTTCATAAAAAACAAAAGTGGGTCCCACCCATAATATTAATAAAAATATTTAATTTCTGAAACTTCAATAATTCATAATAAATAGCCTTTTATCATAAAAATATGAATTTTATGTCCATTCCATAGGAAATTAAATTCTCTACAATTTTGTAGCTTTAAGTTTTTCTAAATTCCAAACAGAAAATGCCCGAAATCTACATACGGACGATTTTTAATACCTCTATTCCGACAAAATACTGATAAAATACCTCAGCATTACTTCCTTTATTTATATCCACAAAAATAAATATATCTATTATTTATATCCACATAAAATAAATATTTTCTTATCATATAAATCAATAATTAATTATTCACAAATAATATTACAGAATCACAATAATGACAACCAGGTCGTTCCCAGGAAAGAGGGGGCTTTCTGATAAGGATTTCTCCTTACTGGCACGCAATTAGGTGAACAAACCTCTCATTAGACAAAACTTCCTTAGACATTGCCAATAATGTTATCTAATAATATTATTCAAATAATTATTGATCTGATAATGGAGATACTGTGTAGTGACAATTATTGAAACAACAATAATATAAAATATCAACGTAGCAATTATTGAATCAATAAAATCAAATATTGAACAGTAATTACTGTAACAATTATTGAGTTGTGCCTTCTTACATAAGGATCAATAATTCAATAATACTGTGCAATACCGTGTGCTACTGTGCAACCACGTGTATTACTGTATTTTAACCACCGAGTATTCCAACAATGTTAACGGTAACTGTAAGACCCCGAATTTTATGAAATAAAAGTATTCAATTTTTCTTATAATTACTATTCAGTAAATGGTTAAATTGATAAATGTTAAAGTTAAGGGTGATATATGATTTTTTTTCAAAATACACAAGTAATTATAAAATAATCATTGTTGTCGGGGAATATTCGTTTGGTCGTGGAATATTCTTTCTGTCGGAGAATATTCGTACGACGGCGCAGCTATTTGTGGGCCCTATAACGAATAACTATCGGGTGAAGGAAAACGACAAATTTGAGTTTTTACAAATAACGGCGTAGTTGTTACCGTTAACACTGTTGGAATACCCGGTGGTTAAAATACAGTAATACGCGTTATTGCACAGTAGCACACGGTATTGCACAGTATTTTTAAAATTATTGATTCTTACGTAAGAAGGCACTACTCAATAATTGTTACAGTAATTACTGTTCAATATTTTATTTTATTGATTCAATAATTGCTACGTTGAAATTTTGTATTATTGTTGTTCAATAATTGTTGCTGCACAGTATTTTCCATTATCAGATCAATAATTCATATTATTTGAATAGTATTATTAGATAGCATTATTGGCAATGTCTAGAAAGTTCTGTCTAAGGAGAGGTTTGGTCATCTAATTGCGCGCTAGTAAGGAGAAATCCTTATTGGAAAGTCCCCTCTTTCCTGGGAACGGCCTGGTTGTCATAAATGTGATTCTGTAATATTATTTGTGAATAATTAATTATT
The DNA here is from genome assembly GCA_016801055.1 of Panax notoginseng. Classification (NCBI taxonomy): domain Eukaryota; kingdom Viridiplantae; phylum Streptophyta; class Magnoliopsida; order Apiales; family Araliaceae; genus Panax; species Panax notoginseng. The sequence continues at coordinate 185,418,604 of CM029014.1, forward strand.
GATTCATATGATAAGAAAATATTTATTTTATGTGGATATAAATGAGGGATATATTTTTGTGGTTAAAAATGAAGGAGTTAATGTTGAGATTTTTATCCGTATTTTTGTCGGAATGGAGGTATTAAAAATCAGGGTTTTTTTGAGAAATATTGCGGGTGTTATAATTTTTAATCCGACCGTTGGATCGTGGTAATTTTTAGATATGTTATACATACATAAGTTGAGTATATGTCCACAAATTTTGAACTGTTAAAAATGAACGTATGATTTATTATGAATTTTACGATATGACTGGTTCAGAAATTGTTGAATTTTCGGAGTTTATCATTTTGGTGAAAAATTCTAGAATTGGTGGGCCCCACTTGTGGTTGGTGAAGAAATGTGCTGAATTATATTTCAAATGTGGTGGGTGGGAATAGTAGCAGGTAAAGCCATCAGGTTACAGGTCAAACCTACCAAAATTTTCCTATAAATAGAGGGCTAAGTTAGAATTGAAAATCACACCAGAAACATAAGCTTTCTCTCTTTCTCTCTCTAGATTATTGAGTGTATTTTGTGAGTATTTAGATACTTTGAGAGTTGCTATTCAGTGCAAATTTTCTTCAGCATCATATCCGATATCCAGCCAGAAGTACTGCTCTTTTGAGGTAAGGGATTGTAAGGGATAGTAAGGGATATTAAGGGATTTTAAGGGTTGTTATGATTTTCAGTTTCGTAATTTTTCTGATCTTCAAAAATTCTGGAAAAATTTGAAATGATATTTTGATGAGTTTTCTTGATTGTGTCCAAAAATGGTGATTTTTGGATGTATAGATTGAGAGTTATGAATTTTATGAGAAAAGACTATTTTAGAAGTAACAGCTTATAATTCCTTGTGGTTAACTCCAAAATTGATGAAATTTTTATTGGGAGTACATGTATATGATAGAAGTATACTCTGTAAATTTCAGAATTTTTAGACAAAAGTACAATTTTTGATAAATGTCTAAATATTCGGCTATTTTGGCCATATGAAAAATAGTAAATGACTTTTAAAAATTCTGAGAAAAATATATGATCACTATGGGACTATATTATGCTAAATTCCAGAAAAGAAATATTTTTGGAACGGATTTGGTATTTTTCATGAAAATAGTCTAGTTATGAGAAAATGAATTAAATATGTTTTGTGAAGAAGAAAATTGGAAAAATAGGATTTTATGGCTTGAGAATCCTATATGAGGTATATGCAGATTTTTGATGAGGGTTTTGGTTATTGATGATGAAATTGTAAGAGTTGGCATTTTATGATGATTAAATGCATTAATTAGTAAAGTGTAAACAATTAAAATAAATTGTTTATAAATTTAAGTAATGTTATTCTTTCAATATCATTATACCGAAATATTGGTATGAATTTTATTGTAGAATTTCTATCTTTTGTGTCAGGGTTACTATTCATGAGTTACGAATATTACTCTTGAGATTAAAACTATATGTTGATCATATTATTTTTATCATCATATATAACATTTTTATAACCCTGATGTTGAAATTCTCTTTCACTGGAGTGTAAAGATGGGTAGATTATTGGTATGATCATGACTAGGGTTCTCTTTGGCCTGTAGTGCAAAGTTGAATTGTGACTGGTATGATCATGACCATTGAGTTTATAATTGAATATCTTAAACTTAAGTGCAAAGGTGAATTGATCAACATGGTTATAATTATTGTTTATATAAATTCTGAAATGATTATATATTTCTTTGAGATATGAATATATTTGGCCTGTAGTGCAAATATGAATTGTTGATGAATATCTTTGGCCTGTAGTGCAAAGATGAACTGTTGTTGAATATCTTTGGCCTGTAGTGCAAAGATGAACTGTTGTTGAATATCTTTGGCCCGTAGTGCAAAGATGGTTTGTTGATGAATATCTTTGGCCGTAGTGCAAAGATGGATTTGTTAGTATGATTATAAACAGGAACTGTGATTTGGTATAACCATGATCTTTGATGTTTCAGGTAAAGACAGGTGATGAAAATATTCTTCGTCCTGGGTGCGAAGAAAAATTTATAGTCATAATTATGATTATGAGTTATTCATATGATTGTGGAAAGGAACTGTTGAGTGATGTTACATGGATAAAATATTGTTGGTGATTTTTTACATGGAGAAGATAATAGACTTTATAGTCTATTTGACTCTTCTAATGGATTGCTCGTTCCGCTGCAACTATGGTTGAAATTTTTATCATTTACCATATGTTCTAAATCTCTGATTTATTGTTGATGAAGGCTATTGATAATTAAATTATCTTTAGTCATGACATTCTTTACTGAGCTAGTTGTGCTCACCCTTTTGCTTCACAATTCCTTTCAGGTAATAAGAGTGTAGCTGGGTCGAGCGAGGGTAACGGGGAAATAGAACGGTGGTCTCTAGCTGTGGATGTTCTCCCGAAGCAGTATAGAAAAGTTCATTTAGTAGTTATATTTGGTGAATCAAATAGGGTAAGGTGTACCCAACGTTGGAAGGGTGGTTTGCCACTATCATACAAGATGTCTAATGACATACAACTTCGTGTCATCATAAGACAGGGATGTGCTCATCCACTTGCTGAGTATATCTATGGGCACTACCTATTTAATCTTGGTGTTTGTTTGAAGTATAATTCTCAATTAGAGACAGTGGAGATAATGATAAGTCAAGAGAAGACTCACCATTGGGAAGAATATGATAGTAATCTTTTCGTTTTTCTTTGGGGTCTATTGGGTCAACCAAGGATAATTCTGTGGCCATATGATATCTATCATAACCTAGACGCGTGGCCTCCCATGTACGAAAGTTTTCTTGAGCACTTCCCAAAGATTCTAATTTCTAAAACAGTTTTTGACTATACCTTTATGTAAGGTGTTATTGTGAGGTGATGTCCACGGTTGAAACATGAGTCACATTTGGTATATATTTGTATCCAAACTCACAGCATATGTGTTGTTGTATTTTGCACTACAATTGTTGTAATAAAGTTGTAGTTGTTTTCTGTACCATGTATTTGGCGACTCAGAATAGGTTGGATGGAATGAACCTATTTTGGGGTTGTCACAGGTGGTATCAGAGCTATAAGTAAAGAGCCCCGAGCCTCTCGCTGGTGACTTCCTGTTGATGGGGGATGCACCGAAGCCAGACTCTCCGTAGGGGACGCCGTTCTGCGGTGGCAAACTGATAGGTACCACTGTGAGGTGCTGTGGTTGAAGCACCATGAGAGTCACAGGTGGTATCAGAGCTTAGGGATATGATCTCTGGCGGAGATCGGGAAATATAACTAGGAGGGGAGAGATGAGTAAATCCTTCGCTAGTGTGTCCTACCTAAGCTTATTTGTTGGTCAGTCATAATATTGGGATATTATGTGATATGTTAATTTGTTAAATTAACACTTGTTTTGAAGCTATATTCTAGAATGTTATTTGAAATACAGGAGATGAGCAATGGAGAAATTATGATGACAGAGAAGATGGAATTTGAAATGAAAGGAAGGTATTCTCAACTCTTTGAAATACCAGGTACGTAAATTTCGGGGACGAAATTTCATAAGGAGGGGAGATTGTAAGACCCCGAATTTTATGAAATAAAAGTATTCAATTTTTCTTATAATTACTATTCAGTAAATGGTTAAATTGATAAATGTTAAAGTTAAGGGTGATATATGATTTTTTTTTCAAAATACACAAGTAGTTATAAAATAATCATTGTTGTCGGGGAATATTCGTTTGGTCGTGGAATATTCTTTCTGTCGGAGAATATTCGTACGACGGCGCAGCTATTTGTGGGCCCCATAACGAATAACTATCGGGTGAAGGAAAACGACAAATTTGAGTTTTTACAAATAACGGCGTAGTTGTTACCGTTAACACTGTTGGAATACCCGGTGGTTAAAATACAGTAATACGCGTTATTGCACAGTAGCACACGGTATTGCACAGTATTTTTAAAATTATTGATTCTTACGTAAGAAGGCACTACTCAATAATTGTTACAGTAATTACTGTTCAATATTTTATTTTATTGATTCAATAATTGCTACGTTGAAATTTTGTATTATTGTTGTTCAATAATTGTTGCTGCACAGTATTTTCCATTATCAGATCAATAATTCATATTATTTGAATAGTATTATTAGATAGCATTATTGGCAATGTCTAGAAAGTTCTGTCTAAGGAGAGGTTTGGTCATCTAATTGCGCGCTAGTAAGGAGAAATCCTTATTGGAAAGCCCCCTCTTTCCTGGGAACGGCCTGGTTGTCATAAATGTGATTCTGTAATATTATTTGTGAATAATTAATTATTGATTCATATGATAAGAAAATATTTATTTTATGTGGATATAAATGAGGGATATATTTTTGTGGTTAAAAATGAAGGAGTTAATGTTGAGATTTTTATCCGTATTTTTGTCGGAATGGAGGTATTAAAAATCAGGTTTTTTTGAGAAATATTGCGGGTGTTATAATTTTTAATCCGACCGTTGGATCGTGGTAATTTTTAGATATGTTATACATACATAAGTTGAGTATATGTCCACAAATTTTGAACCGTTAAAAATGAACGTATGATTTATTATGAATTTTACGAGATGACTGGTTCAGAAATTGTTGAATTTTCGGAGTTTATCATTTTGGTGAAAAATTCTAGAATTGGTGGGCCCCACTTGTGGTTGGTGAAGAAATGTGCTGAATTATATTTCAAATGTGGTGGGTGGGAATAGTAGCAGGTAAAGCCATCAGGTTACAGGTCAAACCTACCAAAATTTTCCTATAAATAGAGGGCTAAGTTAGAATTGAAAATCACACCAGAAACATAAGCTTTCTCTCTTTCTCTCTCTAGATTATTGAGTGTATTTTGTGAGTATTTAGATACTTTGAGAGTTGCTATTCAGTGCAAATTTTCTTCAGCATCATATCCGATATCCAGCCAGAAGTACTGCTCTTTTGAGGTAAGGGATTGTAAGGGATAGTAAGGGATATTAAGGGATTTTAAGGGTTGTTATGATTTTCAGTTTCGTAATTTTTCTGATCTTCAAAAATTCTGGAAAAATTTGAAATGATATTTTGATGAGTTTTCTTGATTGTGTCCAAAAATGGTGATTTTTGGATGTATAGATTGAGAGTTATGAATTTTATGAGAAAAGACTATTTTAGAAGTAACAGCTTATAATTCCTTGTGGTTAACTCCAAAATTGATGAAATTTTTATTGGGAGTACATGTATATGATAGAAGTATACTCTGTAAATTTCAGAATTTTTAGACAAAAGTACAATTTTTGATAAATGTCTAAATATTCGGCTATTTTGGCCATATGAAAAATAGTAAATGACTTTTAAAAATTCTGAGAAAAATATATGATCACTATGGGACTATATTATGCTAAATCCCAGAAAAGAAATATTTTTGGAACGGATTTGGTATTTTTCATGAAAATAGTCTAGTTATGAGAAAATGAATTAAATATGTTTTGTGAAGAAAGAAAATTGGAAAAATAGGATTTTATGGCTTGAGAATCCTATATGAGGTATATGCAGATTTTTGATGAGGGTTTTGGTTATTGATGATGAAATTGTAAGAGTTGGCATTTTATGATGATTAAATACATTAATTAGTAAAGTGTAAACAATTAAAATAAATTGTTTATAAATTTAAGTAATGTTATTCTTTCAATATCATTATACCGAAATATTTGTATGAATTTTATTGTAAAATTTCTATCTTTTGTGTCAGGGTTACTATTCATGAGTTACGAATATTACTCTTGAGATTAAAACTATATGTTGATCATATTATTTTTATCATCATATATAACATTTTTATAACCCTGATGTTGAAATTCTCTTTCACTGGAGTGTAAAGATGGGTAGATTATTGGTATGATCATGACTAGGGTTCTCTTTGGCCTGTAGTGCAAAGTTGAATTGTGACTGGTATGATCATGACCATTGAATTTATAATTGAATATCTTAAACTTAAGTGCAAAGGTGAATTGATCAACATGGTTATAATTATTGTTTATATAAATTCTGAAATGATTATATATTTCTTTGAGATATGAATATATTTGGCCTGTAGTGCAAATATGAATTGTTGATGAATATCTTTGGCCTGTAGTGCAAAGATGAACTGTTGTTGAATATCTTTGGCCTGTAGTGCAAAGATGAACTGTTGTTGAATATCTTTGGCCCGTAGTGCAAAGATGGTTTGTTGATGAATATCTTTGGCCCGTAGTGCAAAGATGGATTTGTTAGTATGATTATAAACAGGAACTGTGATTTGGTATAACCATGATCTTTGATGTTTCAGGTAAAGACAGGTGATGAAAATATTCTTCGTCCTGGGTGCGAAGAAAAATTTATAGTCACAATTATGATTATGAGTTATTCATATGATTGTGGAAAGGAACTGTTGAGTGATGTTACATGGATAAAACATTGTTGGTGGATTTTTAACATGGAGAAGATAATAGACTTTATTGTCTATTTGACTCTTCTAATGGATTGCTCGTTCCGCTGCAACTATGGTTGAAATTTTTATCATTTACCATATGTTCTAAATCTCTGATTTATTGTTGATGAAGGCTATTGATAATTAAATTATCTTTAGTCATGACATTCTTTACTGAGCTAGTTGTGCTCACCCTTTTGCTTCACAATTCCTTTCAGGTAATAAGAGTGTAGCTGGGTCGAGCGAGGGTAACGGGGAAATAGAACGGTGGTCTCTAGCTGTGGATGTTCTCCCAAAGCAGTATAGAAAAGTTCATTTAGTAGTTATATTTGGTGAATCCAATAGGGTAAGGTGTACCCAATGTTGGAAGGGTGGTTTGCCACTATCATACAAGATGTCTAATGACATACAACTTCGTGTCATCATAAGACAGGGATGTGCTCATCCACTTGCTGAGTATATCTATGGGCACTACCTATTTAATCTTGGTGTTTGTTTGAAGTATAATTCTCAATTAGAGACAGTGGAGATAATGATAAGTCAAGAGAAGACTCACCATTGGGAAGAATATGATAGTAATCTTCTCGTTTTTCTTTGGGGTCTATTGGGTCAACCAAGGATAATTCTGTGGCCATATGATATCTATCATAACCTAGACGCGTGGCCTCCCATGTACGAAGGTTTTCTTGAGCACTTCCCAAAGATTCTAATTTCTAAAACAGTTTTTGACTATACCTTTATGTAAGGTGTTATTGTGAGGTGATGTCCACGGTTGAAACATGAGTCACATTTGGTATATATTTGTATCCAAACTCACAGCATATGTGTTGTTGTATTTTGTACTACAATTGTTGTAATAAAGTTGTAGTTGTTTTCTGTACCATGTATTTGGCGACTCAGAATAGGTTGGATGGAATGAACCTATTTTGGGGTTGTCACAGTAACTACTACGTCGTTATTTGTAAAAACTCAAACTTGTCGTTTTTTTCATCCGACCGTTTTCTGTTATGGGGTCCACAAATGACTGCGTCATCGTACGAATATTCCCCGACAGCAAGAATATTCCACGACTAAATGAATATTCCCCGACAAAAATAAATATTTTAGAACCACTTGCTTATTTTATAAAATTTGCACATTTCATCCATAACCAAAGTATTATATCAAATTAACACCTTATTATTCAAAATAATAATTAGAGAAAATTCGATTTTATTTATGAATAAGTTGGGGTCTTAAAGTATGAGTTTTTGGCTAACATTGTTGGGAAATGCATATGTTGTAAGAGCTCTGGCCATGACTCTTTGAATGAAGTGTAACTTAAGCTCATGACAGCAATCTGCTTTGCGATTCAACTCAACTATGGGGCCCTACTCATCGATTGGATTGGGAAGTGGATACTCAGTTTAAAGAAATCAAAGATCTCTGGAAAGATGCTTTACGGACAGTTTATAAGCATAATCCTATAATCAGCACTTGGTGACAAAACTAGGGATAATGAAGGAGAATCTATCAATCCCAACGGAAGGATGACCCAGCAGCTGTTTCAAAACTGGAAAAGAAATCCAACAGAAAATGTCAGAATGATGTCTAAATCCAGTGGAAGGACTGGTGAAGCGAAGGAGTCTGGGCTACCATGATACATGTCAGTGGTGAAGGAAATTGATGAAGAAGAAGAAATCAATAAAGAAGAACCAATCGCATTGGTCAGAAAAAGCAAGGGAAAGAGGAAAATGAAGGCTCAGACAATAGAGGACCCTTAAGGTTCAACCATTGATGCACCTCAAGAGAGTTCAGGCACTAAAACTCTAAAGAAAATGAAGGGGAAAGCACAACAGTTTGAAGAAGAAGAAGACAGAGCTACCATCTCTCAGCTGCTTAAGAAGGAAAAACGCAGGCATAAGTCAAAGAAGTCTTCGTTCTCTTTAATCGTAGAGTCTCTACCGATCATAGAGTTCAGACTTGACATCACTCCAGAAGTGGATGCTACAACAGTTTCTCAGGATGGTCAAACTTTCAGAGCTGAAGAAAAAGAGAATGATAAGGCTGTGGTTTAGCCTAAGAAAACAAAGAGAAAGCTTGTCAAGAAATACATTCTTGTCAATGAAGGAGTATTAAAGGAGGAAGACAGAAGAATAGCTGTTGAGAAAGGGCTGCCTGAAGCAAGTAATGAGAATACAGCTCGAGTTAAAGGGGAGCTTCCGGGAGCTTCCTAAAGTTCTTGTACTAGAGAATGCTCTAGCTAAGGGAGAGCTGCTTGAAGTTCAAATGAATGATCAAATTGAGGGGGAGCCTAACGAAGTCCCTGTGTCAAAGAAGGCTACAACTGAGGAGGAATTGCCAAGAGATTATCATGAACCTCCCTCAGCTCCTCAAGAGATCTTAGCTTCTGAAACTGAAGAAATGGAGAGGGTTAAAGCTATGGAGGTGGAGAAAGTAGAAGAACAAAGAAGAGAAATGGAGATGATTGATGTAGTGGAAACTTCAAATAAAGACAGAGAGGAAGAAGAGGATGACGAAGTTGAGATTATTGTAGTGGGCTGGGATGGATATAGGGGAGCCAACTACAATCAAATGTTCTCCTATATACCTATGATCCCCTTTCACAGAGCCCAAATCCTCAACTCCTGGGATCACATATTCTGGACCTTCAAAACTTATCCAGCAATCTCCGTGCTAGCTCATGGATTCCCAGGCAACCTCACTTTTTCCCGAAAGATGATTACTAATTGTCCCTCTTCAGAAAATGGGCGTGAGGTACAATCTATTCCCATCTCTTTCAGGGTTAGTCACTGTTCACCATCAACCTTTAACCAATTCTATGAATTGCCAAGATGGTTGAAAGTGATAATACATCCACTAAATCAATTTCCAGTTACATAATCCCAACATTCTGTAATTGATGAACTAAACATGCCTAATTTTGTATTCCAGTCTCCTATCATCTCTCACTCTATGATTATTGATCCAAATCCAATCGTAGAGTCACCTGCTCAAATCGTAGAGTCACCTCATCCTGAGACTCAACCTCACACACCTGCTCCTCCATCAGATATCCCTTCCTCATCAACCGATAACTATTTCGATCTTGATCTTGCTCTCTACAATATGCAAGATCAATATACTAGAGCCTCTCCTCCAAACAATCAGCAACTCCTTGAGCTCATATCAGATCTTCCTACCAAAATGGAGTTGTCTAAAACATCTGAGAAGGTGACCAAGGACATACAAGAAGATCTTGAAGTTCACTCAGACCTTGTTCATCTGAGGCTGACTCATTTGATCGATGCTGCCAATGCCCTCCCCAGCAATCTAAGTAGTGAGCTTACAAAGAAGCTTAGGGAGATCATAAAGGAAATAATTTAGAGTATCAATGAAAGGGATCAAATTCACTTTTAAGCTGCCAAGAAACACAGGGAAGCGGTTCGCGTTTTTTAGAATACTCAAAAATCCCAAAATAATCTTATGATGGAAAGTCTCACAAGTCTACAAACTTGAATGAAAGAATTCCAAGAATTTTCCATGTGCCAAATGCAACAAACAGAAACTGTCTTGGCCATTCTACAGAAGAAGGAATCTCGAACTGAGTCTCTAGTCTAAGAAAACAGTGATGACATTGCTCACTCCAAGAATCAGCTCCACGAGCTCGTCCAAGGCATGACTCGACTATCTGAAGACATTCAAACCCTTGATGCTGACATAAAAGGGGAGAATAAAGGGGAATGAGAGAAAGGAAAAGGCAAAGGAAAATTTATTGCTCCATCTTCAAGGAGCCCTCCCGTAAGACAGCCTCGCCATCAGACTCCACGACAGCTAAGGAGTCAAGAGCCATCTCCCAGCTCACAAGGTGTAACCACTATAGAACTAAATATGCCAATTGGAGATCATGCGTTCATGAACAGACACGATCATTGAGAACGGCTAAGTCAAAGCGAGCTGGAAGATATAGCATGGAGAGACAAAGCTAGCAGGAGAAGGAGAGTTGCAGAATATGCCAATCCTCCAAGGAATAAAAGGCAGAAGAAATAGAGATAAGTTGGAACTCATTTCTTATTGATGTAACTAAGCTTAATTGTAATATCTTTCTTTACAAACATCAATAAATTTATGCTTATTCTCTAGAGATTTTAGTTGCTCACTGAAACACTAAGTCATATTTACTTTCTAGCAACTGCATCTAGAAATTGATAATCATGATACAGATCTCCTTGGTTATGTCAACATCAAATAGGGGGAGATTGTTGGGAGATTGCATATTTAAATTTGATGTTAAAAGCAAATATTCATGATTATATGTAAAGTCCTTCAAGGAATACATGTACAAGGACTTAGTGGTAGATCAAACTTGTTAGGTTGATCTGAGCTTTAATGTTTATCATTCTATAAATGAATGTATACAAGAAAAGATCAAAGCTGTTAGGTTGATCTATGTCTTGAAATGTAATAGATAGGCTTCAACTTAGTCATAGTCTGTCGAGCCAGTCAAGGGATTGCAGAAGCTAAGGCAAAATCGTAGAGCATCGAGAAATCGTAGTCCGTCAGCTTTGGAGGGCCTCTCCCGAAATCGTAGAGTGGTCCAAACGCCTGCCGAGCCATCTTAGAGATCATAGTGTGCTATCGAAAGCGTAGAGTCTGCAAGTCAAACAAGTGAAGACCGTAGTGTACCAGTACTTAAGAGAAATCGTAGTGTTCTCATTTACTAGTGCTGAATCAAGCACCAAGGTGGCAAGACACCACGATCATGATCGTAGTGTATCATCTGTCAGCATCAGAAGCATCGTGCCCTGTCCAATTGTTTAAGGATAAAAGTCAACAAATGAGGAATGCATTATAGACGTTGAGACTAACGAGAATCCCAGTGACACAACACTCATCCTTAGTATATAACAAAGAGACGTATTTATTGGGAGATTGCTCAATCCAAGAAATATTCATGATTATATACTAATATTTATGATTAAATCAAAGTCCTTCAAGGAATATATGTACAAGGACTTAGTGGTAGATCAAAATTGTTAGGTTGATCTGAGCTTTTAATGTTTATAATTCTGTAAATGAATGTATAGATAAAAATATCAAAGCTGTTAGGTTGATCTATATCTTGAGATGTAATAGATAGGCTTCAACAGAATCGTAGTCTATCATGCTGATCAAAAGATTGTAGAAGCCAAGGCAGGATTGTAGAGCATCGAGAATCGTACTGTGTCTGCCTTGGAGGGCCTTTCCTGGAATCGTAGAGTGGTCCAAATGCTTGCCGGGCCAACTCAGAGATCGTAGTGTGCTCTCGAAAGCGTAGAGTCTGCAAGTCAAGCAAGTGAAGATCGTAGTGTGCCAGTACTTAAAAGAAATCATAGTGTTCTCGTTTGCTAGTATCGGATCAAGCACCAAGGTGGCAAGACACCACGATCAGAATCGTAGAGCATCATCTGTCTGTGTCAGAAGCATCGAGCCTTATCCATTTGTTTAAAGGTAAATCACAAAAAATATGGAATGGATTATAAACGTTGAAGTCCTCGGGAGCATCAATGTCACAACAGTCATCCTTAGTATATAACAAAGAAACGTATTGAAGAAGTTAAGGAAAGTATTATGGGTCAGTAGAAAACACCTTTTCAGGTGTTAGGTGAGACAGCAGTCTGCTGTGTGAATGGGCCAGACTGCAAATTAGAAGTTGTATAAAAAGTCCCCATCAAAGCTTAGAAATGTCAAATGCATTTAATGCTTCAACGAATGTCTTCAACAAAAACATTTCAAAGGCATCATATATACAAAACATCAGCAGATGAAAGAAGTTAAGCAAGCACTGAACAAAAACGTTGAAGAACACTCAACGCTCAACTCTACGATCTGAAAAAAGAAAGCTTGCTCAGCTACTCAGTTCTTTCGAACACAAGCTTAATGACAACTGAGTAACACCATTCAAGAACTCAACTACTATCAAGTGAAGTAAGAAGTTCCAAGTCAGAAGGACTTGAAGAGTTCTAAGTGAACTGAGAAGTACCAAGTCTGCTGGACTTGAAGAGTTCAAAAGTGAACTAAGAAGTTCCAAGACTGCTAGTCTTGAAGGAATCTGTGAGATTCAGAGATTGTAAAGATATCCTTAGTAGATTTTCTACTCGAGGAGTGGAATAGTGGACTAGGAGCTTTGAGTGCTCTGAACCACTTAAAAACATTGTGTCTCTTATATTCTTGCTATAACTGCTTAACTCCTATTAACTCATTATATCTTAAAGGGAAAACAAACAAATCTTAAATTCCGCTGCGTTTAAATCATTATCTAAACTAACAAGTATTTTGTAAAAGAATTTTAAAATATCTATTCAACCCCCCATTCTAGATAACTATTGTTCCTCTGGGAACTAACAATTGGTATCAGAGCAGGTTTTATCAAATAGCCTACAAAACTTAAGTTGATCCAATGGCACATCTGACAAACGAATCAAAGACTGGAGGAGGCAGCAAGCCATATATGTGCAACAAAGATATTCGCCAACTGGAAAGTTCGTATGCAAGCCTACATGGATTCAATAGATGAAGATCTATTTAAAATTGTTCATAATGGGCCCTACGTTCCTACAAAGCTTGCATCAACTTCAGACGACCCAAACAGAATTCAGATCAAGGTCAAAGCAGAATGGACTGAAAATGAAAAGAAAGCTTTCCAACTCGACAAAAAGGCCAAGAACATTTTGTTCCAATCCTTATAAGGTGACCTGTTTGAGAATGTGGTCAATAGCAAAATCGTAAAGGAAGTATGGGAAGCATTGCTCATCATGCATGAAGGAATAGAAGAAGTCAGAGAAAACAAGCAATCTCTCCTGACTTAGCAATATGAAATGTTTGTCCACGTTCAAGGAGAAAATGTCACTTCCACACACAAAAGATTCAATGTTCTGCTCAACTCTATTCGAGCCTTTGGAAAGATCTATCCAAATAAGGATCTAATCATAAAATTCATGAAAGCCTTACCTAGCAAGTGGGATGCCAGAACCACTGCCATCAGAGAATCAAAGAATCTCCATGAAATGATTGTCCAATAGTTATATGGCAGCCTTCTCACTTATGAACTGGAGCTGACTCAATGAGCAGAAACTCTATCTGAAGGAAGGAAGAAGGACAAAGGGGTTTCCCTCAAAGCAACAGATAGCATCTCCAAAGCCAACACTGAAAATGACTCTGACTATGATGAAGATGATGATGAGGACCTTGCAATGCTGGTAAGAAGACTCAAAAGGTTCATGCGTCAAGGCAGAATAAGCAAACCAAAGAAAGTCAACAACTACAACATTTAGGATCAAATAAATGACTTATGCTACCACTGCAAAAAGCCTGGCCACTTCATTGCAAACTGCAACAAGCCTCTTAGAGAAGAACTAAAGAGGAAATCAAATTCAAAGAAAGAATTCAAAGGCAACAAGAGGTCCCAGAAGAAAGACAAAGGTCTAGTGGCCGGAGGATCGTGGAGTGACTCAGACAACGACTCAACTCCCGAATCTGGAGATGATGAAGATCCTCAAATGGTAAATCTTTGTCTGATGGCCAAACATGCAAAGGATAAGAAGAGCTTTGACATTCATTAAGTAAGTATAGATGAGGTATTTGACTTTAACTCTCCTGATGTAGACATTGATGATTTAAGAACTGCACCACATGGCAAAACATTTTATCTGCATCAATACATGAAATGGTTCAGAGTTCTATCCAAAGATTATTCTCTTCTTCAAAAAGAGAAAGAGAAAGTTCAGGAAGAACTGGAAATAGCTCTTCTAAGTACTAACTCTCTCTCTCTCTCTAAATTTGAAGTTGAGAATAAGCTCTTAAAACAGACAAATGAACTTCATGCACAAAGAGAGTCAAGTTTAACCTCTAAAATTGAGGAACTAGAAAGGATAATCTCTACATGGAATAAATCCTCTTCTTCCATGGACTCCCTGATCTCCAGTCAGAGAAGTGCATTTGACAGAATGGGTTTAGGTTTTGGGGAATCCACCTCAGAACCATATGTGGAAAAGATAAAGGAAACTAACTCTAGTAATGTTTCAAGTTTTAGTAGAAGCATTACATTTGTAAAATCCTCACAGAAGAAAGAACTAGTCGAACCCTGCTCTTCTGATCCAATCCATATACCAAGGAATAAAGGATCCCATGATGGCCTAGGTTTCAGAAAAGAGAAGAGTAACTTAGTCACTACTCTCCAACCTCAAAGGGTCGTAGAGTCGAGTAAAATCAACTCCACGAACCAACTGGAAAGGAACAGTAGAGATAAGCTTCACTCCTCACAAATCATAAATTACAAGGACACATGGAAAAAGGAGAATCAGTTTAAATGAAGGATTACTAAGAACCCACATAAGTCCAAATGGTGGAAGAATCCATATACACACACAAGCATGCTTCATATTAGATGCTTTGCATGTAATAAGATTGGTTATAAGGCTGCAATATGCTACCATAATCCTATGCATGTGAGACCCAAAATCAAGCAAATTTGGGTTCCCAAGGGTACTAACAAAGTAGGACCCATGCAAGTATGGGTACCAAAATGAGAGCTTAATCTTACCACAGGAACAGAGCTCCACGATCACAACCTGGTATCTGGACAGTGGATGCTCAAGGCACATGACCGGGAACAAAGCCCTCTTGTCTAACTTCATAGAGAAGGAGGGTACGTTAGTCATCTTCGGAGACAATGGCTCTGGCAAGATAAGAGGATATGGCTCAGTTGGGAATGGTGCAGTGTCCTTCAGTAAAGTAGCCTATGTGGAAGGATTACAACACAATCTTCTGAGCATAAGCTAACTCTGCGACAAGGGTCATCAAGTCACCTTCCTCAACAATCAATGTCAAGTTAGATATCTGAAGACATCCTCTATAAAGCTGACCGAAAAAAGAGAAGGAAAAGTATACACTGTTAATCTTGGTCAACTGAGCTTGGACGAGACGATATGCTTTCTGGCTAAAGCATCTGAAGAAATGAGCTGGTTATGGCATAGAAGACTGTCTCATCTCAACTTCAAAAGCATGTCTAAACTGGCCTCCAAGGATATAGTAGCAGACTTACCCAAGTTCAGCTTCGTCAAAGAAAGGCCTTGCAATGCCTATTAGCTTGGAAAGCAGACTAGAAGCTCATTCAAGAGCAAAACTATCAAATCAATTAACAAGCCTCTGTAGGTTCTTCACATGGATCTATTTGGGCCAATTCCAACAACAAGCCTTGGAGAGAAGAGATATTCATTGGTCGTAGTGGATGACTACAACAGATTCACATGGTTGTTCTTTCTAATCTCAAAAGATGAAACAAGCTCCCAACTAATCAAGATGTTCAGACTGGTGATGAACAAGAATGGGGATAAAATCAAGGCTATAAGGAGTGATCACGGCAGAGAATTTGACTTCTCTAAGATGGACCAATTCTGCACGGACAATGGCATCAGTCACAACTTCTTAGCTCCACAAACTTCTCAACAAAACGGAGTAGCTGAGAGAAAGAACAGAACGTTGATAGAGGCTAGAAGAACTCTACTAGCAGCAGCCCATCTGCCTGAATACTTCTGGGCAGAAGCTGTCAACACTGCATGCTACACTTAGAACAGATGGCTCATACACTCTACGATAAAGAAGACTCCCTACGAACTGTAAAAAGGAATAAAACCAAGTGTCAGCTAATTTCATGTATTCGGTTGTGCATGCTACATTCTCATTAATGGGAAATAGTATATGACAAAGTTCCAACCCAAGTCAAACGAAGGAATCTTTCTCGAATATGCCACAGACAGTAAGGCTTATAGAGTGTTCAACAAGAAGACGATGAGTGTTGAAGTCTCGATTCACATCATCTTCGATGAAACAGACTTGGACAAAATAGTGTCTCAAGACACTACGAACGATAATTCAGACACTACAAACGAGGTCGTCGAGCTAAACACCACGATCGTAGTTCCAGAAAATGAAATCGTCAAGCAAGGAGAGGAGATCGTAGAGAGAACTACTCAAGACAACGAACCTCCACATCAAGAAGCAGAAATTGATCTTGAAGAACTCAGACAACAAGGCATCAGGTCAGATGTTCCAACAGGAAACAAATGGGCAAAAGATCACACTCAAGACTTAATCATTGGAGATCCAAATACAAGAGTCAAGACAAGAGCTGCCACCCAGAATGAATGTTTCTATCTAAGTTTTCTGTCACAAATGGAACCCAAGAAGATAGAAGATGCTATGGAAGATTCTAGGTGGATAGAAGCCATGCAAGAAAAACTAAATCAGTTTGAAAGAAGCAAAGTATGGAGATTAGTTCTAAGACCAAGAAGTCATCCTGTCATTGGCACCAAGTGGGTCTTCAGAAATAAGATGGATGAAGATGGAGTAATAACAAGGAAGAAAGTAAGACTAGTAGCCAAAGGTTACTCTCAAGAAGAATGCATTGACTACGACGAGACCTTTGCACCTGTTGCCAGATTAGAAGCCATCAGAATATTCCTTGCCTTTGTTGCCCACATGAAATTCAAAGTCTTTCAAATGGATGTCAAAAGTGCATTCCTAAATGGAGAACTTCAAGAAGAAGTATATGTGGAGCAACCTCCAGGTTTCATCAATCCAACTCTCTCTAATTATGTCTATAGATTAGAAAAAGCCTTATATGGTCGTAAACAAGCACCTAGAGCATGGTATAAAACACTAATTAACTTTATTATTGAAGATAGTTTCACTAGAGGTAGAGTAGATTCCACATTATTTCTTAAAAACCATAAAGACAAAGTCTTATTAGTTCAAATATAAGTTGATGACATTATCTTTGGCTCTACTGATGAAAAACTGTGTAAGAGATTTGTCAAGCTTATGCAGAGCAAGTTCGAAATGAGCATGATGGGTGAGCTAAATTTCTTCCTCGGATTGCTAGTAAAGCAAACTGTAAGATCCCAACTTTTATAAATAAAGAAGAATTTTCTATAAATATCATTTTTGAATATTATGGAGTTAATTTGATATAATGTTATAGTTGTGGGTAATATTTATAAATTTTACAAAGTACGCAAGTTGTTATATAATATTCGATTGGTCAGGGAATATTCGTTTTAACAGGGAATATTCGTACAACGACACAATCATTGGTGGACCCCACAACAGAATTATTGTCGGATTGAGAAAACGACAAAAATATTTTATTAAAAATAACGGCGGAAATTTTACCATTGTTACTGTTGAACTACTCGGTAGTAAAAGTACAGTAATACGTGTGGTTGTATAGTAACACACAGTATTGATTATTAATGCTTATGTGAGAAGTCACTCAGTTTGATTCAATTATTGTCAATTAATAATATGAATTATTTAGCAATAATGACGTTTTGTTTTATTCGTATTATTAACGTAATAAAACAGAAACATCTTTTTATATAAAACAGAATACTTTATTAAAGTTATTCTATAAATAGAATATATTATATTTTATTTAAAAGATTTTTCTTTAAATATGGACCGTCAGATTAAAGTAATCAATCTGGACCGTTCATGGATTAGTTACTATGCATTCTATTTTTCTATAAATAGCAGCTCATTCCTTCATTATTTCTTACGAATTCACTGAACTCTAGAGAGAGAAACTATAGAGAGAAACTATAGAGAGAGAGAAGAAGAGTATTCTGTTACTTAACTACTTCCTTATTTCAGCTCGTCTTTAAAACGGTAAGGGGTGTTATTCTTTCTTATTCATGAAGAGAACTGTTGTTATTCCATTTCTTATTATTCTGTTGGAATAACCTGTATACGTGGTCTACCCTATACTTGGTGACATTCTTCTATTATTCTGTTGGAACATCCTGTCTGTGTGTTTTACACCGGACCTGGTTCCGTTTTTATTATTATTCTGTTGGAACATCCTGTCTGTGTGTTTTACACCGGACCTGGTTCCGTTTTTATTATTATTCTGTTGGAACATCCTGTCTGTATGTTTTACACCGGACCTGGTTCCATTATTTATTATTCTGTCAGAATATCCTGTCTGTGTGTTTTACACCAGACCTGGTTCCATTATTTATTATTCTATTGGAATATCCTGTCTGTGCGTTTACGCCGGACCTGGTTCCATTATTTATTATTCTGTTGGAATAACCTGTTTGTGCGGTCTATCGCATGCATGGTGATTTCTTTTGTTATTCCATTCTTTATTGTACTCAATTGGTTAAGTTTTGACTTCTATACTCCATAAAATTTGTGGAATATCCTTGATAATTGCGTTTCATCCAGTATCTTTTCATGAAAATATTCTTCTAAGTATTCTTGAATTTTACTCCACAAAGCAGTATCATGTTGACAATTTGGACGTTGTTAATTCTTGGATAAATTAATTCTTGAACTTGTTTTATTGAATTCTTATATCATTGTCATCATCCTCATGTTTATATTATGTTGAAAGTCATCTGTGGCCTGTAGTGCATAGATAGACTTGGTATGATTATGACCAGGGATTATTCGGTGTAATCATGACCGTAATGTTACAAATGATGTGGTAAAAGTCCTCATTGGCCCGTAGTGCATTGATGGACAGTTGTTGGCATGATCATGACCATTAATGAATATACGAATATCCTTGGCCGTAGTGCAGGGGTGATTCAATGATGTGGATTATTTTATTAAGTTGAGTCCCAGCGATCACAGTGTTGGAAAATCTTTTAAATCATAAAAGATAGTAGAGTTTATTTTCTACTTGACTCTCTTAATGGATTGCTTATTCTGCTACAGTTAAACTTGATGTCTATTATATTTTATCAGTTTAATATTGTTGAAGGCTAATGATAATTTATTCTGCATTATCTTAGTCATGATATTTCTTACTGGGCTAGTTGAGCTCACCCTTTCTTTCACTGTTCTCTTCAGGAAATGAGAACGTAGTTGGGGCAAGTCGGGGAACGGAGTGATGGTCCGAATGATAGTATTAGTTAGTAGTCCTCACTATTCTATGTAATGGTTTGTTAATAAATGTAATGAGGACTTCTTTTGAGTATGAATACTCTCTAGAAGATAATATTTGTATTCAAACTCACAGTTTATGTTTTGTCGTATTGTACACGACAGTTGTATTAGTAAGTTGTATTTGTATTTTGTACTATGTATCTGACGACCCAAGATGGGTGATGTATACCTAATTTTGGGGGCGTCACACAAACTGATGAAGGAATCTTCATAAACCAAGTCAAGTACATTAAAGACTTACTTAAAAAGTATGGCATAGAATTAGCCTCTCTCATGAAAACACCAATTGCTCCAGCAACCAAGCTTGACAAGGATGAAAGAGGTAAAAGTATTGATATAACTCAATACAGAGGTATAATAGGCTCTCTTCTATATCTAACAGCCAGTAGACCAAACATAATGTTTGTAACATGCATATGTGCTAGATTTTAAGCTAATCCTAAGGAATCACACTTAATTATTGTAAAAAAGATTTTCAGGTATATCAAGGGTACACCTCACTTACGACTTTGCTATCCCAAGGTGTCCTCCTTTGAACTAATAGGATATACAGATGCTAATTTTGCAGGTTGCAAAATAGATAGAAAAAGTACCAGTGGCACCTGTCAGTTGCTAGGAAACACACTTGTGTCCTGGTTTAGCAAGAAGCAAAACTCAGTATCTACATCAACAGCAAAAGTTGAATACATTTTTGTTGGCAGCTGTTGTTCTCAAATCTTATGGATGAAAAATCAGCTAGCAGATTATGGGTTTGATTTCAAATCTATACCTGTTCATTGTGATAACACAAGTGACATAGCAATAATACACAATACTGTCATGCATTCTAGGACTAAGCATATAGAAATAAGATATCATTTTATTAGGGATCATGTTCAAAATGGAACCATATCTTTACAATATATCCCTACTGAAAATCAACTTGTTGATGTCTTTACAAAGCCTCTAGATGAATCCAGATTTAATAAGTTAATAAGTGAATTAGGCATGCTAAATATACAACCATAAAATCTATGCTCTAGTTTATGCTAACCATGCAGATATAAAGGCTATGTTCAAAATCGTAAAGATGACTAAAGAAAGTCCACGATCGTAGAGCTGTCGTGACATGAAGGACCACGATCGTAGAGCTGCCTCGATAAGACAAAGAATCTTCCTGTGATGACAACATTTCCAATAAATCCAAGCAATCCCTCTAAAAAGCACTTCATGGACAAACCTGAACCTTAGTTCATTCTAAGAGGTTAGCCCTTCCTGAGCTACCTTAACCCGAAAGGAGTGCTAAGTCAAAATTCATCACAAGGACCAGGAAAGACAACGTTCATAGAACTGATTCAGTAGTCAACTCAACGATCGCAGTGCAAACTCAACGATCGTAATGACTACCTCAACGATCGTAGTGCAAACTTAACAATCATAGTGCTACCTCGACTATCGTAGTCCTCCCAAAGGATACAATAGCTCAGGAGGAGCTAAGGGCAAATCAGTATATTCCACATCAGTTAAAATCATGGAGCCAAACAGAACTTGACACATGCCCCACTAAGTAGATCAAGAGGAGGGAAGTTACAAGTATAGTTTGAAAATATCTTTTTGAAATCAGAAGTTTAAAAAGCTTATTTCTCTCTCTCTCTACCAAGCATAAACCCTAACCTTCAAAAATGCTCAACCAACCTCAGTGCAAAGGAATCAATAGCGGCTTCGAATGTTATCACTGGTTATAGACTCTACTTCAATGAGTTCAAGACAGCTGACCCTTAATTCCATAAGATTCTGTCTCTATTGAAGAAAGTTGGTCTTGAAGAGGCTCTGGGAACCAGCACATGGATCTACCCGAAGCTGGTAAAAGAGTTCTACAGAAATGGAGCTTTTGAGAATGATGTTATAACCACAAGGGTCAAGGGCGAGGAAATTAAACTTAAAGCTGAAGATATAAACCTACCCCTAGGTTTTTAAATCGAAAGGACTTCCATCTATGGAGGTCATAAACTTTTATGAAGGTCTGAAGAAGATGCATCACAAAAAGTTTCAGACCATCAAGGGGTATAAGAAGAAGGAGTTTCCCCAAAAGTATGAGTTTTTGGCTGACATTGTTGGGAAATGCATATGTTGTAAGAGCTTTGGCCATGCCTCTGTGAATGAAGTGCAACTTAAGCTCATGACAGCAATCTGCTTTGGGATTCAACTCAACTATGGAGCCCTACTCATCAACTGGATTGGGAAATGGATTCTCAGTTTGAATAAATCAAAAAGCTCTAGAAAGATGCTCTACGGGCGGTTTATAAGCATCATCCTGTAGTCAGCACTAGTTGATAAAATTGGGGATAATGAAGGAGAATCCATCAATCCCAACAGAGGGATGACCCAACAGCTGTTTGAAAACTAGAAAAGAAATCCAGCAGAAAATGTCAGGATGATATCTGAATCCAGTGGAAGAACTGGTGAAGCGAAGGAGTCTGGGCTACTGGGAAATATGTCAGTTGTAAAGGAAGCTAAAGAAGAAGAAGAAATCAACAAGGAGGAACCCATTGCTTTGGTCAGAAAAAGTAAGGGAAAGAGGAAGATGAAGGCTTAGACAACAGAGGAGCCTCAAGGTTTAACTACTTATGCACCTCAAGAGAGCTCAGACACTGAAACTCTGAGGAATTTAAAGAGGAAAGAATAGCAGTCTGAGGAAGAAAAAGACAGAGCTACCATCTCTCAGCTGCTTAAGAAAGGAAAGCACATCAATAAGTCAAAGAAGTCTTCCTTCTCGTATATCATAGAGTCACTACCGATTGTAGAGTCCAGACTTGACACTACTGTGACACCCCCAAATCCCGGTACTTCATTATCTCAAGATTTAGTGTTCACTTAATCAAACATTCATATCCAACTACTCAATCATAATAAAAATGAATAATAAAACCTGCCCATACAGGATTACATTAATAAAAATCTCCCAGGTTATCTATCCTTTACAAACAATCATTCATGCGGAAAAATTTAATTAAACTTCATTATAATATTTAAACCAAAGTCTGAAAATAAAACTATCAAAACGATTACAAGTCTTCAGTTCATCTTTCCCTTTCCTTTACTGGTGCTGGGTACGTCACCCTTTTTAACTTTAGCTGTAATTGTGATACAGGCAAGAGTGAGCAAACAAGGCTCACTTAGAATAACAATAAATACAACTTTAAACTTTTACATCATTTGCCAAATACTAGGCTCAATAGAACTAAACAATGGGTTCTATTAACATTCTGAAACACATCACTGAGGGTCTAATGACCACGAACCATGTCCACAGTTATAAGTAATCTTTCAACTTTAATTTTAACAGTCATATGACTATAAGGACTCCACGTAGTTAGGGGGATCAACCCTTCATACAATGTATTGTGCACAAACATTTCAGCGCAAAGTATAAACTAAGCGTAACCTCTAATAAAAGAGTTGTTCTCAGAATTTAGAGTACAAGTCCACACCAATGTCAGATTGGTTTGGATACGTTTCAAGAGAAATTTAGAATTCAACGGACATCAACTAAGGATTAATTGAATAAAAGGTAATAACATTACGTTATTGAATAATCATAACTGAATAAATATTTCATTTTAAGTTCATGCTTTAGGAATAATCTAATAGCATAATGATTGAACAATATATCATACCTTGCTTTGAACAACATTAAGCTAAGGTTACATCTTCGAATTGAATATTAAGCATGCATAACAAGTAATAATCTTGAAAGATAAACTTGTTCATCAGAATAAAGGTAATTGCATACTAAAATAACAAGTTTAGGTTTAGGAAAACTTGCACAATTTAATAATAGAACTAACTCAACGAAAGTGTAGAGTTAGAAGAAATTGCGTAACTGTAATTGAATTAGAAACAATAACGTTGTTCAATGTCAAGAGACAAGAGATAGAAAACTTGCATAATCATAACAAACTAACTCAACGAAGGTATGGAGTTAGAAAACTTGCTCAATGTAAAAAGATGGGTTTAGAAACTTGTCTTGAGCGTAAGCTATAATATTAAACTCACGTTCACCTACATATAGGTTTATAACCATCATCCATTAGATATACCAACATTCACATAACACGCATTTCTAGTTAGACTTATCTCTTAAGCATAAGTCTTAGGATACTATACAAATTATCAGAAATTACAAGTGTTAACCTTCACAACACCGATTTACTATTCATCATGCTCAATAAGTTCTAATATACCACATTCATCACTTACTAATCATTCAAACTTTGAATTTATCAATTACATAACATGGTTTTGTTTTAACCTTCTTACTACGTGTCTAACATCTTAACATAACCTTAGACCAAGTGGTAAGGCTTCCCCAAAATGTGATAACCCCAAAGTAGGTCCATTCCATCCAACCTATTCTGAGTCGCCAAATACATGGTACAGAAAACAACTACAACTTTATTACAACAATTGTCGTGCAAAATACAACAACACATATGCTGTGAGTTTGGATACAAATATATACCAAACGTGACTCATGTTCCAACCGTGGACATCACCTCACAATGACACCTTACATAAAGGTATAGTCAAAAATTGTTTTAGAAATTAAAATTTTTGGGAAGTGCTCA
This sequence comes from Panax notoginseng, assembly GCA_016801055.1. Taxonomy (NCBI): domain Eukaryota; kingdom Viridiplantae; phylum Streptophyta; class Magnoliopsida; order Apiales; family Araliaceae; genus Panax; species Panax notoginseng. The sequence goes on from CM029014.1 coordinate 185,442,651, forward strand.
AGGAAACCTTCGTACATGGGAGGCCATGCATCTAGGTTATGATAGATATCATATGTCCACAGAATTATCCTTGGTTGACCCAATAGACCCCAAAGAAAAATAAGAAGATTACTATCATATTCATTCCAAATGGTGAGTCTTCTCTTGATTTATCATTATCTCCACTGTCTCTAATTGAGAATTATACTTCAAACAAACACCAAGATTATATAGGTAGTGCTCGTAAATATACTCAGCAAGTGGATGAGCACAATCATGTCTTATGATGACACGAAGTTGTATGTCATTAGACATCTTGTATGATAGTGGCAAAACACCCTTCCAACGTTGGGTTCGCCTCACCTTATTTTCTTCACCAAATATAACTACTAAATGATGACCATCGTTCTATTCCCTTGTTACCCCCGCTCGACCCAGCTACACTCTTATTACCTGAAAGGAATTGTGAAACAGAAGGGTGAGCACAACTAGCCCAGTAAAGAATATCATGACTAAAGATAAATAAATTATCAATAGCCTTCAACAGTAATAAATTAGAGATTTAGAACATATGGTAGATGATAAAAATTTTCAACCATAGTTGCAGCGGAACGAGCAATCCATTAGAAGAGTCAATTAGACCATAAAGTCTATTATCTTCTCCATGTTAAAAATCCAACAACAATGTTTCATCCCTTTAACATCAACCAACAGTTCTGGTTCACAATCATATGAATAACTCATAATCATAATTGTGGTTCTAAATTCCTCTTCTCATTCAGGGCGAAGATAATTTTCATAACCTGTCTTTACCTGAAACATCAAAGATCAGGGTTATACCAAATCACAATTCATGTTCATAATCATACTAATAAATTCATCTTTGTACTACAGCCCAAAGATATTCATCAACAAGTCATCTTTCAACAACAGGTCATCTTTGCATTACGAGCCAAAGATATTCAACAATAATTTATTTTTGCACTACGGGCTAAAGATATTCGTCAACAGTTCATCTTTCCACTACAGGCCAAAGATATTCATATCTCAAAGAAATATATAATCATTTCAGAATTTATATAAACAATAATTATAACCATGTTAATCAATTCATCTTTACACTTAAGCTAAAAATATTCAATTATAAATTCAATGGTCATGATCATACCAGTTAACAATTCATCTTTGCACTACAGGCCAAAGATATTCCTCAATCACGATCGTACCAATAATTTACCCATCTTTACACTCAAGTGAAAGAGAAATTCAACATCAGGGTTATAAAAATGTTATATATGATAATAAAAATAATATGATCAAAATATGGATTTAATTTCAAGAGTAATATTCATAAATCAACTATAATTTGGTCAAAAAAAGAAACTAATTTTGTCGTGAATAGTACCCATGAATAGTAACTCGTGAATAGTAACTCATGAATAGTAACTCGTGAATAGTAACTCATAAATAGTAAACACGACACAAAAAGGTAGAAATTCCACAATAAAATCCATACCAATATTTCGGTATAATGATATTGAAAGAATAACATTTCTTAAACTTATAATCAATTTATTTTAATTGTTTACACTTTACTAATTAATGCATTTAATCATCATAAAATGTCAACTCTTAAGATTTCATCATCAATAACCAAAACCCTCATAAAAAATCTGCATATACCTCATATATGATTTTCAAGCCATAAAATCCTATTTTCTAATTTTCTTACTTCACATAACATATTTAATTCATTTACTCATAATTAGACTATTTTCATAAAAAATACCAAATCAGTTTCAAAAATATTTCTTTTCTGGGATTTAGCAGAATATAGTCTCATATTGAACATATATTTTTCTCAGAATTTTTAAAACTCATTTACTATTTTTCATATGGTCAAAACCGCCAAATATTTAGACATTTATCATAAATTGTACTTTTATCCAAAAATTCCGAAATTCACAGAGTATACTGATATAATATAGATATACTCCCAATAAAAATTTCATCAATTTTGGAGGTAACCACAAGGAGTTATAAGCGGTTACTTTTAAAATAGTCTTTTCTCATAAAATTTATAACTCATAATCTATACATCCAAAAATTACCATTTTTTGACACAATCAATAAAACTCATCAAAATATCATTTCAAATTTTTCCAGAATTTTCTGAAGTTCAGAAAAATTACAAAACTGAAAATCATAACAACCCTTAAAATCCCTTACTATACCTTACCTCAAAAGAGCAGTACTTCTGATCGGTATAAGGCTGAAGGAAACTTGCACTGATGAATAGAAACTCATAGAGTATCTAAATACTCACAAAATACACTCAATAATCTAGAGAGAGAAAGAGAGAAAACTTATGAATTCTGGTGTGATTTTCAATTCTAACTTAACCCTCTATTTATAGGAAAATGTTAGCACGCCGAAGCAGACTTAACCTGCAACCTGATGGCTTTACCTGCTACTATTCCCACCCACCACATTTGAATAAAAATCTCAGCACATTTCTTCACCAACCAAGAGTGGGGCCCATCAATTTTAGAATTTTCCACCAAAATGATAAATTCCGAAACTTCAACAATTTCTGAACCAGTCATCTCGTAAAATTCAAAATAAATCATACGTTCATTTTTAACAGTTCAAAATTTGTGGACATATACTCAACTTATATATGTATAACATATCCAAAATTTACCACGATCCAACGGTCGGATTAAAAATTATAACCCCTGCAAAATATCTCAAAAATCCTAATTTTTAATACCTCCATTCCGACAAAAATACTGATAAAAACCTCAACATTAACTCCTTCAATTTTAACCACAAAAATATATCCCTCATTTATATCCACATAAAATAAATATTTCCTTATCATATGAATCAATAATTAATTGTTCACAAATAATATTATAGAATCACAATAATGACAACCAGGCAGTTCCCAGGAAAAAGAGGGGGCTTTTCAATAAGGATTTCTACTTACTAGCGCGCAATTAGATGACCAAACCTCTTCTTAGACAGAACTTTCTAGACATTGCCAATAATGCTATCTAATAATATTATTTAAATAATATGAATTATTGATCTGATAATAGAAAATACTGTGCAGCAACAATTATTGAAATAACAATAATATAAAATATCAACGCAGCAATTATTGAATCAATAAAATAAAATATTGAACAGTAACTACTGTAACAATTATTGAGTAGTGCCTTCTTACGTAAGAATTAATAATTGAAAAAAATACTGTGCAATACCGTGTGCTACTATGCAACAACGCGTATTACTGTATTTTAATCACCGGGTATTCCAACAGTGTTAACAGTAAAAACTACGCCGTTATTTATAAAAACTCAATTTTGTCATTTTCTTCATCCGACAGTTATTCTGTTATGGGGTCCACAAATGGCTGCGCCGTCGTACGAATATTTCCCGACAGAAAGAATATTCCACGACCAAACGAATATTCCCCGACAACAATGAATATTTTATAACCACTTGTTTATTTTGCAAAATTTGCACATTTCACCCATAACTTTAACTTTTTATCAATTTAACCATTTACTAAATAGGAAAAATTGAATACTTTTATTTCATAAAATCTGGGGTCTTACACAAAATCTGCAGCAGCAGCAGACAACTCTGCCTCAGATCAGTGTGTGGCGCAGCTGCGCCACACACAGCGCAGCTGCGCCTGCGCAGCTGAGCAGTTTTTTACCTTGGCACCAGTGCAGCTGCGCTGGTGCACAGACAGACGCAGAGTCGGCTATGAACAGTAGCCAACTTTAGCCCAACAAACACGAATTTCACCCACTAAACAGTAATATTAACACATAAAATAAATATAACACTATCATAAACATGTTTGTTAACATATTCCACCAATTATAACAATTTAACAACAACTAAAACTATTTTAATTTCTCAAAATTCATATTTTCATACTAAAACTCTATTTTTTGACATCTCTTGCAAAAATCATCACTATAATCTCTATGCTTGGCCAAATTGCTTCGTTCAAATTATATTGTGCTCGTTTCTTAATGAACTAACATATACAAGACTCAATTTACAATTTAGCATACAATTTAACCATCAAAATTGGTACTTACATGAGCCATATGAGAAAACATAAACACTGTCATTATTTTCTACTGTTAACCGAAATTAGCATGCAATTTTCTTGTTTAAACATAATCTCTAATCATCATAAACACATGTAATCATCATACTTTAATTATATAGCAATCATTCTTAACCTATGAAATTCACAGAGTATAAAAATTATTGCCGTAAATTCATATATATATATATATATATATATATATATATATATATATATATATGTATGTATGTATAATATTGATATTATGAAAGAATTACCTTCAATTAGCTTGCACAACCTTGCTAAACGCAGACTTTGTTGTGAAAATTCTTAAGACTTCTCTCCAATTCCTCTAAAAACTCTATTCTCTTCTCTCTTCTCAGTAGACTAAACTCTTAGTTAATCGTAAACAAATAAACTAATTAACCTTAATACTAATACTAATTAGGATATCAGTTATAAAATAATGTATAAGTTATAATTATATTATATTTATTATTTAATTTGTTTTATTTATTTTATTTAGATTATTTAAATTTAAATTTTGAAAATCCAAAAGCCATAAGGCTTTGTTTGGCAAAAACCATTTAAAAGTTAAACACTTAATACCATTAAGTCTTGTTTGGCACAAATCAAATTAAACTACTTTAATTTATTTTAATAACTCCTTATAACATAGTTATTTGTCACACTTTATTTAATTAAATCTTCATACTTAATTTAATTACATCAAGCAATAATTTATTAAATAAATCATTTAATCATATACTCAACACAAATGATTAACTATCAAATTGAAATATCAATATAATAATAATTTTCTTAACTCATTAATTATTTATTTAACAAACAATTAACTAACTCAAAACAAATTAAACAAATACAAATATGTATTCAACGATAACACCTCCATTAAATATTTATATAAATCAATAAATATTTAGAAATTTACAATTAAAATCTAGAATGTTACGTCATTCCCCTCTTATAAGGATTCTGTCCCCAGAATCCCCACTCAAACAACTCATTCGTTACATTCTTCCCTACTTACAAAGATTCTGTTCCCAGAATCGAAGACACATATTAAACAAATAACTCAGGGTAATCTTTCATCGTTTTCTCTTCGAGTTCCCACGTAGCTTCTTCAGCATTGTGGTTCTTCCAAATCACCTTCACAGAATATATCACTTTATTTATGGGCACTTATTCTTTCCTGTCGACTATCTGGATAGGAATCTCTTCATAAGACAAATCTTTATCGAATTGCAATAGTTCGTACCTGATCACGTGCTTGTAATCGGGTTTATACGGTCGTAACACCGAAACGTGAAAAATATTATGAACGTTTTCCAACTCTGAAGGTAGAGCTACCTCATAAGCCACTTCCCTCACTCTTCGTAGTACCTCGAAAGGTCCAATAAATCTTGGGCTGAGCTTTCCTTTCTTGCCAAAATGAATTTTCCCCTTCCAAGGAGAAACTTTTAGGAAAATAAAATTTCCTACTTCAAATTCGCGATTCTGCCTGTGCTGGTCAGAATATTTTTTTCTGTCTATCTTGGGCTGTTACCAATCTTGTCCTGATGAGTTTGACAACCTCAGCAATTTATTGTACCAATTCTGGTCCTAATAGTTGGCGTTCACCGACTTCATCCCAGCACAGTGGAGTTCTGCACTTTCTACTGTATAATAACTCGTAAGGAAGCATGTCGATGCTCGCGTGGTAACTGTTGTTGTAGGCGAATTTCACCAACGGTAAATGTTCTTCCCAGCTTCCTTTGAAATCCATGATGCATGCTCTCAGCATATCTTCCAACGTTTGGATTGTTCGTTCACTTTGCCCGTTGGTTTGCGGATGATATATGGTACTCATTCGTAATTGTGTTCCCATACATTCTAGTAGTCTCTTTCAAAATTTGACGTGAAGCGCGGATCTCTATCTGATACAATTGATACTGGAATCTCGTGTCTTGAAACGATCTCTTTAACATACAACCGTGCCAACTGATCAAGATTGAACCTAATCTTTATTGGTAAAAAGTGCACTAAATTTATCAGTCTGTCCACTATCACCCAAATCACATCGCATCCTCTCTGAGTAGTTGGAAGACCCACCACAAAATCTATTGTGATGTGTTCCCACTTCTATTCCGGTATTTCTAACGATTGAAGTAATCCGCTTAGTCTTTGATGCTCGGCCTTGACTCTCTGACATGCCAAGAATTTCACAATGCATTCTGCGACGTCTCTTTTCATATTTGGCCTCCAAAAATGTCGCCACTAATCTTGATACATTTTTGTACTTCCTGGATGAATCGAATATCTTGTGTTGTGTGCTTCGGTCAAGATTTCGTCTTTAAGCTCTACTACTGCTGGAACCCAAATTCTGTCCTCGAACCGTAGTAGTCCTTTGGTATCGATCTTGTATTTTGCATCGCTACCCTCAGCCACATTCTCTTTGATTTTCTCACATTCTTCTTCTTGTAGTTGAGCGTTCTTCACCTTGTCCACTAAAGTTGGACCAGCTTCTATCTAGAATAGTTTTTCGTCGGTTTCTTTTGGAAATTTGATTTCCAATTCTAGCCTTGCCATTTCTGAAATAAGCTCTTCCTGATTGGTTAACAAAATCAACTTTTCACGACCTTTCTTGTTTAACGCATCTGCCACCACATTCGCTTTGCCTGGATGATAAAAGATCTCGCAATCGTAATCTTTTATCAATTCCATCCATCTTCTTTGACGCATATTCAGGTTCTTCTATGTGAAAATATACTTCAGACTTTTATGGTCTGTGTAGATATCATATTTTTCTCCATAGAGATAGTGTCTCCATATCTTCAGAGCAATTACTATTGCAACCAATTCCAAATCATGAGTCGGATACCCTTTCTCATAATCTTTCAGTTGTCTTGATCCATAGGCAATAACTTTACCATTCTGCATAAGAACACAACCCAATCCTTTGTGTGAGGCATCACTATACACCATAAAATTTTTTGTACTATCTGGTAGTGTTAACACAGGTGCCACACTTATCTTCTTCTTCAAATCTTGAAAACTCTCTTCACACTTCTCTGTCTAAACAAATTTTACAGCTTTCCTTGTCAAATTTGTTAGCGGGGTGGCTATCTTAGAAAAATCTTGAATAAATCTTCTATAATAACCAGTCAGTCCCAAGAAACTACTCACTTCTGACGGTGTTCTTGGTTGTTCCCAATTGATTACAACTTCTAATTTTGATGGATCCACTGAAATCCCATCTTTATCAATCACGTGCCCAAGAAATTACAAACGATCTAGCCAGAATTCGCACTTAGAGAATTTTGCATACAATTTTTCCTTTCTTAGTGTTTCCAACATCAAACGTAAGTGTTCCACGTGTTCTTCTTGAGTTTTAGAATACACCAGAATGTCGTCGATAAATACCACAATAAACTTGTCTAAGAATGGTTTAAACACCCTGTTCATCAAATCCATGAATGCAGCAGGGGCATTGGTCAAACCAAAAGACATCACCAGAAACTCGTAATGTCCATACCGAGTTCTGAATGTCGTTCTAGGTATATCCTTCTTCCTTACCTTTAATTGGTGATACCCACTTCTCAAATCGATTTTTGAGAAGTATTTAGCACCCTTCAACTGATCAAACAAGTCATCTATTCTAGGCAACGGGTATTTGTTTTTAATAGTGACTTTGTTTAATTCTCTATAATCAATGCAAAAACGCATTGACCCATCCTTCTTCTTCACGAATAACACCGGTGCTCCCCACGGTGATACACTTGGTTGAATATACTTCTTGTCTAGCAACTCTTGTAATTGTACCATCAGTTCCTTCATTTCTACCGGAGCCATTCTGTACGGGGACTTCGATATCGGTGTTGTTCCAGATGCTAAGTCGATCACGAACTCAATTTCTCTGTCAGGTGGAAGTCCTGGCAATTCCTCTGGAAACACGTCCTCAAATTCCCTCACCACTGGTATCTCTTCCAGTTTCACATTCTTCTTCTGAGTATCGACTATATAAGCTAAATAGCCCACATAGCCTTGACTCAATTACCGCTCCATATTTGAACAGCCAATCCATTCCCAAAATAACATCAAACTCTCCAAGTCTAATTGGAATCAAATCTACCATCAAGATATTTTCCTTAATGTTCACCCTACAGTTCTTGTATACGAACCTAACAGGAATTACCTCCTTATTCGTAATTTCTATGTTCAAAGGGAAATTCAGTTCTTTACTAGGAAATCCTAACCTCTTAGCAAATTCATCAGATATAAACGAGCAAGTAGCACCCGAATCAAATAATATATAAGCATCAATATCATTGATTGGGATAATACCTGACACCACATCTTTTGATTGCACAGTCATGTTGAAGGTTCTGGCTGTGGGTTTGTTTGATGCTGTAGGTCCAGCAATGGTCCATGTACCTCCATTGTTACATCCATTGCTTCTGGTTGTCTCTCTAGCCTTTTTCTTAGGGCATTCACGAGCAAAGTGATCCTTGGATCCGCACGTGAAGCACACATTCTTCTTAGGTTGAGTGCAATTTGGGGCGATGTGACCCTCCTGGCCACAATTGAAACATACTTGTTTCCCCATCAAGCACGCACCCTTATGAAACTTCCTGCATGTAACACATGCTTCAAACTTCTTATTTTGTTGGTTACCCTGCTAGTTTCCAGTACCCACGTTTCCATTCCACTTCCTCTTCAAATTATTGTTATTGTTGTTGTTTCCACTACTACCACCTCCATTCTTAATCTCCACCTCATTCTTCTTCTTCTTCTGTTCCTGATTGAACTTTGTCACTGCATCGCCTCCACCTTCAGCAAGTATTGCTTTCTCCATCACTGCTGCAAAAGTCTTCAACTGGAATAGGAAAACCCTACTGTACAACCAGGGCTTCAGTCCCTGTTCAAACCTCTTCGCCTTGCGCTCGTCCATGCTGACTTGATAAGGCGCAAACCTCCCCAACTCATTGAATTTCGCGGCATACTCAGATACCATCATCGTTCCCTGCTTTAGTTCCAGAAACTGCACTTCTAGCTAACTCTTCGAACTCTCTAGGAAATAGGTCTCGAAGAATATTTCCTTAAACCTATCCCAGGTTATCACCCCTGGCCCTTCACGAGTTTTATTGGCCTGCCACTAATAACTAGCCTCTGCTTTCAACATGAATGTTGCGAAAGTAGTCTTCTGATCATCCCCTACCCTAGCGACATCGAACACCTTTTCTATCTCCATAATCCAGGTCTGTGCCTCGTCTGGATTCATAGACCCACGAAATTCAGGTGGTCCAACCGCCTTGAAATCCTTAAACGTTGTACCTTGGTTCTGTGGTTGATTCTGCAACGCTCCTGTCAGTAGCGTCACTAGTTGTTGAACGGGGGTTAGCATTAACATTGTCGTTAATGGTTTCTTCAGTGGTTCCCTGTCATGGTGGTTGACGTCTGGGAGGCATTTTCTGTTAAAAATACACTCATTAGATTATTATTCAACTCTTTTAAGTAATTTTACTTAACTTGCCTCCACAAAAGAAATAACCACATAATCACGTAACACTTTGAATAAAATAACCACTTTTATTTATTCATAATCTCTTTGAAAATTTAAAACAATAGCATCACTGCTATTTACATTATTTTCCTGAACTACAAAAGTTTCAGGATAACATCATCATCATATCCCATGGTTACATAACACTTAGGGATTTACACATTATTTAACATTTTATTAATCGCATACATTCCCTATGATGTCCTATTAAGATACTCCATAGCCTTTCGACGCTCTTCTTCCATAACCCGAAACATTGTTCGGTGATCTAACACGTATGATGGCAGAGTCTCGAACTGAATTGGATAACCCATGACCCGATCTTGAGCTCGATTGATCACGGAGTTGAATACTTTATACATCTCCTCCATCTTCCTCCTTTTTGCTTGCGCGTATCTCACTGTTGTCCCGGTTCGTTGATACGCTTCCTCGTATGTGTCTTCAGCTCTTGCTCTCTTAGTAGCTTCTTCCTTCAGCTTGTTCTTCAATTCTGCGATCACCTCAATCAGTTGTTCCTTCTCTCCTTCAGTCGGTATCAGTTTCTCTTCAACATTAGTCAGACGTTCATCTTGATCCTGGATATCGTCGTCTTTCTGTGTCATTACAGTCTGTTGTTCAGCTACTATCTCTCACAATTTCTCGACTGTATCCTGAAGTTCCACGTTACGGTCGTAGACTTCATCGTACATACTAGCGGCTATCGAGGTTAGTGAAGTCTCTTCCTCCTCATCCCTGTCATCCTCATTCTCCTCATCCATTTCTACATCATCATCCTCCTCTTCAACCACTGTGACCAATGGGGCTGACTCCCATGGCAGTAGTCGTTCCCAAACAACCTGAATGTCGCGAGGCTCCTCCTCTTTAGGCATCTGACTGGATTCTCTGACATTAGTCATCCTGACAACAAAATTTTAAGTTTTAATTATTAATCATTACTACTCGACACTCACGAGCACATAGGTTATAAACATATAAGCACATAAGTGTTTTATTACTTCTTCCTTAAAACTCGATAAAAGTTAAACACCGCTATCTTTTCAAAGGTTACTTCCTAAGGCTTTTCCCCACCTAAGGTTCATAACCTAAAGCTTTGATACCAACTTGTGACACCCCCAAATCCCGGTACTTCATTATCTCAAGATTTGGTGTTCACTTAATCAAACATTCATATCTAACTACCCAATCATAATAAAATTGAATAATAAAGCCTGCCCATACAGGATTACATTAATAAAAATCTCCCAGGTTATCTAACCTTTACAAACAATCATTCATGTGGAAAAATTTAATTAAACTTCATTACAATATTTAAACCAAAGTCTGAAAATAAAACTATCAAAATGATTACAAGTCTTCAGTTCATCATTCCCTTTCCTATACTGGTGCTGGGTACGTCACCCTTTTCAACTTTAGATGTAATTGTGATACAGGCAAGAGTGAGCAAACAAGGCTCACTTGGAATAACAATAAATATAACTTTAAACTTTTACATCATTTGCCAAATACTAGGCTCAATAGAACTGAACAATGGGTTCTATTAACATTCTGAAACACATCACTGAGGGTCTAATGACCACGAACCATGTCCACAGTTATAAGTAATCTTTCAACTTTAACTTTAACAGGCATATGACTATAAGGACTCCACGTACTTAGGGAGATCAACCCTTCGTACAATGTATTGTGCACAAACATTTCAGCGCAAAGTATAAACTAAGTGTAACCTCTAATAAAAGAGTTATTCATCTCAGAATTTAGAGTACAAGTCCGCACCAACGTCAGATTGGTTTGGATACATTTCAAGGGAAATTTAGAATTCAACGGACATCAACTAAGGATTAGTTGAATAAAAGGTAATAACACTATGTTATTGAATAATCATAACTGAATAAACATTTAATTCTAAGTTCATGCTTTATGAATAATCTAATAGCATAATGATTGAACAATATATCATACATTGCTTTGAACAACATTAAGCTGAGGTTACATGTGACGCCCCCAAAATAGGTATACATCACCTATTCTGAGTCGTCAAATACATGGTACTAAATACAAATAAAAACTTAATTATACAACTGTCGTGTAAAATACGACAAAACATAAGCTGTGAGTTTTAATACAACATTGTCTTCTAAACAGTATTCAAACTCAAATAAGTCCTCTTACATTTATTTTCACACTATTTCATAGAATAGTGAGGACTACTAATGCTATCATCTGAACCGTCACTCCGTTCCCCGACTAGTCCCCGCTACGTTCTCATTTCCTGAAGAGAACAATGAAAGAAAATGAACACATGCCAAATAAAAACCCTTGACCAATTAAAATACACCCCAATTTACAAGTTGTCAATCAATGCAGCATAATTGAAAAAGGTTGGCCAATAATGTGCATGCTTGAAAAATTCTCCCATAACCTGCCAAAATCATTTATCATCCACCCACATGTTTCAAATATATATATATATATATATATATATATATATATATATATATATATATATATATATATATATATATATATATATATATACATACCTTTAGTTTATATATAATAATCAATCCCTTACCAATATGTAAACCTTTCCCACCCTTATTTCTATTCTTCATCCCACATGTGGCCCCTACATGTGGCCCACCTTTATTATATAAAATAATTTTCTACCGATTATTTTGAAAAATGGTAAATGGGGTTCATAAAATAAGAAAAATTTACATCAAATACTGTGGCAATAATTAAACAAAACTGAGTGACTTCTCACGTATGCATCAATAATCAATACCGTGTGTTACTATGCAACCACGCGTATTACTGTACTTTTACTACCGAGTAGTTCAACAGTATTAACGGTAAAACTTCCGCCGTTATTTTCAATAAAATATTTTTGTTGTTTTCTCAATCCGACAATAATTCTGTTGTGGGGTCCACCAATGATTGTGCCGTTGTACGAATATTCCCTGTTAAAACGAATATTCCCCAACCAATCAAATATTATATAATAACTTGCGTACTTTGAAAAATTTATAAATATTACCCACAACTATAACATTATATCAAATTTACTCCATAATATTCAAAAATGATATTTATAGAAAATTCATCTTTATTTATAAAAGCTGGGGTCTTACATTACATCTTAGAATCGAATATTAAGCATTCATAACAAGTAATAATCTTGAACGATAAACTTGTTCATCAAAATAAAGGTAATAGCATACTAAAATAACAAGTTTAGGTTTAGGAAAACTTGCACAATTTAATAATAGAACTAACTCAACGAAAGTGTAGAGTTAGAAGAAATTGCGTAATTGTAATTGAATTAGAAACAATAACGTTGTTCAATGTCAAGAGACAAGAGATAGAAAACTTGCATAATCGTAACAAACTAACTCAACGAAGGTATGGACTTAGAAAACTTGCTCAATGTAAAAAGATGGGTTTAGAAACTTGCCTCAAGCGTAAGCTATAATTTTAAACTCATGTTCACCTACATATAGGTTTATAACCATCATCCATTAGATATACTAACATTCACATAACACGCATTTCTAGTTAGACTTATCTCTTAAGCACAAGTCTTAGGATACCATACAAATTATCAAAAATTACAAGTGTTAACCTTCATAACACCGGTTTACTATTCATCATGCTCACTAAGTTCTAATATACCACATTCATCACTTACTAATCATTCAAACTTTGAATTTATCAATTACATAACATGGTTCTGTTTTAACCTTCTTACTACGTGTTTAACATCTTAACATAACCATAGACCAAGTGGTAAGGCTTCCCCAAAATCTGCAACAACAGTAGACAACTCTGCCTCAGATCAGTGTGTTGCGCAGCTTCCCCACACACAGCGCAGCTGCACAGTTTTTTGCATTGGCACCAGCGCAGCTGCGCTGGTGCACAGACAGACGCAGAGTCGGCTATGAACAGTAGCCGACTTTAGCCCAACAAACACGAATTTCACCCACTAAACAGTAATATTAACACGTAAAATAAATATAACACTATCATAAACATGTTTGTTAACATATTCCACCAATTATAACAATTTAACAACAACTAAAACTATTTTAATTTCTCAAAATTCATATTTTCATACTAAAACTCCATTTTTTGACATCTCTTGCAAAAATCATCACTGTAATCTCTATGCTTGGCCAAATTGCTTCGTTCAAATTACATTGTGCTCGTTTCTTAATGAACTAACATATACAAGACTCAATTTACAATTTAGCATACAATTTAACCATCAAAATTGGTACTTACATTAGCCATATGAGAAAACATAAACATTGTCATTATTTTCTACTGTTAACCGAAATTAGCATGCAATTTCCTTGTTTAAACATAATCTCTAATCATTATAAACACATGTAATCATCATACTTGAATTATATAGCAATCATTCTTAACCTATGAAATTCACAGAGTATAAAAATTATTTTCGTAAATTCATATATATATATATATATATATATATATATATATATATATATATATAATATTGATATTATGAAAGAATTACCTTCAATTAGCTTGCACAACCTTGCTAAACACAGACTTTGTTGTGAAAATTCTTTAGACTTCTCTCCAATTCCTCTGAAAACTCTCTTCTCTTCTCTCTTCTAAGTAGACTAAACTCTTAGTTAAGCGTAAACAAATAAACTGATAAACCTTAATACAAATTCTAATTAGGATATCAGTTATAAAATAACGTATAAGTTATAATTATATTATATTTATTATTTAATTTTTTTATTTATTTTATTTAGATTATTTAAATTCAAATTTTGAAAATCCAAAAGCCATAAGACTTTGTTTGGCAAAAACCATTTAAAAGTTAAACACTTAATACCATTAAGTCTTGTTTGGCACAAATCAAATTAAACTACTTTAATTTATTTTAATAACTCTTTATAACATAGTTATTTATCACACTTTATTTAATTAAATCTTCATACTTAATTTAATTACATCAAGTAACAATTTATTAAATAAATCATTTAATCACATACTCAACACAAATGATTAACTATCAAATTGAAATATTAATATAATAATAATTTCCTTAACTCATTAATTATTTATTTAACAAACAATTAACCAACTCAAAACAAATTAAACAAATACAAATATGTATTCAATGATAATACATCCATTAAATATTTATATAAATCAATAAATATTTAGAAATTTACAATTAAAATCTGAAATGTTACAACTACTCCAGAAGAGGATGTTGCAGCAGTTTCTCAGCCTGATCAACCTTTCAGAGCTAAAGCTAAAGAAAGCGATGAGGCTGTGGCTCAGCCTAGGAAGTCAAAGAGAAAACTGGTCAAGAAGTGCATCCTTGTCAATGAAGAAGTGCTAAAGGAGGAAGACAAAGGGATAGCTTCTGAGAAAGGGCTACCCGATGCTGAGAAAGGGCTACCCGAAGCTAGTAAGGAGAATACAGCTCAACTTAAGGGGAGCTCCCTAAAGTTCTTACACTAGAGAATGCTCCAGCTGAGGGGGAGCTATTTAAAATTCAAATCGATGATTGAGTTGAGGGGGAGCCTCACGAAGTCCCTATGTCAGAAAAGGCTACAACTGAGGAGGAATTTCCAAGAGATTATCATGAATCTTCCTCAGTCCCTCAAGAGATTCTAGCTTCAAAAATTGTAGAAATGGAAGGATTGAAGCTATGGAGGATGAGAGAGCAGAAGAGAAAAGAAGTCAAATGGAGATAATTGATGTAGTGGAAACTTCAAATGAAGACAGAGAAGAAGAAGAGGATGACGAAGTTGAGATCATTGCAGTGGGCTGTGATGGATCTAGGAGAGCCAACTATAATCAATTGTTCTTCTATCTACCTATGATGCCATTTCACAGAGCCCAAATCCTCAACTCCTAGGATCACATGTTCTGGACCTTCAGAGCCTATCCAGCAATCTCGGTGCTAGCTCATGGATTCCCAGGCAACCTCAATTTTATCCGAAAGCCGATCACCAATGGCCCCTCTTCATAAAATGGGCATGAGGTACAAACTATTCCCATCTCTTTCAGGATTAGTCATTTTCCACCATCAACCTTCAACCAATTCTATGAATTACCAAGATGGTTGGAAGTGATACTTCATCCACTCAATCAATTTCCAGTTATAGAATCCCAACATTCTGTAACTGATGAACCAAACATGTCTAATTTTGCATTGATCCAGTCTCCTATCATCTCTCACTCTACGATTAGTGATCCAAATCCAATCATAGAGTCACCTGCTCAAAACGTAGAGTAACCTCCTCTTAAGACTCAACCTCACACACCTGCTCCTCCATCAGATATCCCTTCCTCATCAACAAATGAGTATTTCAATCTTGATCTTGCTCTCTACAATATGCAAGATCAATACATAAGAGCCTCTCCTCCAAATAATCAGCAACTCCTTGAGCTCATATCAGATCTTCCTACCAAAACGGAGTTGTCTGATGCATCTAAGAATGTGACCAAGGACATACAAGAAGATCTTGAAGTTCACTTAGTCCTTGTTCACCTAAGGCTGACTCATTTGATCGATGATGCCAACAGTCTCCCAAGCAACCTAAGTTCAGAGCTTTCAAATAAGCTTAGGGAGGTCATAAAGGAGATGATTTAGAGGATCAATGAAAGGGTCAAATCCACTTTCAAGCTGCCAAGAAACATAGGGAAGTTGTTCTTATCTTGCAAAATACTCAGGAATCCCAGAATAAACTTATAATGGAAAGTCTCACGAGTCTACGAACTTCACTGAAAGAATTCCAAGGATTTTCCATGGGCCAAATGCAACAAACAGAAAATGTCTTGACCATTCTCCAAAAGAGGGAAGCTCGAACTGATTCTCTGATTCAAGAAAACTGTGAAGACATTGCTCAATTCAAGAATCAGCTCAACGAGCTTGTACAAGGCATGACTCAACTATCTGAAGACTTTCAAACCCTTGATGATGACATAAAGGGGGAGAATAAAGGGGAAGGAGAGAAAGGCAAAGGCAGAGGAAAATTTTTCACTCAATCTTCAAGGAGCCCTCCTGCAAGACAGCCTCGCCATCAGACTCCATGACCTGAATAGCAGCGAATTATCATGGCACAACCACTGAGGAGTCAAGACCCATCTCCCAGCTCACAAAGTGTAACCACCACAGGCTTACGCATGCTAATTAGAGATCTTGCATTCATGAACAGACACGGTCATTTAAAATGGCTAAGTCAAAGTGAACTGGAAGATATAGTATGGAGAGACGAAGCTAGCAGGACAAGGAGAGCTGAAGATTATGACAATCCTCTAAAGAACAAAAGGCAAAAGAAATAAAGATAAGTTAAAACTCAATTCTTATTAATATAACTAAGCTTAACTATAATATATGTCTTTACAAACATCAATAAATTCAAGCTTATTCTCTAGAAATTTTAGTTGCTCACTAAAACAGTAAGTCATATTTACTTTCTAGCAACTGCATCTAGAAATTGATAATCATGGCACAAATCTACTTGGTTATGTCAACATCAAATAGGAGGAGATTGTTGGGAGATTGCATATTTAAATTTGATATTGAAAGTAAATATTCATGATTATATCAAAGTCCTTCAAGGAATATATGTACAAGGACTTAGTGGTAGATCAAAATTGTTAGGTTGATCTGAGCTTTTAATGTATATCATTCTATAAATGAATGTATAGATAAAAAGATCAAAGCTGTTAGGTTGATCTATATCTTGAGATGTAATAGATAGGCTTCAACAGAGTTGTAGTCTATCAAGCTGATCAAGAGATTGCAGAAGCCAAGGCAGGATCGTAGAGCATCGAGAATCATAGTGTGTCTGCCTTGGAGGGCCTCTCCAGGAATCGTAGAGTGGTCCAAACTCTTGCCAAGCCAACTCAGAGGTCGTAGTGTGCTCTCGAAAGCGTAGAGTCTACAAGTGAAGATCGTAATGTGCTAGTACTTAAAAGAAATCGTAGTATTCTCAAGCACCAAGGTGGCAAGACACCACGATCAGAATCGTAGAGCATCATCTGTCTGTGTCAGAAGCATCGAGCCTTGTCCATTTGTTTAAAGGTAAATCACAATAAATATGGAATGGATTATAAACGTTGAAGTCCTCGGGAGCATCAATGTCACAACAGTCATCCTTAGTATATAACAAAGAAACGTATTGAAGAAGCAAAGGAAACTACTATGGGTCAGCAGAAAATACCTTTTCAGGTGTTAGGGGAGACAACAGTCTGTTGTGTCAATGGGTCAGACTGCAAATCAGAAGTTATGCAAAAAGTTCCCATCAAAGCTTAGAAATGTCAAATGCATTTAATGCTTCAACATATGTCTTCAACGGATACATTTCAAAGGCATCATATATACAAAATATCAGCAGATGAAAGAAGTTAAGCAAGCACTGAACAAAAATGTTGAAGAACACTCAACGCTCAACTCTACGATCTGAAAAAAGAAAGAATGCTCAACTACTCAGTTCTTTCAAACACAAGCTTAATGGCAACTGAGTAGCACCATTCAAGAACTCAACTACTATCAAGTGAAGTAAGAAGTTCTAAGTCAGAAAGACTTGAAGAGTTCTAAGTGAACTGAGAAGTACCAAGTCTGCTGGACTTGAAGAGTTCAAAAGTGAACTAAGAAGTTCCAAGACTGCTGGTCTTAAAGGAATTTGTGAGATTCAGAGATTGTAAAGATATCCTTAGTTGATTTCCTACTCGAGGAGTAGAAGAGTGGACAAGGAGCTTTGAGTGCTCTGAACCACTTAAAAACACTGTGTCTCTTATATTCTTGCTATAACTGTCATAGCTGCATAACTCCTATTAACTCATTATGTCTTAAAGGGAAAACAAACAAATCTTAAATTCTAATGTGTTTAAATCATTATCTAAACTAACAAGTATGTTGTAAAAGAATTTTAAAATATCCATTTAACCCCCCCCCCTCTAGATAACTATTGTGCCTTTAAGAACTAACAATATTGAAGAAGTTAAGAAAAGTACTATAGGTCAGCAGAAAATACCTTTTCAGGTGTTAGGTGAGAGAGCAGTCTGTTGTGTCAGTGGGCCAGACTACTAATCAGAAGTTGTGCAGAAAGTCTCCATCAGAGCTCAAAAATGTTAAATGCATTTAATGCTTCAACGGATGTCTTCAAATGAATATATTTCAAAGGCATCATATATGCAAAACAAAAGCAGATGTAAAGAACAAGCAAGCACAGAACAAAAACTATGAAGAACACTTAATGCTTAACTCTACGATCTGAAAAGAAAGCTTGCTCAGCTACTCAGTTCTTTCGAACACAAGCTTAACGGCAACTGAGTAGCGTCATTCAAGAACTCAACCATCTTTAAGTGAAGTAAGAATTTCCAAGTCAGAAGGACTTGAAGAGTTCTAAGTGAACTAAGAAGTACCAAGTCTGCTGGACTTGAAGAGTTCTAAAGTGAACTAAGAAGTTCCAAGACTGCTGGTCTTAAAGGAATCTGTGAGATTCAAATATTGTAAAGATATCCTTAGTGAATTTCCTACTCAAGGAGTAGAAGAGTGGACTAGGAGCCTTGAGTGCTCGGAACCACTTAAAAATATTGTGTCTCTTATATTCTTGGTAAAACTGCTATATCTGTCATAACTGCTTATATTCTATTAACTCGTTTTAACTTAAAGGGAAAACAAACAAATCTCAAATTTTGCTATGATTAAATCATTATCAAATCTAACAAGTATTTTGTAAAAGAATTTTAAAATATCTATTCAATCCCCCCCCTTCTAGATAACTATTGTGCCTCTGGGAACTAACAGAGCCAACTCTTAGCCTTATCTCTAAGCGTAAATGGAAACAACCTTAACCTTATTGCATCCTCTGACACATTATTGTACTTGATAGTATCACAGATTTCTATGAAGCTGACTATGTGATCGTTCGGATCATCATTCATTAACCCTCCAAACTGACATGAATTTTGAATCATCTGTATTGTTCTCGGTTTTATCTCAAAACTTGTAGCAGTAATGACATGCCTCGTAATACTCGACTGAATTTCAGTAACCCGCAGTGTAGCATAATCCCGCAGTGCTTTTTACTCTTCTTCAGCCATATTATCTTTCTTATCAAGTGCCTCTTTGGTTTCTTTAACCCACTTACGCAACCGCTAAAATCGTTTTTCGATGTCGTCCTCATAAGGCAATAAATCTGGCTTCTTCGATATCGTTTGCATACATTAGTCAAGAACACCTGAAAAGAATAGAAAAGAAAAAGTTTAAATTAAAACTCTATCAAAATTAATAATGACAAAATATTAAACTAATTTCCCCAGCAACGACGTCAAAAATTTGTTGTCTAATTTCTTAATAGCACTTTAACATGCAAGTATATGCGTTCGATTGTAATATTCAGCAAGCAAGGATATCGTTCCCACGAGAAAATAGATTAACCTTTATCAATTACTAATTTTAATTCAATTAATCTTATTTTAAACTACGAAATATTGGTTGTGATATGAAAATCTAAATTAACAAAATTAATAACTAAGATCAAAGTTCACAAGATTAGTGCAAATTTAACAGATTAAGATTATAACTTCCCTTAGTATTTCATTTAAATCAATTTACTTTCCATTTAAATTAATTAATTAATATGAATCATTATCCAAGAATGCTTTACAAAATTCATGCACTTTTTCCAAAAACACGTGAACAAATCCTCCTAAATCCGATCCTTAAGACACAGAATTACAAGGAACACCCTAGTTAATTAATTCACTATATTTCAATGTGAATCAAGTTAATTAGGGTTTTACGCACAAATTATTTCAATGGATAAAAAAGACACATAGGTATATTCCTATCCTACATGCTAATCATATTAACCCTATTCAGATTATGTGAACAGATGTTATCATATTCAGATCTCAATCTATACTCCATCTGTAAGACCCCAACTTATTAATGAATAAAATCAAATTTTCTCTAAATATTATTGTGAATAATAAGGGGTTAATTTGATATAATACTTTGGTTATGGGTGAAATGTGCAAATTTTGCAAAATAAGTAAGTGGTTATAAAATATTTATTTTGTCGGGGAATATTCGTTTGGTCGTGGAATATTCTTGCTGTCGGAGAATATTCGTACGACGGCGCAGCCTTGTGTGGGGCCCATAACGGAAAGCGGTTGGATGAAGAAAATGGCAAGTATAAGTTATTTATAAACAACGGCGTAGTTGTTACCGTTAATACTGTTGGAATACCCGGTGGTTAAAATACAGTAGCACACGGTATTGCACCAATTATTGATTCTTACGTAAGAAGGCACTACTCAATAATTGTTACAGTAGTTATTGTTCAATATTTTATTAATTCAATAATTGTTGCGTTGATATTTTATATTATTGTTGTTTCAACAATTGTTGCTGCACAGTATTTTCTATTATCGGATCAATAATTCATATTATTTGAATAATATTATTAGATAACATTATTGGCAATGTCTAGGAAGTTCTATCTAAGGAGAGGTTTGGTCATCTAATTGTGCGCCAGTAAGGAGAAATCCTTATTGGAAAACCCCATCTTTCTTGGGAACGATCTGGTTGTCATAAATGTGATTCTATAATATTATTTGTGAATAATTAATTATTGATTCATATGATAAGGAAATACTTATTTTATGTGGATATAAATGAGGGATATATTTTTGTGGTTAAAAATAAAGGAGTTAATGTTGAGGTTTTTATCAGTATTTTTGTCAGAATAGAGGTATTGAAAATCAGAGTTTTTGAGATATTTTCCGGGGGTTATAATTTTTAATCCGACCGTTGAATCGTGGTAATTTTTGGATATTTTATACATATATAAGTTGAGTATATGTCCACAAATTTTGAACCGTTAAAAATGAACGTATGATTTATTATGAATTTTACGAGATGACTGGTTCAAAAATTGTTAAATTTTCGGAGTTAATCATTTTGGTAGAAAATTCTAGAATTGGTGGGCCCCACTCTTGGTTGGTGAAGAAATATGCTGAGATTTTTATTCAAATGTGGTGGGTGAGAATAGTAGCAGATAAAGCCATCTGGTTGCAGGTTAAGTCTGCTTCGGCGTGCTAACATTTTCCTATAAATAGAGGGCTAACTTAGAATTGAAAATCACACCAGAAACAAGTTTTCTCTCTTTCTATCTCTAGATTATTGAGTGTATTTTGTAAGTATTTAGATACTTTGAGAGTTTCTATTCATCAGAGCAAGTTTCTTTCAGCTTTATACCGATATTTCGACCAGAAGTATTGATATTTTGAGGTATGGGATATTATTTTCTTCTTAAATAATATTATTTTCTTCAATATCATTATGCTGAAATATTGATATGAGTTTTTTTATCAAATTTAAAACTTTTTGTGTCGGAGTTACTATTCACGTATACGGCACTATTCACGTATACGATACTATTCACGAATACGGCACTATTCACCGAAAAATAAAATTTTTCCTTTTTGTCCAAGATGTCTATTATGGTTACTATCTTTGATTATATCCATGTTTTGATCTTTATTTTTGAATTCTTCTTCACAATTGATTATTATGAAGTATTATTGATCTTGGATAAAATGTTATACGAATCCCTACTATTTATCCTTCTGTCTCACTGGATTCGTTCTCTTTAAGATATTTTTTATCATCCTCGGTCCTAAATGATGATATTACTGAATATCTCTGGCCTGTAGTGCAAATATGTATGATTACTTGATGAATATCTTTGGCCTGTAGTGCAAAGATGAGCAGGTGTTGAGATGAACATGACTGACAGGTGATACAAATGAATATCTTTGGTCTGTAGTGCAAAGATGAATATTTGGATAAAGATGATTATTAATTGATGTTACAGGGATAAAATATTGATGATGGACTTTTAAATCTTAGAAGATAGTAGAATTCATTCTCTACTTGACTCTTCTAATGGTTTACTGTTTCCGCTGCAGTTGTTGATCTAAAACTTATTGTCGATTATATTCTATCAGATTTTTCCCTGTTGAATACTAATGATAATTTGTTGTATATTATCTTAGTCATAATATTCTTTACTGGGCTAGTTGAGCTCACCCTTTTCCTTTTTGTTCCATTTTTCTTCTCAGGAGGTGAGAACATAGCAGGATCTAGTCGGGATATGGAGTGATGGTTCTAGAAAGATATTTTAGTAGTCCTCACTATTTCTGTAAAATAGTGTTTGAATATTTGTATTGAGGACTTATTTGAGTGTGGATATTATCTAGAAGACAATATTTGTATTTAAACTCACAGTATGTGTTGTCGTATTTTGCACGACAATTGTATTATTAAAGTTGTAGTTTGCTTTCTGTACCATGTATTTGGCGACTCAGAATGGGTGTTGTATACCTATTTTGGGGGCGTCACAGTTGGTATCAAAGCTTAGGGATATGATCCCTGGCTGATATGTGAGACAAGAACTAGGAGGGGAGAGACGAGGAATTCCTTCACTAGTATGACCTGACTAAGTTTATGTGGTGTTTATTTGGTCGGTCAGAGTATAGGGATAATATATGACATGACTATTAACCCTTGTTTTATGGCAGTATTTAAGAATGGCAGCTGAGAACGTTAATAATGGAGTAAATCAGACAGTGGAGACACCTTTGATTACCACTCAGGGGAACGTGCAACAGGAAGGTAATATTCCTCCTGTAAACAACGTTACCGAGCAAACGATGAATGATGGAATGTTTAGGAGCTTTTTACAGTTCATGCAAAATCAGACGAGGGAGACTCGTGTACAGAATACGGGTGGAAATAATAACAGCGCGCGGTTTGTCACTATCAAGAATAGGTATCCGCTACCTCGCATTGATGACCTGTTTGACCAGTTGCAAGGAGCACAATTCTTTTCAAAGATCGATCTTCGTTCTGGATATCATCAGCTGAAGATTAAAACTGAGGATATTCCAAAGACTGCCTTCAGAACTCGGTACGGGCATTATAAATTCTTAGTAATGTCTTTTGGATTGACTAATGCTCCAGCTGCTTTCATGGATATGATGAACCGTGTATTCAAAGAATATTTAGATCAGTTCGTTGTTGTCTTTATTGATGACATCCTCATCTATTCCAAAAGCCGTGAAGATCATGAGCGCCATTTGAAGCTGGTATTGCAAAGGCTTCGTGAAAACAAGCTATATGCCAAACTGAAGAAATGCGAGTTCTGGCTTGAGGAAGTAGCATTCCTTGGACACGTGGTGTCAAAACATGGAGTATCTGTCGACCCGACGAAGATTGAAGCCATACAAAGTTGGGAGCAACCGAAGTCGGTAACCGAAGTACGTAGCTTTCTGAGCTTAGCTGGTTATTATCGGAGATTCGTGGAAGGATTTTCTAGAATCGCTACTCCGTTAACTCAGCTGACTTAGAAGGATACAAAATTTGGTTGGAGAGAGGAATGCGAGAAGAGTTTCCAAGAGCTCAAAAGGAGACTCATTTCGGCACCTGTTCTGACAATACCATCTGGTTCGGATGGATTTGTTATCTACAGCGATGCTTCAGGCAAAGGGTTAGGATGTGTTCTTATGCAACATGGAAAAGTCATAGCCTGTGCCTCGCGATAACTCAAAGAATATGAGAGGAATTATCCTACTCATGATTTGGAGTTGGCAGCAGTCGTTTTCACGTTAAAGATCTGGAGACACTACCTGTATAGGGAGAAAGTGGAGATCTATACAGATCATAAAAGCCTCAAATATTTCTTCACCCAAAAGGAACTCAACATGCGGCAGCGACGTTGGCTCGAGTTGTTGAAAGATTACGATCATACCATCTGACGCATTGAGTAGAAGATCATATGCGAGTACGAGTGCAATGTTATTAACACAAAGGCCCATTTTGTATGACTTGCAAAGGATGGAGGTAGAGATGAAGGCTCCAAGTACCCACATGATGATATCAAATATACGAGTAGAACCGACTTTAATGGATAAAGTTAAAGCTGCTCAAGCTACGGACATAGAGCTGATGCGTATGAAGAAGAAAGTGCAAGAAGGTGCTATTCCAGAAGCAAGAATCGATGAAGAAGGAATACTTCGATTCAACTCCAGACTTTGTGTTCCTAACGATTTTGACTTGAAGCATTGAATAATGATGGAGGCACACAACACACCGTTTGCAATCCATCCTGGGAGTACCAAAATGTATCACAATCTTCGACATACATTTTGGTGGAGTAATATGAAAAGAGAGATCGCGGAGTTTATCTCGAGGTGTTAAACGTGTCAACGTGTAAAAGCGGAGCATCAAGTACCAAAGGGTCCATTGCAACCACTTGAGATTCCGAAATGGAAGTGGGAACACATTACTATGGGTTTTGTTACGGGTCTTCCCAAGGGTTCTCAAGGTATAGATGCGATTTGGGTTATTGTTGATAGATTAACCAAGTCTGCCCATTTCTTGCCTATACGTGAGACTTATTCCCTTGAACGTCTTGCTAGTATGTACGTGAATGAGATTGTGAGATTGCATGGCATACCAGTATCTATAGTTTCGGATCGTGACCCAAGATACACTTCACGATTTTGGGTTAGTTTGCAGAAAGCTATGGGCACGGATTTACAATTCAGTTCGGCATACCATCCTCAAACGGACAGACAATCAGAGAGGACTATTCAAACTCTTGAAGATCTATTAAGACTATGTGTCCTAGATCTCAAAGGGAGTTGGGATAAGTACCTACCATTGGTGGAATTCTCCTACAACAACAGTTATCAGGCGAGCATAGGTATGGCTCCATTCGAGGCGTTGTATGGAAGAAAATATCGTTCTCCAGTATGCTGGGACGAGGTGGGTGAAGCAACATTGTTGGGACCAGAGTTGGTACGCATGACTACAGAGAAGATCCAAACGATTCGACAACGTATATAAACGGCACAGGATCGACAAAAGAGTTATGCGGATCTTCATCGGAAGGATGTGAAATTTAATATTGGAGATCATGTATTGTTACGTGTTGCACCATGGAAGGGAGTTACAAGATTTGGAAAGAGAGGAAAGCTCAATCCAAGATTTGTTGGTCCATTTGAGATTCTTGAGCGAATAGAAAATGTGACATATAGACTCACATTACCTCCAAGCATGTCTCGTATTCATAATGTTTTTCACATATCTATGCTTCGTAAATATGTTAAAGACCCGAACCACATTATTGAGTTAGAACCAGACGAGATAGCTGAAGATTTAACGTACGAGCAGGTACCTGTTAAGATCTTAGATAGGAAAGAGCATGTCCTACGCACGAAGGTTATACCACAAGTTAAGGTTTTGTGGAGAAACCATGCTATTGAAGAAATGACATGGGAGTTGGAATCAAAAATGAAAGCGAGGTATCCTCACCTTTTCGAAATATCAGGTACGTACGTCAATTTCGAGGACGAAATTTCATAAGAAGGGGAGGTTGTAAGACCCCAACTTATTAATGAATAAAATCAAATTTTCTCTAAATATTATTGTGAATAATAAGGGGTTAATTTGATATAATACTTTGGTTATGGGTGAAATGTGCAAATTTTGCAAAATAAGCAAGTGGTTATAAAATATTCATTTTGTCGGGGAATATTCGTTTGGTCGTGGAATATTCTTGCTGTCGGGGAATATTCGTACCACGGCGCAGCCTTGTGTGGGCCCCATAACGAAAAGCGATTGGATGAAGAAAACAACAAATATAAGTTGTTTATAAACAACGGCGTAGTTGTTACCGTTAATACTGTTAGAATACCCGGTGGTTAAAATATAGTAGCACACAGTATTGCACCAATTATTGATTCTTACGTAAGAAGGCACTACTCAATAATTGTTACAGTAGTTATTGTTTAATATTTTATTAATTTAATAATTGCTGCGTTGATATTTTATATTATTGTTGTTTCAATAATTGTTGCTGCACAGTATTTTTCATTATCAGATCAATAATTCATATTATTTGAATAATATTATTATATAACATTATTGGCAATGTCTAGAAAGTTCTGTCTAAGGAGAGGTTTGGTCATCTAATTGCGCGCCAGTAAGGAGAAATCCTTATTGGAAAGCCCCCTCTTTCCTGGGAACGACCTGGTTGTCATAAATGTGATTCTGTAATATTATTTGTGAATAATTAATTATTGATTCATATGATAAGGAAATATTTATTTTATGTGGAAATAAATGAGGGATATATTTTTGTGGTTAAAAATGAAGGAGTTGATGTTGAGGTTTTTATCAGTATTTTTGTCGGAATGGAGGTATTAAAAATCAGGATTTTTGAGATATTTTGCGGGGGTTATAATTTTTAATCCGACCGTTGGATCGTGGTAATTTTTGGATATGTTATACATATATAAGTTGAGTATATGTCCACAAATTTTGAACCGTTAAAAATGAACGTATGATTTATTATGAATTTTACGAGATGAATGGTTCAAAAATTGTTGAATTTTCGGAGTTAATCATTTTGGTGAAAAATTCTAGAATTGGTGGGCCCCACTCTTGGTTGGTGAAGAAATATGCTGAGATTTTTATTCAAATGTGGTGGGTGAGAATAGTAGCAGGTAAAGCCATCAGGTTGCAGGTTAAGTCTGCTTCGGCGTGCTAACATTTTCCTATAAATAGAGGGCTAAGTTAGAATTGAAAATCACACCAGAAACAAGTTTTTTCTCTTTTTCTCTCTAGATTATTGAGTGTATTTTGTGAGTATTTAGATACTTTGAGAGTTTCTATTCATCAGAGCAAGTTTCTTTCAGCTTTATACCGATATTCCGACCAGAAGTACTGATATTTTGAAGTATGGGATATTATTTTCTTCTTAAATGATATTATTTTCTTCAATATCATTATGCTGAAATATTGATATGAGTTTTTTATCAAATTTAAAACTTTTTGTGTCGAGATTACTATTCACGTATACTGCACTATTCACGTATACGACACTATTCACGAATACGGCACTATTCACCGAAAAATAAAATTTTCCCTTTTTGTCCAAGATGTCAATTATGGTTACAATCTTTGATTGTATCCATATTTTGATCTTTATTTTTGAATTCTGCTTCACAATTGATTATTATGAAGTATTATTGATCTTGGATAAACTGTTATACGAATCCCTACTATTTGTCCTTCTGTCTCACTGGATTCGTTCTTTTTAAGATATTTTTCATCATCCTC
Source organism: Panax notoginseng (assembly GCA_016801055.1). Classification (NCBI taxonomy): domain Eukaryota; kingdom Viridiplantae; phylum Streptophyta; class Magnoliopsida; order Apiales; family Araliaceae; genus Panax; species Panax notoginseng. The sequence continues at coordinate 185,470,509 of CM029014.1, forward strand.
AGTCCTAAATGATGATATTACTGAATATCTTTGGCCTGTAGTGCAAAGATGTATGATTACTTGATGAATATGTTTGGCCTGTAGTGCAAAGATGAGCAGGTGTTGAGATGAACATGACTGACAGGTGATACAAATGAATATCTTTGGCCTGTAGTGCAAAGATGAATATTTGGATAAAGATGATTATTAATTAATGTTACAGGGATAAAATATTGATGATGGACTTTTAAATCTTAGAAGATAGTAGAATTCATTCTCTACTTGACTCTTCTAATGGTTTACTGTTTCCGCTGCAGTTGTTGATCTAAAACTTATTGTCGATTATATTCTATCAGATTTTTCCCTGTTGAATACTAATGATAATTTGTTGTATATTATCTTAGTCATAATATTCTTTACTGGGCTAGTTGAGCTCACCCTTTTCCTTTTTTTTCCATTTTTCTTCTCAGGAGGTGAGAACATAGCAGGATCTAGTCGGGATATGGAGTGATGGTTCTAGAAAGATATTTTAGTAGTCCTCACTATTTCTGTAAAATAGTGTTTGAATATTTGTATTGAGGACTTATTTGAGTGTGGATATTGTCTAGAAGACAATATTTGTATTTAAACTCACAGTATGTGTTGTCGTATTTTGCACGACAATTGTATTATTAAAGTTGTAGTTTGCTTTCTGTACCATGTATTTGGCGACTCAGAATGGGTGTTGTATACCTATTTTGGGGGCGTCACACCATCTTCCAATTTTATATAGATTATCACAGTAATTGTTGGCCAAACAATTAATCAATACATGCAATATATAATAAACAATTCAATAATAACCAACTTTCATTCAATGGGAAGGTTCAATTTAAACTACATACCAAGTTTCGTTGCAATCTTAATGAAAATTTAGTTCATGATAAAAATTAGGAAAATCATCATCCAGATTAATAATCCAAGCATCCTAGTTAATTACAAAGGATAAAACTAAAGAAGAGAAGAAAAAACTATGAATTTGCTCCAAGACTCTCTCTTTGATCTTCAGCCCTTGCAATCCTCCTTCGTGTTTTCCCTCGTTATTCTCTCCGTAAATCCTTGATAAATTGAGTGATACGTCTTTGCTAAAGTATTCTTCTATTTGTATTCGTCCAAACCCTCATTCAGACTCCTTTTTGGCTTCAAAAACCAACTCAGCTGTGACGCTCCCAAAATAGGTATACATCACCCATTCTGAGTAGCCAAATACATGGTACAAAATAAATACAACTTTATTAATACAATTGTCGTACAAAATATGACAACACATATACAGTGAGTTTAAATACAAATATTATTTAATAGACAGTATTCAAACTCAAAAGGAGTCCTCATTGCAATTATTATCACACTATTTTATAAAATAGTGAGAACTGCTAAAACAACTGACTGGAAAAATCACTCCATACTTCTTGAATCAACAAATTATCATTAGTCTTCAACAGAGAAAAATCTGATAGAATATAATAGACAACAAGTTTTAGATCAACAGCTGCAGCGAAAACAGCAATCCATTAGAAGAGTCACTTAGAGAATGAATTCTACTATTTTCTAAGATTTAAAAGTCCATCATCAATAGTTTATCCCTGTAACATCAATCAATATACATCTTGAATCAAATATTCATCTTTGCACTACAGGCCAAAGATATTCATTTGTATCACTAGTTGGTCATGTTCATCTCAACACATGTTCGTCTTTGCACTACGGGACAAAGATATTCATCAGTTAATCATTCATTTTTGCATTACATGCCAAAGATATTCAGTAATATCATCATTTAGGAATGAGAATAATGAAAATATTTTAAAGAAAACGAATCCAGTTAGATAAAAGAACAAAGATTAAGGATTCGTATTTTAGTTCATCCATGTTCAAAAATACCCATAATAAACCATTGTGGAGCAAAATTTAAGAATGAAGATCAAAATATGGATACAATCAAAGCTAGTAACCATAATAAACAACTTGGACAAGAAAAGAAAATTTTACTTTTTCTGTGAATAGTGTCGTATACGTAAATAGTAACCCCGACACAAAAGACAAGAATTTCACAAAAAAAATCTTACCAATATTCCGGTATAATGATATTAAAATAAATAACATCATTTACGAAAAAAAATAATATCCCTTACCTCAAAAGAATAATACTTCTAGCTGGAATATCAGATATAATGCTGAAGAAAATTTACACAGTATAGCAACACTCAAAGTATCAAAATACTCACAAAAATAAGCTCGATAATATAGAGAGAGAAAACTTCAGATTCTGGTGTATTTTTCAATTCTAACTTAAGCATCCTATATATAGGAAAATGCTTAGAACATTAAAGTAGAAAATTTAATACAATAATAATATTTATTAAATTTTTTCACGCCCACCTCTTAAAATCTGAATTCAGCACATTTACAACACATGTGGGGCCCACCCAATTGCAAAAAATATTTTTCTTAAAATAAATATTTTAAACTCCAAAAATCAATTATTCCAGAACTTCAATAATTCATAATAAATAGACTTTTTATTAAAAAATTTCTAATCTTATGTCCATTCCATAAGAAATTTAATTCTCTACAACTTTGTAGATTTAAGTTTTTTCAAATTCTAAACAGAAATTGACCGAAATCTACATACAGACAATTTTGCATGCTATAACCAAATTTTAGTCAAAAATGGGATCCACCAACATGTTTAATATATTTTTAGCATTTATTATAACAAAAATACTCTTCCTCCTCATTTATTCATATATCACACATTTATTATAAAAATATCACCATTATTGTATTATCGCATTATACATTTATAATGTAATATAATAATATATATGAATGAATTATTTTATCAGAAAAGATAAAATATCAATTTTCAATAATTGTCACTTTTCTAAAAATTCCTCTATTTATATCCATATAAAATAAATATTTTTCTTATCATATAAATCAATAATTAATTATTCACAAATAATATTACAGAATCACAATAATGACAACCAGGTCGTTCCCAGGAAAGAGGGGGCTTTTCGATAAGGAATTCTCCTTACTAGCGCCCAATTAGGTGACCAAACCCCTTTCCTAGACAGAACTTCCTTAGACATTGCTAATAATGTTATCTAATAATATTATTCAAATAATATGAATTATTGATCTGATAATGAAAAATACTGTGCAGTGACAATTATTGAAACAACAATAATATAAAATATCAACGAAGTAATTATTAAATCAATAAAATAAAATATTGAACACTAATTACTGTAACAATTATTGAGTAGTGCCTTCTTACGTAAGAATCAATAATTTAAAAATACTGTGCAATACCGTGTGATACTGTGCAACCACGCGTATTACTGTATTTTAACCACCAGGTATTCCAACAGTTTTAACGGTAACAATTACGCCATTATTTATAAAAACTCATACTTGTCGTTTTCTTCATCTGACCATTTTCTGTTATGGGGACCACAAATGGTTGCACCGTCGTACGAATATTCCCCGACAATGAATATTTTATAACCACTTGCTTATTTTGTAAAATTTTCATATTTCACCCATAACCAAAGCATTATATCAAATTAACACCTTATTATTCAAAATAATAATTAGAGGAAATTTGATTTTATTTATAAAAAGTTGGGGTCTTACAACCTCCCCTCCTTATGAAATTTTATCCTCAAAATTGACGTACATACCTGGTGTTTCGAAAAGGTGAGGATACCTTGTCTTCATTTCTGATTCCAACTCCCAGGTTATTTCCTTAATAGCATGGTTCCTCCACAAAACCTTGACTTGTGGTATAACCTTTGTGCATAGGACATGCTCCTTCCTATCCAAGATCTTGACAGGTACCTCCTCGTACGTTAAATCTTCGATTATCTCGTCTGGTTCTAACTCAATAATGTGGTTTGGTTCTTTCACATATTTACAAAGTACAGATATGTGAAAAATATTATGAACACGAGACATACTTGGAGGTAATGCGAGTCTATAGACCACATTTCCTATTCGGTCAAGAATCTCAAATGGACCAATAAATCGTGGATTGAGCTTTCCTCTCTTCCCAAGTCTTGTAACTCTCTTCCATGGAGCAACACGTAACAATACATGATCCCCAATATTAAATTTCACGTCCTTTTGATGAAGATCTGCATAACTCTTTTGTCGATCCTATGCCGTTTGTATACGTTGTCGGATCATTTGGATCTTCTCTGTAGTCATTCGTACCAACTCTGATCCCAACAACGTTGCTTCTCCCACCTCATCTCAGCATACTGAAGAGTGGTACTTTCATCCATACAATGCTTTAAATGGAGCCACACCTATACTTGCGTGATAACTGTTATTGTAAGAGAATTCCACCAATGGTAGGTACTTATCCCAACTCCCTTTGAAATTAAGGACACAAAGTCTTAATAGATCTTCAAGAGTTTGAATAGTCCTTTTTGAATGCTCGTCCGTTTGAGGATGGTATGCCGAACTAAATCGTAAGTCCGTGTACATAGCTTTCTGCAAGCTAACCCAAAATCGTGAAGTGAATCTTAGGCCACGATCCGAAACTATGGATACTGGCATGCCATGCAGTCTCACAATCTCATTCACGTACATACGAGCAAGACGTTCAAGGGAATAAGTCTCCCGTATAGGCAAGAAATGAGCAGACTTGGTTAATCTATCAACAATGACCCAAATCGCATTTATGCCTTGAGAAACCTTGGAAAGACCCGTAACGAAATCCATAGTAATGTGTTCCCACTTCTATTTCGGAATCTCAAGTGGTTGCAATGGACCCTTTGGCACTTGATGCTCCGCCTTTACACGTTGACAAGTTAAACATCTCGAGATAAACTCCGCGATTTCTCTCTTCATATTGCTCCACCAAAATGTATGTCGAAGATTATGATACATTTTGGTACTCCCAGGATAGATTACAAACGGTGTGTTGTGTGCCTCCATCATGATTCTATGCTTCAAGTCAGAATCATTAGGAACACAAAGTCTAGAGTTGACTCAAAGTATTCCTTCTTCATCGATTATTGCTTCTGGAATAACACCTTCTTGCACTTTCTTCTTCATACGCATCAGCTCCAGGTCCGTAGCTTGAGCAGCTTTAACTTTATCGATTAAAGTCGGTTCTACTCGTATGTTTGATATCATCACGTGGGCACTTGGAGCCTTTACCTCTATCTCTATCCTTTGCAAGTCATACAAAATGGGCCTTTGTGTTAACAACATTGCACTCGTACCCCGCATATGATCTTCTACTCAATGCGTCAGCTACCACATTTGCTTTTCCAGGATGATATTGGATGGTATGGTCGTAATCTTTCAACAACTCGAGCCAACGTCGTTGCCGCATGTTGAGTTCCTTTTTTAGGTGAAGAAATATTTGAGGCTTTTATGATCTGTATAGATCTCCACTTTCTCCCCATACAGGTAGTGTCTCCAGATCTTCAACACGAAAATGACTGCTGCCAACTCCAGATCATGAGTAAGATAATTCCTCCTATATTCTTTGAGTTGTCGCGAGGCATAGGCTATGACTTTCCCATGTTGCATGAGAACACACCCTAACCCTTTGCTTGAAGCATCGCTGTAGATAATTATTGTTAGAACAGATGCCGAAATGAGTCTCCTCTTGAGCTCTTGGAAACTCTTCTCACATTTCTTGCTCCATACAAATTTTGTATCTTTTCGAGTCAGCTGAGTTAATAGAGTAGCGATTCGAGAAAATCCTTCCACGAATCTCTGATAATAACCAGCTAAGCCCAGAAAGCTACGTACTTCAGTCACCGACTTTGGTTGCTCCCAACTTTGTACTACTTTAATCTTCGTCGGGTCAACAGATACTCCATGTTTTAACACCACGTGCTTAAGGAATGCTACTTCCTCAAGCTAGAACTTGCATTTCTTCAGCTTGGCATATAGCTTGTTATCACGAAGCCTTTGAAGTACCAGCTTCAAATGGCGATCATGATCTTCATGGCTTTTGGAATAGATGAGGATGTCATCAATAAAGACAACATCGAACTGATCTAAATATTCTTTTTAACACACGGTTCATCATATCCATGAAAGCAGCAGGAGCATTAGTCAATCCAAAAGACATGACTAAGAATTCATAATGCCCGTACAGAGTTCTGAAGGCAGTCTTCAGAATATCCTCAGTTTTAATCTTCAACTGATGATATCCAGAACGAAGATCGATCTTTGAAAAGAATTGTGATCCTTGCAACTGGTCAAATAGGTCATCAATGCGAGGTAGTGGATACCTATTCTTGATGGTGACATGGTTTAATTTCCGGTAGTCAATACAAAGTCGCATACTCCCATCTTTCTTCTTTACGAATAAAATAGGAGCACCCCAAGGAGATGTACTAGGACGAATGAAACTAATGTATAACAACTCCTATAGTTGGACCTTTAACTCCTGAAGTTCAATAGGAGTCATTCGATATGAGGTTTTAGAAATGGTCTTTGTGCCAGGTTCAAGGACAATAAAGAATTCAACTTCATATTCTGGAGGTAGACCGGGAAGTTCTTCAGAAAATACGTCAGGAAATTCACTAACAACAGAAATATTATTCAAATCTGACGTGTTTTTGTTCAAGTCCATGACATGGGCTAAGAAAGCTTGACATCCGTTTTTCAATAAACGAATGGCTTTATGGCTTTATATGACAGTGATTGACTTTAGTGGTTTGGTTGCTTGAATTCGCATAACAGGTTGGTTAGGAATATAAAAACTAACAACCGTACGAAAATAATTAATTTTGGCATGATGAATAGTTAACCAATCAATCCCTACAATCATATCAAATGCAAGTATTTTCAAAGAAATAAGATCGACAGGTAATGTGATGGTACCAACTTGGATCAAGCAAGATTTATTAATAGTAGATGTAATGAAAGTTTCTTCTAACGGAATCTCAACAGATAAGTCAAAGTCTAATTTCTCCGGAGTCAAGTTCAAACATTGAGCACAAGCAAGAGAGATAAAAGAATGGGTAGAACTGGTATCTAATAAGGTATAAACTTCTCAAGAGTTTATGATTAGCTTACCCGTGATAACCTCGTTCGGGTTCCTCGCGTTTTGGGCAGTCACGACAAACGCCCTTCTAGGAACTACTAACTTTAACTTGTCCGAGACAGCCTTTGGAGTCACCATCCCCGTTGGACTTGATTTCGCTACAAGATAATCTCTAGCTATATGACCTTCCTTTCCACAGTTATAACACACCTTGGATTGTTGTGGGCAGTTTGGGCTGATGTGTCCCTCTTTCCCGTATTTATAACAAACGACCGGTGATCGTTCTCCTACCCTAAAAACAGTTGATGTTGGTGCTAACGTCTTCACGTTATCATTGTTGTACCTTCTCTTTTGAAAATCTCCTCTCGACTCGCTTCTTCTATTATCATGGCCACGATTACCACCCGAGTGGTTATCGCTTTTGTCCGTATTCTTTCCTCCCCGCTGGTTATCATTGCTCCGATGGCTGCTGTGACAACCCGAGAATTTAGAAAATTTTTAAAATTTTTATTAATTGATTTAAAGTTCAAAATTAGAACCTAGATAGAAAATAAGTGCACGCGTTTGATATTTTTAAGATGGAATTTTGAGGAATTCAAAATTTTGTGAAGGATTTAGGTGAATTATTCAGGATTAAGAGAATACGTGAATATGTTCTGTGAGTATGGTCAATTATGTGTTCAGAATATGGTTAAGGGTCAAGGGTTGACCAGATAAATAATATATGTAATAAACCCTAGGTATATATTAAGAACGTCAACGTTCGGTTAGAAAACCCTTGAAATGGATAAGAAACCCTAGAAACCGGTTCTGAAACCCTAAGTTCATTTCCGGGCATTTTTAAAACCCTAATAAATGATTTTGACCCTAATTGCTTAATTAGCGAATTTTATTAAGAAATATTAATCCTAATTAGCAATATTTAAATTTTGATTAAGGAATTTTAATATAATTAGAAATTTCTAATTATAATTTAGAAATATTAATTTTCTATTTTTTAAAACCTAATTTGGAAATTTTAGAATTTATTTTCAAAATCTAAGGGTTTTAACCCTAAACCCTAAACCCTAAACCCTAACCAAATCCTAAACCCTAAGGGTTTGGGCTAATTGACACAAATGCCATTAAATTAAAAGGAAAAAGACCAAAGTTCCCTTTTCTTACACATTAAGTAAAGGATATGTCCAAATCTTGGTGACTCGTCTATGTAAATATACAACATGCGCTCAAATCTATCCCAAATCTGATTTGGGGCTACCTATACCCACTAGATACAATGAATCAAAAAAAAATTAAAGTAAGAAAAAGTCTACTTTGTTTATCATTTCTCCAAACCCATTCTCTCTCTAGAAATTTGGGATTTAGAGAGAGAGTGAAAAACCAAGCCATGATCAAGTTCTAGCAATCCAATAACAGATTCAAGGATCAGAAATCAAAAATCCAAGTTTTAAAGGAATAAAAACCCTAAAATTTTGAAATCCTTTAATCTTATCTTGTTTAATGTTAGTTGTTGGTTAAATATATGCTATAAGGTGTCAATTAGAGATCTGGGTTGTTGGATCATGGATCCATAACATCTAGATGCTCGAATCAAGCATTTTTAGAAATCTGGAAAAAGTTCAAGAAATGGCCTGACAGTCATATGTCAGAGGCCCTAGATCTTTCTCTGTTTTAGATATATGTTATTTTATGTTATAAAGGTGTTCTATGTCATGAGTACTTTGATATGAAGCTAGAAGCAAGGCCAGATCCTTAGTATATTAAGAGATTCAAGCGGTCAAACCCCGTTGACCGTTCACGGAAAACCTTTCTGGGTAACCCAGAATATTTTTAGTGGTCTGACAACATTTTTAACGTCCCAGATCTTGTTGTATGTTAATGGGTTGGCCCAGTTGTCGTTTGTTTGTTGTAGCCTGACATTTAGTCTACATACTAAAGTCATTAGATCACCATGATATTGCTTAGAATCAAAATTAGGAGTGGTCAAATCACCGTTGACCAACACACGGGAAGGAGATTCTGGGTAACCCATAATCTTCAAGACCCGTTTCCTGACCCTTAGTTTGACCGGCCCAGATCTTGTGTATCTGATGATGTTATATTGTTATGATGTTATGAAGCTGTACTATGACATCCAGACTATAATTTTGAACTTTTATATTACACCAAACGAGCCCAGAATGCTAAAATCCAAAAGCTCAAATGTGACACCTCGACTGTTCTTCAATTTCTGGAAAACCCAGAAATTGAAGAACAATGTCTGACAGGTTTTGTGCAGCTTGAATCTCACTGATGTTATGTGTTATGACCATGAACTTAGTTGGTAGTTGTTGTATTACATTAGTACTATATTATTAAAATAAGAACAAGTTCAAAACTTAAGGATCAAAAAGTTACAACCGGTCAAACTAGCATACTCGGTGTCTGACATGCGTTTTCTGGGCAGGCTTCCAAGAACACCTATAGCGACGGTTCTGTCGCTATAGGGCCTTTTAGCGACAGTTTCTAATTAATTTATTTTCTGATTTTTCAGAAATTAATTAAAAATAAAAAAATAGTTTTTAATTATTAAAAATACAAAATAAATTCTGAAAAATTATTTTAAAGTCTGAAAAATAGTTTTTAATTATTTAGAGTATATTTCATAAATATTTAATATTTTTAGAATATAAATGGTATTTAATTTATTTAGTTATATTATTAAATAAATAGTTTTAAAAAATGATTTTAATACATGAAAAATAATATTATGGTAAAAGAAAATATTTTAAGTTATTTTCAATGACTTTTAATATTTTGTGATGAATTTCATTAATAAATAAATATTAATGATAATTAGTTTATTTAATAAATATATTAAATAAATTATGTAAAAATAGAATTAATGATTTAAAAATCATATAAAAATAATTTAAGTGATATAAAAATATTTTAAGTTATAACCTATAACTTTTGATATTTTGTCATGAAAATATTAATATTTTAATATTAATAGTAATTACCGGATAATGAATTTAACGGTTTAAAAATTATATAAATATGATTTTAAAGTATTAAAAATACTTTGTGATATTATAAATATGTTATAATATTATGACATGAATTTCATTAATATTTGATAATAAATAAATATTAATGATAATAGAATATTGGGGTATTTAATTCATTTAAATACGAGTTAATGATTCAAAAATCATGATAAATAGTAATAATTACATGAAAAATCATTACGAGCTTAGGAAAATTATTTTGACTGATATTCAAATTATTTAAGTTAACTGTTAAGTGTTAGGCAGAGTTTAATTGAACTTAAACTCGATAAAAGTCCGATTAAACCGTCGGGACGTTATAACTTTGTCGAACTTAAGTCAGACTGAAAAATTTTGACCTGACACCGAGTCTTATGTGTGTTATAGACTGATAGGGTTATATGTTATGTGTTTAGGTTATTCTGTGCTTATATATATAATAATATTATTACTGTGATGATATTATTCTAATATTGGAGATCTATATTACTAATATTAGGTCTTCGGATAAAGCGATATAAATTGTGTAGCGGTAACCAACGGTTCAGGCAAGTTTGTTTTTACTTAACTCTACTAAGAGTTGTTTCATTCAGATATGTTTATGGTTAATCATTGCTGATTGCCACTGTAGAATCGTACTCTGTACATATTACATGTATAAGTCAAGTATGAAAGGCTGATCACCTTCATTACCAGTTGGTCCAGATATATTTATTCATAATTAATACTTGTTCAGTCAAAAGTTTGTTCCTGCTAGTTCACAATTATATTATTGAATTATAGCCAGCTTATTATTCAGACTCTTTCAATCATGATATGTCTTAATAAATTTAAACTTGCTGGGCAACTTTCATGCTCACCCTTGCTATATCATGATTTAACATTGCAGATTAAGGCGAAAACGTCGGATACAGGAAAAGGATAATGCCAAGTTCAGCTTGGGATAAAATGTGCAGCTAATTTGTAATAGAATAGTTTAATAAATATGTTATATGTCTAATAGTTTATGAATTGTGTATAAGTTAAGGTTACTCGATTTTGGGGAAATAATGTGTACGTTTATTGTATAAATAATTTATGTTTATATCTTTCGCAAATAGTGATAGAATGATTGTATCGGATCCGTGGTGATTTGGGACCCGGATTCGGGGCTTTCACAGTTGGTATCAAAGCTGTTGGTTATAAATCTAGGGTAGGAATACCTTAGACTAATAACCGCAGTGATTAGGGTAAGTACTAACTCAAATAGAGTTAGTGTGTCGGTAAGATTCAAAGACGGTTCTCGACGAGTTATAAGATACAGAGTTCCCTAACTCTGATAATAAAGTTGAACAGTAATGGTGAATAGATAGAGTCTAAAAGACTAATAGTACAGGGATAGGAGATCGAAAAATAAAACGGTCATAGAATAGAAATGGATCATATTATATATGATAAGATCACCCCGTGATCTGATATGGATTAAGCGAATGATAGACAAGTAGCAAGAATATTGTGTCTCAGTGGTACTATGAATTGGTACATATTCAGGAAAGGATTATGAATACGGATTAAATGAAATTCGTATTGAGATGGGAGTAGGTTTAGGTGGGGATTCAATTGAGGACTCATGTCAGTAGCTGAGATTGTATGATTCCTTGTTATGGGCGGAGAATTGTACTTGGTGTAAAAACCACTTAGTTTTTGGCACTGATAATCATTAAATATTTGTGTCGCGCTATTTGTTATATGCATGTTAAGAGGGTGATTCCTTTCTCATGTGTATAACAGATAGATTGGTTATAGGTAGAGAATATAAAGTTAAGTACGAGTTCTTAAAACTCATATTAATGGTATGTTCGTGACTCATAATTATATGAAATGTTATGAACCCCTCAGCGAATGGAAGCCAAAAGTCTGTCTAGGACAAGTTCTTAAACTCATATGATTGTGGCAAGTTCCTGAACTCATAAGTGTGGTAAGTTTGACGAACTGGGTATAGTTTTGTGTGAATAGAGTATTAAGGATAATAGGAATAGATAGACTGTTTAAGCAAATGATTATTAGTGGAGACATAAGTTTTACAAAATTCCTAGCTATGCTAGACTTCGAACTTTTTGGACATCAAGCTAAATACGCACTATGTGCTTTTAAAAAAATTGTAGACTCATAATTATTTTTGAAACGGTTTAAAGTATAGTCTATACTACTTGTTTCAGCTAGACGAAGATGATTTGAAATATTAAAATTTATTTTTATTTATCACTCATGTACCATGTAACCTGGTGCAGAGATAATAAAAAGTTGATAGAGTTGTAAATGCAGGAATACTTAGTGTGAATTCGATCTAAAAATCATTGTTTCACTATTGTATGATGTGTTATGACAAAGTCATATAATGACGGCATCCTCAAATGGACTGTTAATACAGTACGGCATCATGACGTCATTCTCAAAAATATTTTCAAAAATTTTAATTTACCAATGGGGTTTGGCTACACCTAAATAATTCGATTGAATTGAAATATTGATATGAGTCTACGCTATTCGATTCAGCTAGACTAATGTTATAAAAACTCTAAGTGTTCATTGAAAGAAATTTTCCGAACCAAATTGTTTTGGTGCGGAATCCAATAAGACTGAGGTAGAAGTTTATGTGCCCAAGGCGAATACGAGAAACAGATCAGACCAGAAGTACTTTATAAGTACAGGGCATATCGGCCTAATTACCCACTATGTCCGTAAGTGAAGATGGTTAGTGGATGAATTTCCATATAACCTTTGCGAAAATGACAGACAATAGTCTGTAAAACTCCTCAGCACAATTTTAAAATTTTTGCTCTTGTGAGAGGTGTATTGGGTAGCATGGGATGATGAGTATGAATGGTGTAAGGTGTATGGTGTGAGGTAAATTTCATGGACAAAATTTTTAGAAGAAGGGGTGTGTCGATGTCTGGATTTTTAGATGTCCCTTTCCGTTACTTGTTCTTTGGTATTCTCATTTTAGGTGAGATTTGTTTGAAAAAACAAGTGAAAAAGGTCCGACATATATAATGTCGACGATGGACTGTTAAGAGTCTCCAGTTGGTTTTTTAAATGGTTATACCAACACAACCGAGAAAAGGTTTGCACATTGACCCAGTGAAACCGAGATTCATTTAGGGTCCGGGGACTTGGTTATGCAGGGGGAAGGTGTTAGGCACCCCCCGACATCCGTGTTACCACGGTGACCGCCTCTTTTTAAGAAACTATTATCTGAATGTGTGTGTATGTGTGAGTCAATGTGCTGTTATTTGAAAGTGGTACGAGGCCTCGTTCGCACCTATATACGCAGGGTTTGAATTTATGTAAAAATTCAATTTTAGCAAGATATGGCAGTGATGTTTTATAAAAGAGGTTTTTCAAACCCTGACGCTCAATAGTAATTGAGGCCTTTTGCACTCCCATTTTTATTAAATGCGCGACTTGGTTGATTTTATTTGACGGCTGTGAAGCATCCGTACGAAAATAATGCACAAAATAATTCTGACTTCCTCGTGGGTATGGAAAACCATCTGAGGAAATTTAGACACCGCAGAATAATTTACAAGCTGCTTACAGCTGAAAATGTCCATCACGAGAACCGAATCTAGCAATGGGATGAATCTGTAATCACATGATTCCTAGGCTCACATGATACCGCAATTTATATGAAAGCAGTAAGCAGGTATATATATAAAAGCCGTAAATATATATATACAAACATGGTCACCAACCACGAAGTAGCTCTATATGGGATCAGAAATATAAATAAAGCTGTTAAAGGCTATCAACCGCCACGGAGGAAACTCCAGGCGGGACGAAATATACAGAAAGCTGTAAAAACGGTCAACCACCACGAAGTAAACTCCAGGTGAGACGAAATATAATATATATATATATATATATATATATATATATATATATATATAAGCATGTTAACGCACCGGATATAAAATTCAGGCTCATCGAATGGAGTTCGACCACAGTTTATATATATAAGTATATATATATAAGAAAGCAATTAAACGCACCAAACTGAAGTTTAGGCTCATCGAACAAAGTCCGACACACAGTTAATATATATAAGTATATATATTAAAGCAATAAACGCACCAAACTGAAGTTTAGGCTCAATCGAACAAAGTCCGATACACAGTTCATATATATAAATATATATATATATAGAAAAGCAAATAAACGCTCCAGACCGAAGTCTAGGCTCAACCGAGGTATAACTCGATAATGTTAGTCAATATATATGTAAATATATATATAAGATATATATATATATATATATATAGACTGAAATAAAATCACAGACTGAAGTCCGGGCAAAAGCAAACAACACGACTCTCAACGTGTAGAAGGGTGTGTGCAAAAATGAAGAGAAAGACTCTAAAGTGTGTGAAAAGGCTTACAGTGGGCTGCCAAAGCAGACTTCTATATCTTTAAAGTGAGTAAACACAGACTTGTGTAGGTACAAAAGAGGGCTGTATATGAGCTAATAGGTGTTTAAAGGGGGAAAATACACTATATGGCAAGTGTAGAGCGAATTCTGCAGGGTTTTCTCGTCTTTTTTCTCTTAAAAATCAGCACCCCAAGCCTCTTATTTATAGGGAAAAAGGTGTCGCAGGTGTACCAGAGGCTGGTCGGGTCAGCCCGGTTTGGTCGGGTCGGCCCGGTTTGGTCGGGTCAGGTCGTCTCGAAGTACGTGCACGCGGGCACTGTAATATCCACTCAGTTTTTTTGAAGTGCAATCCGGGCATCCGTTTGAGGTATACAGGACCTATTTCAGACCGCCGTTGTCGAGAGTTTGTACGATGGCATGGGATTAGAGTTTGTACGAAGTCTTTGAAGATAGGACGGTGCTCTCCGGTCTTCAAGCTTCAACTTTCATCCGTTACCCCGCACAATAGCAACTCAGGATTGGTTAGCCTTGTGGGCTGTTGTTGCGTAGATGTGTTGAGACGACTTGGCGTGGCATCGTGTTGGCCAGATGACGATGTTGCCCCTTACCGGTATTATTGTCGGGTTGGGTCGATAAAGCAGACGTTGCTCAGCTTCGCTGGGATTGGACTGTTGCAATTGGTTGAAACTCCTCATTGTCATCTTTGAGGTGTGTCTGTCTTCCCGATGTCATCGCCGAGCTGATACAGTGTATCTCGTTGTGAGCGCCGAGATTGAAGCTGGTTGCACTTGTAACAAGCATTTTCGGGGTTAATGCCGAAATTACTTTCCTTGGGGCTATCACCAAGATTGGAGGCTATTCCCATGTTTAGGGTTGAGACTGGATACCTCGGGGTTATCTCCGAGATTAATCGGTCTTCTCCGGTGTGTGTTCCGGTATTAATCTGCATGCCTCGGGGTTCTCCAAGATTGGAACGATTACTCCCAGATTGCGATCTGGGGTTGATGCTGAACCTCCGGTAGTATCCGGTATGGTTGTGGATTATCTTTCAGGGTTCTCTCATAAAAGACGAATCTGCCTTCCTGCAATGTTAGTGTCAGTAGTACAGAAAATTTCGAGTCTCTACAGATGCCCCTCTTTATCATACTCAAGCATGGCGATGCATGGGTAGGATAAAGAATCCTAGACACTTGAAACGTAATAAGACAAATATGGTACTATGGATAGCAACATGATGTAGATGTATGATGCATGTGTACGGGGTTGTAGCCCAACACGCTGAGAATAATTGCTGGCTCCCTGTTGCTTTAACCGGGGATTGGCAATGATGACCAGATTTGATGTATAATCTGAGTCTGTCAGGATATTGATGTTGGAGTTATCATCAAATTCCTGGATAAGGACTGGATCCTACAGAGGTACCTCTTATGTGTAAGAGATCTGTGGGGATAAAGCTTGATCTGTTTGAGGATGTGTATAACATATTCCATATTCCATCATCCATCCTCCTTGATGACAATCTCCTGATTTGTATCGTCAGGACATGTCCGGGTTCTGTTGGAGTTACTGCCAATAGCAAATGCTGTCAGGGATGCCTGACCTTCGTTGATGTGTATTTCACCGATATGTGAATCAACGGCTGAAAAATCCTGTGGGATATACTGTCAAGGTTGCTTGACTTCCGCTGTCATGTAGATCAACGAAACATTGCGTTATGACCCCCTGCCGGGGAATATGGGTAATCGGGTGATAAGAACCCCGAATGGCTCCAGAGCTCTGATAGGTCTAACCCTCTATCGGCTGGAATGATGTCAAGGCTTCTTGACCTTCGTTGATGTGTGTGTCAATGGCTTGAATGTACGTGGTAATCCCCTGCCGTGAATTCACATTGTAAACCCCTCGGGAGATCTACTGGGGACGTATGCATTGATCGAACAACTGTGTATGCTCTGATGGGTTTACTTGCCATCGACTGAGATAATGTCAAGCCTGCTTGACCTTCGTTGATTTGTGTGTCAATGGATGAACACGCGTTGTAACCCCCGCCGGGGATCTACGTTGTAACCCCCGTCGGGGACTCACGTTGTAACCCCCGTCGGGGACTCACGTTGTAACCCCCGTCGAGGACTCACGTTGACAAGGATGATGATCTTGAGAAAGTGGCATTGGACCTGTGTACGGTATTGCCGAGCTTGACTGAGATCATTTGAGATCACTGGTATAGTGTACCCTGTGTGTGGGCGAATACCAATGCGTGATGTACCGATTCAAAGTCTCATCAGAGAAGACCAGGATTGTATGCAGTTTTGCTCAATCGCGTGGTGTTTTTATCTCGATTTGACCTTTTTTAATTCGTAAGACCTCCTTTACAACTCGAACAGGACCGAGCTGGAGGGATGGGACCCATATGGGGGTGCCGCAGGTGTACCTGCTGCAGCCGTAGATAGGCCTGCGGCCAGGTGTGGATCATATATCCATCAGCCAGTAGCATTCACAAGTCACTTTCAACTTGTTTCGCTTAGAGAAAACCGCGAGCCATCTTCAGATCTGCTGAGTTCGGGCTGCTTTCTGCAAATTCTGTCACCGTGCAAGTGTTTCACACTATCCTGGCAACGTATGCCTGTATTTTCTCTAGTTTCTGTCCGTTAGATTGTGAGTTATTGCACGAAATGCATCTAAACACATAGTAGTGGTTATGTATGCACAAATAACTTGATAAAAAATATTCAACATAGTAAATGTTAGTATTAAACCATGCTGAACATAATGATGTGAAAAAATTTGACTTTTGAGATAGTCAAATTGGCACCTTTTTCTGCTATTTTTTGTCCTATTTGAGGTCCAATGAGCAAAAGGTAGAAATGCAAAGTACTCCTAACATTGAGGTTGGCCTTATGCATGATGCTTTTGATTTTTAATGCATATATTGTGTATATGACTTTGGGGCAGGTGTGCTACTGAATGGCCACCTAAACATGCCTGAGTGCATGTGGATAGTCCTATTTTCAAAGGGGACTATGGCAAAAAATTTCAAAAGGTAGGCATTGGGTAGTCATGCATTTTAACTCTATTGTTTGTTAAAGTAAATGCATGCATGCATACAATCATAAATGCATTAGAGAAAGTTCCAGGTAAGGAAATACCACACCCTTTCTGAGGTGATTTGGAGACTTGTTGTCCAGATATTATGGATCCGGATCAGTCGAGCAGTTCCTATAGGACCACTTCTGGTGTACAGCGTAGGGCTTCTGAAGTACCTCGTCCCCGTTCTGTCAGACAGCCTCGACGGTTGGTGGAGGCCGTGATACGTCCTGTCCATGTAGGTGTTCCAGACGTTGAGGACGAGGAGGCGGATATTTCGATAGAGGATCCCGCTCCTGCTGCACCTGTCCCTCGTAGGGAGCTTCCGAGCATTCAGGTGGTGAACCCAGAGTTGCTGGGTGATTTGGGCAGACATCCATCGATGTATTTATATGCTAACGAGGTATGGCGTTAGACTTTGCTTTTCCTTCTTTCTTATTGATAAGGATTAAAGGGTTCTGACGTAGATTTGCATTTCATACAGGTTCCAGGTTTTACACAGCCTCGAGGGAACTGGTTTAGCATCCACTCCATGTACCAGGCGCTTCATCCTGATTATAGAGCAGTAGTGCATGAGTGGAGATTTGGGGCATTCTTCTCCATCCTTCCCCGTCGTTGTCCCTGGGGTTACCTCAGAGCATTGTCTGAGCGGTGGTTTCACCAGACTCAGTCACTCTACCTGCTGGATTGTGAGGTGATGATGACTCCGATAGATTAGCGATTTATCACCGGCGTGGAGTTTGAAGGGGAGCCAGTGCCTTGCATGGCGAATATTACCCCTACTATCGTCAGATCCTTGTTAGGAGTTTCAGCGGCGGCGCTCAAAGGCAGGACCTTCCGTTCAGGTTCTTTGAGCGTGGATGCTGTGAGCGGGCTGTTGAGTGAGCCCATGCCTGATGATGTCAGGATCAGGGATCGCGTTCTACGGCGATTGTTTCTGATGATCATTCGAGGCTGCCTCATAGCAGATAACTCTTCCACGGTATCTTTTGCTTTGGTCAGCGCTACGCGTGACATGGACCGTATTGGAGAGTACGATTGGGGCTCCTATACCTTTGCCTATTTCCTCCGGGGCATGCGTATGCGCTCACAGGGTTTGACCGAGGCTTGGCTAGGATTTTACCCGTTTCTGCTGGTGAGTATTTCTCTTGTCTTTTCCCATTTATAGGTTAAGAGTGTTTACTGATAGCAGATGTTTTGCCATTGTGTTGGCAGTTTTAGGCCTATGAGGGGCTTCCCCGTTTGCGTCCCGTGAGTATGTTAGGTTTAGATACCTATCCACGAGGACGAAGATGGCATCAGTCGATTCTGCCCGAGGTCCCTGTAGCGGAGGGATTCACTCATTGCCGTATGCAGCTGGAGTTGCTGTCGACCGACACCATCACCTGGCTTCCCTATTCTGGGGAACACTTGACAGTGGGTTTTGAGGATGGATACCCGATTGGGGTCGAGTATTTGATTTCCACCAGGAGAGTTCCACTCTTAACAGATGGCGGTTGGGAGCTCTATCTAGGAGAACGTGCTATCAGGAGCACCACATGGGAGATTCGTATACCGATCTTACCTCCTGTCAGGCATCACTGGCCTGTATCGCAGTCACCCGCCATTGATATCCCGTTGTTGGGTGTTGACGGATTTGTATTATCAGAGGGTCCATGTACTCAGGAGACATTCCAGCGTTGGTGGCTTCCTCGTACTATTGGAGCCCAGTCTCGCGCCACACAGTTTATGGGGGACATGGTTCCTGGATCCTTGATGATGACGGATTGGATAGCTTGTGTCCGAGATCCGACTCATGTGACCCAGATTGATAGCTTGACCCGTCAGTTGGACCAGGCACATATATTTATTCGGTATTTGGGTAAAGATCCAGCAGAGGCGGAGTCATTTGTTCCTTCCAGCTCAGGCGTTGGCCCCTCGGACGACCCATTTGGTTTTGCCGACGCAGATCTTCCTCTTTATAGGCCTGACATCCCTGTTGATAGAGATCCAGTGACTCAGGAGGAGTTATATCAGGTGGACAGGATTGATGATGTGGATATCGACACCATTGTCTTCTTCTGATGTATTCTCGTTATATCTTTTGATAGGCCTCTGTTAGATATTGGGTGGCTGTTCTCCATTCTCGCTATATCTTTTGATAGGCCTCTGTTAGTAGTAGGGCGTCTGTGCCCCATTTCCCTGTATTTGTAGCTGTACAGAGCTGATGTATTAGATGATGATATACTTAGGAATGTATGCACAGTCTTTTCCATTCCCTATATCATATTGTCATCCATTATCTGTTATGCATGTATCATGTTATGCATATGTATGTATATCCAAAGATATTCGGCATTGACCCCTGGATGGTCTTATGACACGGCCCTCACAGATGTCTTCTTCGACAGTTAGCCGTATAGATCATACCCCACCGTTAGTGGTGGCATCGGGTATGCGATCGTGGTATGATAGTATGTCACCACCAGACAGGGTGACCGTAGATATATTACTGCAACATACCATGACTCTTTTGGCATTTCAGGTTCCTGCAGGATTCGTAGATGGGATGCTAGAGCATTGGCGACCTGATAGGCAGGTATTCCACTTTGGCACCCATGAGTTGACTCCTACACTGGAGGAGTATGCACGTTTGACGATGCTGCCTTTAGACAGACCTTGCGTGCATATGGCTCTGGGAGACATGAGTAGATGATTCATGACTCTCATAGGATTGAGGCGCAGAGTAGTGTAGGATGAGCTGACATCTGGCCATGTGATCTCTCAGCGGTTTCTGTACGACAGATTTGGCTTAGAGGACAGTTACTCACGATATTCCGGGGATTTCACCGCACCGGAGGATCATTGGCGTCTAGCCAGAGTTGACGTACTGATGTTATGTGTACTATCATATGTGTTCTTGCCGCGGTATATGGATGAGATAGATATAGGCGTTATCATGGCCGTGAGAGCTCTCAGGGAGGGTCATACCATTGTGCCTATGATCTTGGCAGAGACTCTGCGGTCAGCATCCTACTGCAGTACTTATCCATCAGGAGTGTTTACTGGGAGCTCAGTCCTTCTGTATGTGTGGTTCATGTCACACTTGAGACCGATTGGTACCCTTAGACGGCATGGATATTGGTTTACCCACGATGTGGCCATGTCATACTCCTTTCAGCCATCGGAGTGTATAGATGCTCAATCCTGGTCCACATTTTTGGCAGACATCAGAGACCCATTTAGCATATTACTGTGCTCGGGGCTTAGCTCACCATACAGCTTTATTACTCATGCTCCGGGCATGGATTTCCTCCCTCTGGCCGGCTTGAGGGGTGTGACTACTTATCACCCATTGGCCGTGATGTCGCAGTTCGACCAGTTTCAAGATTTTCATCCTTTCACAGGGGCAACAGGTCAGTGTTCAGCTGCCCGATACCTCTCAGCTGAGGACCGATCTCGTGTATACGCTTGTTGGGACCATCGTGAGGTAGCTGCTTTTTCAGTGAGCAGTCCAGGTTATTCCGCTTGGATGGAGACGGAGGTTTTATCGGCTGCAGCAGTATCTGCAGTACCGGATAGCGACGCAGAGGGTGTGGATCCTGTGGAGGACATTGATACCCACTTCGAGGAGGAGCCCGCTGCTGGGTTGCCAGCATTTCTTCCGGATTCTCCTAGTACCAGCACTGTTGCGATTCAGCACTCGGCACAGTACTTAGAGCAGAGTCATCAGCTGATGACCTTTGAGAGAGATCAGGTTCGATCTATGATGTCGACTGCTCTGGATGTGAGGGAGGCCGCTCTGTTGGAGAGAGATGAGGCCTTAGCTCGCAGGGATGCCACTATTGTTGAGCAGGATGAGGCCAGATTAGCCAGAGATGCAGTGATAGTTGATCGGGATAGTGCCATATCTGCCCGGGATGTAGCCGTCACAGACAGTACTGCAGCGAGGTCCCTTACCACTAACATAATCGCAGAGATGAGCGCATATATTGATGAGCATATGGTCATCATGCAGACGGCTTCTGATCTATTGGATCGTGTGGATACTCTCATACAGGAGACGACAGCTTTACCTCCTTCTTCTGAGAGGGATGCTATGTTGGGCTTGCTAGCTCGCATGTATCCTGACTCATAGATTAGCTTGTACTTACCTGCACAGACTAACTTAGCCATTTTGTCATGTACAGTTTACATCATGTATATCAAACAGTAGTATATATGACAGGGAAATATATTTTTGGATCACTTCCCTTTTAGATACACCTTGCTATTTGTTTGATATTTTGCCTGCTGCTTCAGGGCTTATGATCTTGATGTATTCTGAATTCCTCCTGGGTGGATGGACATTGAGTTGTCTCTGGATAGTTCAGAATGGATCATCGATCTGTGTATCCCTACCATCTTTTGGTGTCTTGGGACTGGTTTCTGTATGGAAATGTGGAGAGGAGTGTGGCTTTCCTCTCTGAGATTGACCGCACCACAGATGGTCGCCAGTACTTCTATTCAGGAGAAGCCTAGTTAATTTCATCTCTTATGGATTGGCGTTACTCTTCAAGGTATGACCGCAGCTTAGATGGTCGCCGAATCTCCTATTTGGGAGGAGAGGTTGGGTAATTCCATCCCTTTGGTCTGAATCTGAATGAAACGTAGTGGATTGATGTTTGATCCCAGTACCAACTGACAATGGTTTGTGTTTTGGTAGGGGGTGAGACCGCACCATGAATGGCTGCCTACGTACTCCTATTGAAGAGGAGATCAGGTCTGCGTAGTTCGAACCTGGTGTAAGAGGTTCAACGCTGTATATGGCAGAAATGGTGTAGGAATATTTTTGTTATTTTTTGTGAGGAGAGAAGGGTAGAAATGTTTTTGTTGTTTTTGTTTTATTGCGACCGGGCCATATGAAATGGTTGCCTACGTACTCCTATTGAAGAGGAGATCAGGTCGACGTAGTTCGCCCCTCAGGGCGAGAAGAGAAAGCGTAATCCCATGTGCAGGTTAGAGTACGGGGATGAGAAAGTTTAATCCTAAGTTGAGGATAAACTGCAGAGGAAAAGTTTGATCCCAGGTATGGGTAGCCAAACTGTAAAGGTAAGAGGTTCGATCCACGGTGGGATGACCTAAGTTGTATGAGCGCAAAGGAAAGCCAGGCTGCTGGCTTGAAAAGTATGTTTCCCTGAGGGGCAAAGTGCAGAAAAGTTGCATGTGGTAAAGGGTTACAAAACCGGAATGACTGGTAATCTGATGGTTTGACACTAGGGTGTTTGCGAGTTACTTCAGACATAGTACCGTTTCACGGCGTCTGAGTTGATGAGTTGTGGAATTTCATCACCGTCCAGTTCTTGCAATCTGAGAGTGCCTCCCGTCAATAGTTCTTTGACAATAAACGGGCCTTCCCAGTTTGGAGCGAATTTTCCCTTAGATTGATCTTGGTTGTCCAGAATTTTCTTCAAAACCAAGTCATATTGTTTAAATTACCGTAGCCGGACTTTTTTGTTGTAGGATCAGGCGATCCTTTGCTGATATAACTGACCATGGAAGATAGTCGCAGTTCGCCTTTCGTCTATTAGAGACAATTGGTGATACCTGTCTTGTACCCATTGATCTTCGTCCAGCTGAGTGTCTATCAACACTCTGAGAGATTCCATCTCAACTTCTATGGGGAGCACTGCTTCCATCCCATAGGTTAGTGCGTAGGGGGTTGCCCCAGTTGAAGTACACATGGATGTTCTGTAGGCTAACAGAGTCAGAGGCAATACATCAGGCCAATCTTTGTGGTTGGCGGACATCTTTTGCATAATCTTCTTGATATTTTTGTTAGCCTCCTCAACAACACCGTTCATCTTTGGACGATAGATAACTGAGTTGAGATGTTTGATGTGGAATTTACTGCACAATTCCTCCATCATCTTATTGTTGAGGTTTTTGGCATTGTCTGACACAATCACCTCTGGTTGCCCATAACGACAAACAACATTGTTTCTGATGAAAGCAATGATGACTTCTTTAGTGACCCTGGGGAAGGAGGCTGCCTCTACCCACTTGGTGAAGTAGTCGATCATGGTGAATATAAACCGATGTCCATTACTGGCTTTAGGTTCAATGGGCCCGATAACATCCATTCCCCACATTGAGAAGGGCCAAGGTGAACTCATATTGTGGAGTTCCCGTGGAGGGGCGTGTATAGCATTCCCATGAATCTGGCACTAATAGCATCTTTTGACATAGTCATGGCAATCAGCTTTGAGAGATAGCCAATAATGTTCCGTTCTGAGGATTTTCTTGACAAGGAGGGGGCCACAGACTCCGCCATGGATTTCATCCATGAGCCTTTGGGCTTGATCTTTGTCTAAACACCGGAGGAGGCCTAATCCTGCATCTCTTTTGTAGAGCGCATCTCCACTCAGGTAGAATTTCATTGTAAGTCGATGGATCCGCCTTTTCTGGGTCGGGCTCGCCTCAACGGGTGTAGATCCATCTCGCAGATATTCCTTGATATGCTGATACCAAGGCTTGTTCAGGGAAATTGTGACGCTTGGCAATTGCTCCTTATCTGATATATGAACCAAGGAGGCCAAAGTTGCTAATGCGTCCGCAAAATCATTCTTATTACGAGGAACATGTAGAAAGGAGATTTTTTCGAACTCCAAAGCCATCTTTAAAACCTGCCGATGGTAAGGCAGCAAGTGTAGTTTCTTGGTTTGATAGATTCCGGTGGATTGTCTGATTACCAACTCTGAATCTCCATGGACAGTTAACCATCTGATACCCATTGAACGGGCAAGTTTTAGCCCCATGAGACAGCCTTCATACTCAGCCGTATTATTGGTGTTGTTAAACTATAATTTAACGGCGACGGGATACTGCTCCCCCGTATCAGATACTAGAACTGCTCCAGCTCTAGAACCTTCCATATTAATAGCTCCATCAAAATACATCTTCCATAATTGGCGCGTATCGTACTGATGATGTTGTTGTACTGTCATTACTCCTTCATCAGGGAAATATGTTTCTAAGGGTTTGAAATCCACTGAAGGTGTGGCGGCCAGTTGATCCGCGATTCCTTGACCTTTGATGGACTTTTATGTCACATATACGATGTCAAATTGTTGTAGGATCAACTGCCATTTGGACAGCCGACAATTTAACATGGGTTTGTTGAACACGTACTTGAGAGGATCCACGCGGGATATAAGATGGGTTGTGTGACCATGGAGGTAATGTTGTAACCTCATGGAAGCCCATGCTAAAGCACAACACGTCTTTTTGATCAGAGTGTACTTGTGTTCACTGTTGCTGAACCTTTTACTGAGGTAATAGATAGCTCGTTCTTGGCCTCTATCATCCTTCTGCCCCAGCATGCAGCCCATAGCATTGTCACTTACGGACAGGTACATAAACAGGGGAACATCATCCCTGGGTGGTACCAACACAGGAGCTTTGACTAGTTGTTTCTTGATTGTAAGGAAGGCATTCTGACACTCATCATTCCATTTCATAGATGAGTTCTTCCTTAATAGTTTGAAGATTGGTTCACAGGTTGCTGTGAGTTGGGAGATGAACCTGCTAATGAAGTTGATTCTTCCCAAAAATTCTCGGATTTCCTTTTCTGTCTGAGGAATGGGCATTTCCGTGATGGCTTGGATTTTAGCAGGATCCAGCTCAATCCCTTTGTGGCTGACTAGAAATCCTAGCAACTTGCCTGAATTAACGCCAAAGGCGCATTTAGCTGGATTCAACTTCAAGTTGTACTTACGCAACCTGTTGAATAGCTTTCTGAGATGGTATATATGGTGATCCTCCTTCCGGGACTTGACAATGATGTCATCCACGTAGATCTCAATTTCTTTGTGCATCATGTCGTGGAAGAGAGCCATCATTGCTCTCTGATAGGTAGCTCCCGCATTGATAAGGCCGAATGACAACCGTCTATAACAAAAAGTTCCCCAAGGAGTGATGAAGGCAGTCTTCTCACGATCTTCCTCGGTAACCATAATTTGATGATACCCCGCAAAGCAATCAGCAAAGGAGTACATGTCGTATTGCGCAGTATTGTCAATGAGAATGTGGATAAATGGCACGGGAAAGCTGTCTTTTAGGCAAGCTTTATTCAAGTCCCGGTAATCCACGCAAACTCGCACCTTCCCTCCAGGTTTAGGCACGGGCACGATATTAGATATCCACTCAGGATATGTAGACACCATGATGATGCCAGCCTGAAATTGTTTCACAATTTCCTCTTTCACCTTTAAACTCCACTCAGGTTTCAATCGCCTGAGTTTCTATTTAACTGGCTTAAATCCCTCTTTAATGGGAAGGCGATGAAGGACAATGTCAGTGGACAAACCCACCATGTCTTCATGAGACCATGCAAACACATCCTGAAATTGGGTTAATAGTGTAACCATGTCATTCCGTTGGTTTGGGGTAAGGTCTGAACCAATCTAGATTAACTTAGGGCTTTCTAAGGTTCTGAGATTGAAAGAAGTGGTTTGATCAAGGTTGGGTTTAGGTGTATCTTTGACCCATTCTTGAATTTCTGGAGGCACCTCAATGTCATCCTGTGTATCCATGAAGGCTGAATTCATCTCTACATCAAAGGTACAATCCCTGTGTAGGAGAGGCATCGTATCAGCAAGTACAGGCACATCTAAATTCAGAGTCCTGAAACAAAATATGCTTTCACTTAGTATATATGAAACGTGTTTGATCATACACAGTGTTAGCATATACTGGCAAAATAAACTGCTAATACTGTACAGAAAAGTAAGCAGTTATTATATCTACAGGGCAGAAAGAACTTCTGCCCGCTTTACCCTTGACGACCAATGCAAGGAATGTTGTTCCAATTGGCAAGAGCAAAGTTCGAGTGAACCGCAGTGATGGAGGGACAGTCATCATCCTCCCTGTCCCGAATGATAGTCATTATGTCTGGGCAATCATCGTCTGGGGTGTATCGGTTGGTATGTTCATCATGGACAATGATACGCATGCCCGACATTATTCGAACAACGTTCTCCTTGATTCTCCGCTCCACTTCTTCGATTGCGGGATCTGGAATAATGATTTTATTTTCCTCCACCAGTTTCGGCTTAGGAAATAACATAGCCATGACATTGACTGGCACCTTTACAGGAGGTTGTGCGGACTCAGCACTTGAAGGCGAAGATAAACGCCACATAGTTAAACCTGAAGGAACCTGTGGATGTTTATGAGGGTTCCTGTGACTAAAGCTGGCCGAATAGCCTAGTCCAGCTGTTCCAGTGTGCTTAGTTAAGCGAATAGGGTACTTGATACCCTGACAATCTTTACCTAACCATTGTCCTGGTTTATGACCCAACGACATCATTTCTTGAGGGGCTGACATCACTTCGGCAGAAATTTGGGGTTCGGGCAGTGGTGCTCCAATAGCATGGTATTGGGTATTGCTTATTTCCAAAGCATGAAAACTGACTAGTTCAACTTCCGCATTAGCATTGATAACCGGTAAATCCCCGTGTTGAGGACACTCTGGTTCAGCGTTGACCGTGACCAGGCTGTTGTTGACAATATATTTTAATTGTTGATGAAGGGTGGAGGGGACTGCCCCAGCCATGTGGATCCATAGTCGTCCCAAGAGCATGTTGTATCCCGACTCTATCTTGAGCACATGGAAGGATACGCAGAATGTATGAGGACCAATCTCAATTGGCAGCTCAATTACTCCAACCGAATTCCGGTGGGCTCCATCAAAAGCTTTGATGATAGTATGGCTACTCCGGATCCGATTAGGATTGATATTCATCTTCACCAAGGTAGCATATGGGCAGATATTTAGGGATGAGCCTCCATCTATCAGGACTCCAGCCACCATATATCCGGAGGACAAAACTACGATGTGCAATGGTTTGCAATGATCGGTCCCTTCAGGCGGAATGTCATCATCAGTGAAGGATATCACATTGTCGTTGAAAATGTGATCAACCAGATGTTGAAATTTTTTCTCATCCACGGATGTCGAGAGATAGGCTTCTTCTAAAACTTTTAACAAGATCTTCCGGTGATTCTCGAAAGTGAGGACCAAGTCCCAAATTGATATCTGTTGTGGAGCTTCTTTCAAGCTTAAAACCACCGTAGCTTCGTTATGAACCATAGTGCGGAGGAATTCTTCAATCTTCTCCGTGGGTATTTTTCCCTTTGATTTGACGGCAGATTTCATCACCCGTTGGGGAAGGTACAGTGGATTTTCTTTCGACACTGCAGCAGTGGTATGTGAGGTGGATCCTTCACCTTCTCCATAATTCCACGGAACTTTATGCAAGCTAACAATAGGATATTGTGCTCTGCACAGTAAGTTGATTGGCTCGGGAGCGGCCACTTTCAAAGGATTGTTGCTTCCTTTGAGTTGAATTATTGGCATGACGAGTGATTGATCAGCTTCAGTAGATATGACGGCTACCACACTCTTCCATTTAGTGGGACCTGCATTCTCACTGGCGTGTAGCACAGTGTTGTCATCTGCCAGGCGCAGTACGCCACTGTCGATTAGGTTCTGAATAAGGTGGCGGAGTGCCCAGCATTCTTCTGTGCTGTGACCACGAGATTGGGAATGATATTGACATACTCCCTCAGAATTGTACCGTCCCGAACGAGGGTTGATTGGAGGTAGAAGGGAACTGATTCTTCCTTCATTGATTAACATGTGAAGTATTTCCTCCATAGGTTGACCCAAATAGGTGAATTCCCTTTTGTTGGCGAAATCCCGACAGGCCTTGGCATTTGCTCTCTTCGTCACTTTATCTTCCAACATTTCATTTTTTGAAAGTGAAGAAAGAATATTCATGACAATGGGCAGGAGACTGGCATGCTCCTGGCTGATTAGCTGACGAGTCACTTGATCCTGATAAGTCACCAGTTCCGCCAATTGCTCAATTTATTTGCAGAGAGCTTTCATTTTTCGTTCCATTGTGAACTGGAACTTGGCATAATCCCATCTATTATCACCGTCTTTGATGGTTTGGGGAGAATCACAGCTGAAGTTGGAACTTTGTCCACTACTCCAATTAATCATGTTGACATCTTCTTCTTTGTGTTGAGGAAGAGGGTTGTCTTGAACGTTAGGTTGATCTGGTTTAGTGGCCACGATCTCACCGTTATCTAACAGGTCTTGGATCTTATGTTTCAAGGCCCAACAATCCTGAGTATCATGTCCAGGTGCCCCGGCATGATAAGCACATTTCCGAGCAGCATTAAAACCCCTTCCATTTGGGTTGGCTGGTGGAAGTAGATGTGTAATCTTCTTTTGTGTTGTCAAAAGATTAAGGATATTCTCGAGGGTATCCCCTAAGGGTGTGAACACTCGAGGGCGTTTGGCTTCTCCACCTTTTGGTATTGGAGGGTTTACAAACTGTGCTGGAAAGGGAGGATAGTTTCTCCTCTGAACAGACATATTTTGACTGCCTTTTTGACCCTGTAGTATCAGGGAAACATCTTCCTCTTTCTTTTTATGGACCCTCCTGGGGTTGTTCCCATAATTTCCAGACTGGATGTGATCAGCAACAGCTTTGAGTGCAGCTAGGTCTTGAATCTTTTCGGATTTCAATCTCATCTCAGCCATCTCCCCATGTTTGACCATTTCAGAAAACGGTTTGCCGATGCCGGCTAAAACTCTCTCATAGAAGGGAGCTTTTTGTATGTCTATAAACGTCATGACCATTTCTGATTCGGTCATGGAAGGATTCACTTGGGCAGCCAGGCGTCTCCACCTCTGGGCATACTCTCTGAAAGACTCGTTAGACTGTTTTTTGATCTTGGTAATTTGATACCGATCAGGATCCATTTGAGTTTGAAAGCTGTATTGAGTGAGGAAGGCATGTGCTAGCTCTTCCCAACTGTGGATTTTGGAGTTGTCTAATCTGGTGTACCATGAACGGGCTTCTCCAGTTAGACTCTTTTGGAATAATTACATTCTGAGCTTTTCATCCTCTGCATAAGATCCAAGTTCTCCAATAAATACCTTTAAGTGTGTATAAGGATCTCCTAACCCATCATATTTTTCAAAGTCAGGAGTTTTAAATTTTTCTGGGTAATGAACACCAGGAAAAATACATAGATCAGTATATGAAACACTCCCGTGTGTTCCAATTCCTTTGATAGTGCGAAGGGTCTCTTCCATTTGGAGGACTTTCTTTTTGATGTCACCAGTGTCTGGGTCTCCAGTGGGATGGGCAGCATCATGAGTTTTGTTGGTCTGATTCAACTGCAGTTCAGGTATGGTAATGACCTGGGCTCCTCCTTGTGTGGAGGATTCAGCATGTACGGGTATTTTCTGACCCTGTGTAGACTGGTGTAATTCTTTGAACAGAACAGCCAAATCTGTAATTTTTTTGCTTAATCCGTCGAATTCTTTGCGAGAAACTAGATTAAGTTCAGTCTGGTCGGATGACGACATAATTGACTGTAGGCCTATTGCCTTTTTGGACTTTGAACGGGTAGTAGGCCCGATTGACTCCCTACGAAAGACTTGCATAGTTTAGTCCTTAGGGAAGGTGAATATTAATATGCAATGTGATGAGTCCATTTTAAGAATTTTATCCTGCAAAAATGGATGTCAGCTGTTTGTAGCATGTATGTATATGTGTATACATTCCTTCATATTTCTCATTACATGGAGATAGATATGTCATGAAATTGTGTAATTTAAAATGAGAGCATGAAGAGACTTTCCTCCGTTTTGGGTTTATCAGAGGCTGACCTATCTTAGGTTACTCTCGCGGCTTTTTGGCATGAAGGTTCCCAAATCATCGCAATCTACTTGACGGGAAGTTAATCCGATCTTTCAACTGGAGCGAATTTTGGTGGTGCCTTTCCTGAGCCTCGAAGAATCAGGCTTCTCACGAGTCCAGTAATCAAACATCGACGGGATAGCCTCCTGGTGGAGGGACCACACAACATACATTCACATACATCGCGTCTCACCGTATGAAATGATGACATGTGCGAAGCACTAATATCATGAGTAGTTTATAGTGCGAGGCACTAACATCACAGGCAGTTTATAGTGCGAGGCACTAACATCACAGGCAGTTTATAGTGCGAGGCACTAAATAAACAAGACATGCATTCGTACACATTCATCCAATGTAAATGCACCCACACACAAGCAGATAACAATTTTGAAAAGATTGAAATAACGGCTTAAGTCCTCTTACTGGAGTCCCCAGCAGAGTCGCCACCTGTCGACATCGGGATTTTTAGATGTCCCTTTCCGTTACTTGTTCTTTGGTGTTCTCATTTTAGGTGAGATTTGTTTGAAAAAACAAGTGAAAAAGGTCTGACATGTATAATGTCGACGATGGACTGTTAAGAGTCACCAGTTGGTTATTTAAATGGTTGTACCAACACAACCGAGAAAAAGTTTGTACATTGACCCAGTGATTTGACACTGCTATACGGGTCGGTGAAACCGAGATTCATTTAGGGTCCAGGGACTTGGTTATGCGGGGGGAAGGTGTTAGGCACCCCCCGACATCCGTGTTACCACGGTGATCGCCTCTTTTCAAGAAACTATTATCTGAATGTGTGTGTGTGAGTGTGAGTCAATGTGCTGTTATTTGAAAGTGGTACGAGGCCTCGTTTGCACCTATGTACACAGGGTTTGAATTTATGTAAAAATTCAATTTTAGCAAGATATGGCAGTGATGTTTTATGAAAGAGGTTTTTCAAACCCTGACGATCAATAGTAATTGAGGCATTTTGCACTCCCATTTTTATTAAATGCGCGGCTTGGTTGATTTTATTTGACGGCTGCGAAGCATCCGTACGAAAAT
The DNA here is from genome assembly GCA_016801055.1 of Panax notoginseng. Lineage (NCBI taxonomy): Eukaryota > Viridiplantae > Streptophyta > Magnoliopsida > Apiales > Araliaceae > Panax > Panax notoginseng. Next base: position 185,501,859 of record CM029014.1, read on the forward strand.
AATGTACAAAATAATGCCGACTTCCTCGTGGGTATGGAAACTATCTGAGGAAATTCAGACACCGCAGAATAATTTACAAGCTGCTTACAGCTGAAAATGTTCATCACGGGAACCGAATCTAGATCCAATGGGATGAATCTGTGATCACATGATTCCTAGGCTCACATGATACCGCAATTTGTATGAAAGCAGTAAGCAGGTATATATATAAAAGCCGTAAATATATATATATACAAACATGATCACCAACCACGAAGTAGCTCCATGGGGGATCAGAAATATAAATAAAGTTGTTAAAGGCTATCAACCGCCACGGAGGAAACTCCAGGCGGGACGAAATGTACAGAAAGCTGTAAAAACGGTCAACCACCACGAAGTAAACTCCAAATGGGATGAAATGTAAATATATATATATATATATATATATATATATATATATATATATATATAAAAGCATGTAAACGCACCGGATATAAAATCCAGGCTCATCGAACGGAGTTCGACCACAGTTTATATATATATAAGAAAGCAATTAAACGCACTAAACCGAAGTTTAGGCTCATCGAACAAAGTTCGACACACAGTTAATATATATAAGTATATATATATATATATTAAAGCAATAAACGCACCAAACCGAAGTTTAGGCTCAATCGAACAAAGTCTGATACACAGTTCATATATATAAAAATATATATATATATATATATATATATAGAAAAGCAAATAAACGCTCCAGACCGAAGTCTAGGCTCAACCGAGGCATAACTCGGTAATGTTAGTCAATATATATGTAAATATATATATATATATATATATATATATATATATAGACTGAAATGAAACCACGGACCGAAGTCCGGGCAAAAGCAAGCAACACGACTCTCAACGTGTAGAAGGGTGTGTGCAAAAATGAAGAGAAAGACTCTAAAGTGTGTGAGAAGGCTTACAGTGGGCTGCCAAAGAAGACTTCTATATCTTTAGAGTGAGTAAACACAGACTTGTGTAGGTACAAAAGAGGGCTGTATATGAGCTCACAGGTGTTTAAAGGGGGAAAATACACTGTATGGCAAGTGTAGAGCGAATTCTGCAAGGTTTTCCCGTCTTTTTTCTCTTAAAAATCAGCACCCCAAGCCTCTTATTTATAGGCAAAAGGTGCCGCAGGTGTACCTGCGGTGTACCAGAGGCGGGTCGGGTCGGCCCGGTTTGGTCGGGTCGGGTCTTCTCGAAGTACGTGCACGCGGGCACTATAATGTCCACTCGGTTTTTCTGAAGTGCAATCCAGCCATCCGTTTGAGGTATACAGGACCTATTTCGGACCACCGTTGTCGAGAGTTTGTGCGATGGCATGGGATTAGAGTTTGTACGAAGTCTTTGAAGATGGGACGATGCCCTCCGGTCTTCAAGCTTCAACTTTCATCCGTTACCCCGCACAATAGTAACTCGGGATTGGTTAGCCTTGTGGGCCGTTGTTGCGTAGATGTGTTGAGACGACTTGGCGTGGCATCGTGTTGGTCAGATGACGATGTTGCCCCTTACCGGTGTTATTGCCGGGTTGGGTCTATAAAGCAAACGTTGCTCAGCTTCGCTGGGATTGGACTGTTGCAATTGGTTGAAAGTCCTCATTGTCATCTTTGAGGTGTGTCTGTCTTCCTGATGTCATCGTCGGGCTGATACAGTGTATCTCGTTGTGAGCGCCGAGATTGAAGTTGGTTGCACTTGTAACAAACATTTCCGGGGTTAATGCCGAAATTGCTTTCCTTGAGGCTATCACCAAGGTTAGAGGCTATTCCCATGTTTAGGGCTGAGACTGGATACCTCGGGGTTATCTCCGAGATTAATCGGTCTTCTCCAGTGTGTGTTCCGGTATTGATCTGCATGCCTCGGGGTTCTCCAAGATTGGAACGATTACTCCCAGATTGCGGTTTGGGGTTGATGCTGAACCTCCGGTAGTATCCGGTATGGTTGTGGATTGTCTTTCAGGGTTCTCTCATAAAAGACGAATCTGCCTTCCTGCAATATTAGTGTCAGTAGTACATAAAATTTCGAGTGTCTACAGGGTGAATGTGACAATCCGAGAATTTAGAAAATTTTTATTAATTGATTTAAAGTTCAAAATTAGAACCTAGACAGAAAATAAGTGTATGCGTTTGATATTTTTAAGATGAAATTTTGAGGAATTCAAAATTTTGTGAAGGATTTAGGTGAATTATTCAGGATTAAGGGAATACGTGAATATGTTATGTGAGTATAGTCAATTATGTGTTCAGAATGTGGTTAAGGGTCAAGGGTTGACCAGATAAATAATATCTGTAACAAACCCTAGGTATATATTAAGAACGTCAACGTTCGGTTAGAAAATACTAGAAATGGATAAGAAACCCTAGAAACCGATTCTGAAACCCTAAGTTCAGTTCCGGGGATTTTTAAAACCCTAATAAATGATTTTGACCCTAATTGCTTAATTAGCGAGTTTAATTAGGAAATATTAATCCTAATTAGCAATATTTAAATTTTGATTAAGGAATTTTAATATAATTAGAAAATTCTAATTATAATTTAGAAATATTAATTTTCTATTTTTGAAAACCTAATTTGGAAATTTTAGAATTTATTTTCAAAATCTAAGGATTTTAACCCTAAACCCTAACCAAACCCTAAACCCTAAGGGTTTGGGCTAATTGACACAAATGCCACTAAATTAAAAGGAAAAAGACCAAAGTGCCCTTTTCTTACACATTAAGTAAAGGATATGTTCAAATCTTGGTGACTCATCTATGTAGATATACAACATGTGCTCAAATCTATCCCAAATCTGATTTTGGGCTACCTATACCCACTAGATACAATGAATCAAAAAAAAATTAAAGTAAGAAAAAGTCTACTTTGTTTATCATTTCTCCAAACCAATTCTCTCTCAAGAAATTCGGGATTTATAGAGAGAGAGAGAGTGAAAAACCAAGCCATGATCAAGTTCTAGCAATCCAATAACAGATTCAAGGATCAGAAATCAAAAATCCAAGTTTTAAAGGTATAAAAACCCTAAAATTTTGAAATCCTTTGATCTTATGTTGTTTAATGTTAGTTGTTAGTTAAATATGTGTTATAAGGTGTCAATTAGAGATCTGGGTTGTTGGATCATGGATCCATAACATCTAGATACTCGAATCAAGCATTTTTAGAAATCTAAAAAAAGTTCAAGAAATGGCCTGACAGTCATTTGTCAGATGCCCTAGATCTTTCTCTGTTTGAGATATATGTTGTTTTATGTTATAAAGGTGTTCTATGTCATGAGTACTTTGATATGAAGCTAGAAGCAAGGCCAAATCCTTAGTATATTAAGAGATTCAAGCGGTCAAACCCCGTTGACCGTTCACGGAAAACCTTTCTGGGTAACCCAGAATATTTCCAGTGGTCTGACAACATTTTTAACGTCCTAGATCTTGCTGTATGTTAATGGGTTGGCCCAATTGTCGTTTGTTTGTTGTAGCCTGACATTTAATCTACATACTAAATTCATTAGATCGCCATGATATTGCTCAGAATCAAAATTAGGAGTGGTCAAATCACCGTTGACCAACACACGGGAAGGAGATTCTGGGTAACCCAGAATCTTCAAGACCCGTTTCCTGACCCTTAGTTTGACCGGCCCAGATCTTGTGTATCTGATGATGTTATATTGTTATGATGTTATGAAGCTATACTATGACATCCAGACTATAATTTTTGAACTTTTATATTACACCAAACAAGCCCAGAATGCTAAGATCCAAAAGCTCAAATGTGACGCCTCGACTGTTCTTCAATTTCTGGAAAACCCAGAAATTGAAGAACAGTGTCTGACAGGTTTTGTGCAGCTTGAATCTCACTGATGTTATGTGTTATGACCATGAACTTAGTTGGTAGTTATTGTATTACATTAGTACTATATTATTAAAACAAGAACAAGTCCAGAAACTTAAGGATCAAAAAGTTACAACCGGTCAAACTTGCATACTCGGTGTCTGACATGCGTTTTCTGGGCAGGCTTTAAGAACACCAAGAACACCTATAGCGACGGTTTTGTCGCTATAGGACCTTTTAGCGACAGTTTCTAATTAATTTATTTTCTGATTTTCTAGAAATTAATTAAAAATAGAAAAAAAATGGTTTTTAATTATTAAAAATACAAAATAAATTCTGAAAAATTATTTTAAAGTCTGAAAATTAGTTTTTAGTTATTTAGAGTATATTTCATAAATATTTAATATTTTTGAAATATAAATGGTATTTAATTTATTTAGTTATATTATTAAATAAATGATTTAAAAAAATAATTTTAATACATGAAAAATAATATTATGGTAAAAGAAAATATTTTAAGTTATTTTCAATGACTTTTAATATTTTGTGATGAATTTCGTTAATAAATAAATATTAATGATAATTAGTTTATTTAATAAATATATTAAATAAATTATGAAAAAATAGAATTAATGATTTAAAAATCATATAAAAATGATTTAAGTGATATAAAAATATTTTAAGTTATAACCTATAACTTTTGATATTTTGTCATAAAAATATTAATATTTTAATATTAATAGTAATTACCGGATAATGAATTTAACGGTTTAAAAATCATATAAATATGATTTTAAAGTATTAAAAATACTTTGTGATATTATAAATATATTATAATATTATGACATGAATTTCATTAGTATTTGATAATAAATAAATATTAATGATAATAGAATATTGGGGTATTTAATTCATTTAAATACGAGTTAATGATTCAAAAATCATGATAAATAGTAATAATTACATGAAAAATCATTACGAGCTGAGGAAAATTATTTTGACTGATATTCAAATTATTTAAGTTAACTGTTAAGTGTTAGGCAGAGTTTAATTGAACTTAAACTCGATAAAAGTCCGACTAGACCATCGAGACGTTAGAACTTTGTCGAACTTAAGTCAAACTGAAATAGTTTAACCTGACACCGAGTCTTATGTGTGTTATAGACTGATAGGGTTATATGTTATGTGTTTAGGTTATTCTATGCTTATATATATAATAGTATTATTACTGTGATGATATTATTCTAATATTGGAGATCTATATTACTAATATTAGGTCTTCGAATAAAGCGATATAAATTGTGTAGCGGTAACCAACGGTTCAGGCAAGTTTGTTTTTACTTAACTCTACTAAGAGTTATTTCATTCAGATATGCTTATGGTTAATCATTGTTGATTGCCACTGTAGAATCGTACTCTATACATATTGCATGTATAAGTCAGGTATGAAAGGCTGATCACCTTCATTACCAGTTGGTCCAGATATATTTGTTCATGTTTAATACTTGTTCAGTCAAAAATTTGTTCCTGCTAGTTCACAATTATATTATTGAATTATAGTCAGCTTATTATTCAGACTCTTTCAATCATGATATGTCTTAATAAATTTAAACTTGCTGGGAAAATTTCATGCTTACCCTTGCTATATCATGATTTAACATTGCAGATTAAGGTGAAAACGTCAGATACAGGAAAAAGATAATGCCAAGTTCAGCTTGGGATAAAATATGCAGCTAATTTGTAATAGAATAGTTTAATAAATATGTTATATGTCTAATAGTTTATGAATTGTGTATAAGTTAAGGTTACTCGATTTTGGGGAAATAATGTGTACGTTTATTGTATAAACAATTTATGTTTATATCTTTCGCAAATAGTGATAGAATGATTGTACCGGATCCGCGGTGATTTGGGACCCTGATTCGGGGCTTTCACAGCTGCTGCCACCGGTATGACCCTGGTTGTGGTCCCTCAGTAGAACATATTTATTATCTAGATCTAATAATTGAGCCCTGTTGACGACATCTGAATATAGAAAAATTTGTGAGAAATAAGATAGTGTCGAATCTCGGTGAGTTTAAATACAAATATTGTATAATAGACAGTATTCAAACTCAAAAAGAGTCCTCATTAAAATTATTATCACACTATTTTATAAAATAGTGAGGACTACTAAAACAACTGACTGGAAACATCACTCCACACCCCGACTAGTTATCGCTATATTCTCGCCTCCTAAGAAGAAAAATAGAACAAAAAGAAAAAGGGTGAGCTCAACTAGCCCAGTAAAGAATATTATGACTAAGATAATATACAACAAATTATCATTAGTCTTTAATAGGGAAAATCTGATAGAATATAATAGACAACAAGTTTTAGATCAACAACTGCAGCGAAAATAACAATCCATTAGAAGAGTCAAGTAGAGAATGAATTCTACTATCTTCTAAGATTTAAAAATCCATTATCAATATTTTATCCCTGTAACGTCAATCAATATACATATTGAATCAAATATTCATCTTTGCACTACAGGCCAAAGATATTTATTTGTATCACCAGTTGGTCATGTTCATCTCAACACTTGTTCATCTTTGCACTACGGGCCAAAGATATTTATCAGTTAATCATTCATCTTTGCACTATAGGCCAAATATATTCAGTAATATCATCATTTAGGACTGAAAATGATAAAAATATTTTAAAGAAAACGAATCCAGTGAGATAAAAGAACAAGAATTAAGGATTCGTATTTTAATTCATCCATATTCAAAAATACTCATAATAAACCATTGTGGAGCAAAATTCAAGAATGAAGATCAAAGCATGGATACAATCAAAGCTAATAACCATAATAAACAATTTGGACAAGAAAAGAAAATTTTAATTTTTTGTAAATAGTGTCGTATACGTGAATAGTGTCGTATACGTGAATAGTAACTCTGACACAAAAAGAGACAAGAATTTCACAAGAAAAATATTACCAATATTCTGGTATAATGATATTAAAAGAAATAACATCATTTACGAAAAAAATAACATCCTTTACTTCAAAAGAATAGTACTTCTAGCTGGAATATCAGATATAACGCTGAAAAAAACTTGCACCGTATAACAACACTCAAAGTATCAAAATACTCACAAAAATATGCTCGATAATATAGAGAGAGAAAACTTCAGATTCTGGTGTGTTTTTCAATTCTAACTTAAGCATCCTATTTATAGAAAAATACTTAGAACACCAAAACAGAAAATTTAATAAAATAATAATATTTATTAAATTTTTTCACGCCCACCTCTTGAAATCTGAATTCAGCACATATACAACACATGTGGGGCCAACCCAATTGCAAAAAACGTTTTTCTTAAAAAAATATTTTAAACTCCAAAAATTAATTATTCCGGAACTTCAATAATTCATAATAAATAGTTATTTTATCAGAAAATTTCGAATCTTATGTTCATTCTATAGAAAATTTAATTCTCTACAACTTTGTAGGTTTAAGTTTTTTCAAATTCTAAACAAAAATTGACTGAAATTCACATACGGACGATTTTGCATGCTATAACCAAATTTCAGTCAAAAATGAGATCCACCAACATGTTTAACATGTTTTTAGCATTTATTGTAACAAAAATACTCTTCCTCCTCATTTATTTATATATCACACATTTATTATAAAAATATCACCATTATTATATTATCGCATTATACATTTATAATGTAATATAATAATATATTTGAATGAATTATTTTATCAGAAAAGATAAAATATCAATTTTCAACAATTATCACTTTTTTAAAAATTCCTCCATTTATATCTACATAAAATAAATATTTTTCTTATCATATAAATCAATAATTAATTATTCACAAATAATATTACAGAATCACAATAATGACAATCAAGTCGTTCCCAGTAAAGAGGGGGCTTTTCGATAAGGATATCTCTTTACTGGTACGCAATTAGGTGGCCAAGCCCCTTTTCTAGACAGAACTTCCTTAGACATTGTCAATAATGATATCTAATAATATTATTCAAATAATATGAATTATTGATCTGATAATGGAAAATAATGTGCAGTGACAATTATTGAAACAGCAATAATATAAAATATCAACGGAGCAATTATTGAATCAATAAAATAAAATATTGAGCAGTAATTACTGTAACAATTATTGAGTAGTGCTTTCTTATGTAAGAATCAATAATTCAAAAATACTGTACAATACCGTGTGCTACTGTGCAACCACGCGTATTACTGTATTTTAACTACGGGGTATTCTAACAGTGTTAACGGTAACAATTACGTCGTTATTTATAAAAACTCATACTTGTCGTTTTCTTCATCTAACCACTTTTCGTTATGGGGCCCACAAATGGTTGCGCCGTCGTACGAATATTCCCCGACAACAAGAATATTTCATGACCAAACGAATATTCCCCGACAATGAATATTTTGTAACCACTTGCTTATTTTGCAAAATGTTCATATTTCACCCATAACCAAAACATTATATCAAATTAACACCTTATTATTTAAAATAATAATTAGAGGAAATTCGATTTTATTTATAAAAAGTTGGGGTCTTACATCAGCAGTAGCAAAATCCCTATTTAGCAGCACATGAGCGCCTAGGCGCTCAACCCAGGTCATTTCCAAGCGCCTAGGCGCTTGACCAGGACCATATATTTACAAAAATACCCTCATCTATAATTTTAATGATTTTTGATCTTTTTCTTCTTTCAAATGACCAATTTGTCCCTCTAGCTTCAACCTACAAGAAATAAACACAAAAATACATAAAAAGATACTAAAAACACTTAAAGATATCAATAATTAAGTTTAATAATATCGGATTCATAGGTATAAAACCTACTCATCACTGTCTTTATGGTTAATGGTTGTTGTAACCTCTCCTCGGGGTTGTTTCCGAGCTGTAAAAAATTACTTTTGCCCTCCTGTAGGGTTAGTACCTGGAAAACAAAATTTCGAGTATCTACAATACTTTGATGATTAAAAATAGTTAAAAAATGAAATATAAAATGACTTGTATGATTGTATTTAATTATAATCACTAGACCCCATGTATGATAAAAACATTAATTAGCTACAATGTGATGCATCATTTTGTATTTATTGTTTTATAATTATATTTTGTAAAATAATAAATACAAAATGATATATAAAATAATAATGAGTTGATATTTCCCGGTATATTGGTGAATTCAATAATTTTAATCGATACAAAATAAAAAAAATTTCACCATACTTTATACTATAGTCAATCATAATAAATATACTTAATTAATATACTGATAACAATTTAAAATATCGATCAAAATAAAACTCTTAACATTATTCTTAATTTTAACTAATTATTAACTATAAGATTTATTTTACATTTCACCTTTATATCTCTTTTTCAGGCATCAAACCGTTATCAAGATATCAAATCTTCAAATAAAATAAAATTGTAAATCTTTACTGTACTTTATTTAGTTATTTTTAATTTAACTGACAGTACAAAAAAATAATGGTGGCAGATGAGTAAGAACATTTCTCAAGGGAGGGTCCCCAATCATAGGCAGCAGCATCACCATCTACCCCTACCCTCCTTTTTAGGTCCTGTACACATAATAATATAATAACACATTTTAATAATTAAAAAAAAGCAAGAAAAATAATAGTAGATAGAATGTATGAATTGCAATTGAAACATACCCATCATCTAATTATAACCACATGTTCTCTTCAATCTCCATTTTTTTTAATTCCATTAATTCATCCACAATCTGTTTTTCTTTCTAGGGTTATATGTATGCATAGATATATAGATACATAATAATATATATAATAAGGAAAATTGGGGTTCTTTCTCTTATTATGCTCTGCCTGTTCAACGGTCTTCCTTCCCCTTTCATTGGAGGCTGTGACATACCCTTCTCAACTCTTGTTCCAAGGTTTCTAGAGAGAGAAAATTCTATTTTTAGACATACATAAATATATATTATACATAACTATATATATACACACATTATATATATATATATATATATATGTTTTACTATTATATAGGGATTTTTATAGAGAGAAATGTTGGCATTTCTTGGGGGTGAAGGAGGAGGAGGAGGAGCTGCTGCTGCTGCATCAATTAATATGGAAAAAGATTTCGACTCAAAGCCCCAAGGTAATAAGGCCCCTCAGAGATCTAAGAGCTTTGCATTTAGGGCACCACAAGAGAATTTCACAATCCAAGATTTTGAATTAGGCAAGATCTATGGCGTTGGTTCTTATTCCAAGGTCAAAACTTTTCTCTTTAATGGGTTTAAATGAATTTTTGTTTTGAACTTTTGTTGTTTGGATATGAACTTTGTTTACCCTATTGTGGTTGTGTTTGTTTGGCTAATGTCCAAATTGATTGAATGTGTTGATTTCATTTTTGATTTTGCTTTCGAGATTGAATGACATGTTTCATCTCTAATTATGGCTTCCTAAATGTCTATTGAAATTTTCTTGGTATAGTTTTGGGCTTTCAGAATAATCATAGATCGGATATATTATCGTTTGCTATGATGGCAGAAGCTGGTATTTTTGAATTTCTTATTTTCTTGTCATTTGTTTTTTTTACCAATGTTATGTTATTAATTTGGGAAAATTTATGTTGCAAATTTTGTAAAATTGGGCATCCAAGTTCAGCAGACTAGAAAATGCCTCCAGTTCAAGGTAACTCAGGGTTGGTTTGGTTAAAACTCCAAGGTAACTATTGTGGATGTGCCTTTCTTTCTCTTTGTTGGTGGTGGTGGCGGCTTGGGTGTTGGGGGTGAGGGGCAGAGGCTGGATTTTATGGAAAATTCAATTCATAGTTTATTTATTCAGAGTTGAATACAAATTTGATTTGAGGTAACTGAGGATATGCTGAAAGTAGTGTCAGAGTTCAACTTGTACTTGTGGGGAAAAATGTTTTAGCCTTTTAGGTGCTAGACATATACGTTGATTCAATACCCCGTTAGAGATATGTACATGTTTGTCCTTGACCATATGTAACATGAGAAGTTTGAAGATAAAATCCCTTTTGCTGTTTAGTTGTGCTTTTTTCTTCCTGCAACTGGATGGTAACTATATGGAAAGTTTTCCAAGCGCAACAACACTTTTATTCGTTGCCTTTCTTTATTATGGAAATGCTTCGTTTGCATTTTGAACTGCAACTTTCAAATTGTTATTTGATATAGTAAGATTGGTTTATATAGTTATATTCATTTGTACTTGGTAGCACTTTATGGGAATTGGGAAACAAACTTATCTGATGGTGCCTGCCTCTGGATGCAAAGTTCAAAGTTGAGGTACTGGGTACTGATTCTTGAGGCACTGATGGAATGTATGTTTGTATAGAGACTACATAACATAAGTTACATAAAAGCTCATAAGTTTTAAGCGTATCATAAAAATCTTGAAATAACTGAATTACTATCAAATGTATCAATATGTTAAAAACTATACATCTTCTAACATGTAAATCCATTGTCTGAAGGACCAATACAGGTACTGTTGATTTAACTATACCGTAACAATAGAAAGAACATCATACTAGATCTAGAATAAACATTGATGATTTGTCTAATAAAGAGACAAATATAACACTAAAAATCCACTATTTATATAATTATACTTAGCTAACTGTAACTCTTCGTTAATTTGGAGCAAAGACTTTCAACAATGTTATATTGTACAAGCCAGGGACACTCAAACAATGTAAAAATATGGCTATCGTATACAAGAAAGTGCAAATTGTAAGAATTGTTCTATATTATTGAACTGTGTTAGAAAGTATGTCGATAATCTGTAACCGTTGACAATACAACGTGAACAAGTATCTACAAATCTTTCAGGCCGTCGGCTATAAGCTTTAGCCTAATGTCAGCTTTATCATTGATCAAATTCACATACTTGATTAAAGTCTCGACCTGAAAGAAGAATAATCTAAAGGCATGATTCCTCTGGAATATCAATTGATGTTGGAAAGTAAGAAAGTGAAAGTGAGGGAAAATTGTTCCCGAAAAGCCATTGAAAAAGAATGTGCTAGTGGTGATTAAATAAAAGAGTATAACAGGATTTCTTATTTGTTTTAAGGTCAGATCACAAACGTCTTAACAAATTATGAGTCATAAAACACCTAATTGTACATGGTCATTTCGACTGTAGGAAAAGTCATCCCACAAATTAATGGATAACCAAATTCCTTGCCTCCCCGTGATATCAATGTGTTAATGTAGGTACTTGTTCCCAAGAACGTGCCTATCTGATTTGTCTCTAGTTTCAGCATGAATACATCGTGCACAGTTTATGATGCACATATTGTGGAATTCTCGTCTTGATTTTAAGGCTCATAATTAGTCTATTTTATGGCGTTCATATTGTGGAATTCTCTTCTTGATTTTAAGGCTCATAATTAGTCCAAATCTAGGTAGCATGTGAATGAGAAATGGTTTATGACATCAAACTGCTTTTGTGAATGGAAAGCTTTCTACCTCTTTCGACCTCATTCTTTCCCTGTGACCCATTTTAGTTGTATCTGTTAAGCTTCACACATTTTAAGATTATAATGAGTTGATATAGAGATTATATGTAATTCAGTATATTCCCTTCAGGGGCTGCACATCCATATTTGATTCAGTGAAAGGGTTTTCTTGGAATTTATTTTATTGAAATTCACATTCAAAAGAATCAAAAGGAAAGCGGGAATCTGTATTTGAAGTTTGAAAATTCAAAGTTGACATGGTTCTGGGACATCCTGAAATAGTATTTCTTTTGTTCTTTTATTGGCACTTGATCCCTATTTGCTTCCGTGAAAGGGTTTTCTTGGTGGATTTTTTTTATTGATATTCACATTCAAAATGGAAGCGTAAAACTGACTCGAAGTTGGCATAGTTCTGGGACACCGTATTTCTTCTGTTCTTTTATTGGCACTTGATCTTATTTTCTTATTTTTGTTTAATTTTTATCTATTATATGATGTCAACAGGTTGTCCGGGCAAAAAAGAAAGACACGGGAATTGTTTATGCGTTGAAGATCATGGATAAGAAATTCATCACCAAGGAAAATAAAACAGCATACGTGAAGCTGGAGCGGATAGTACTTGATCAGCTGGATCATCCTGGCATTGTGCGGTTATATTTTACATTTCAAGATACTTTTTCCCTATGTAGGTACTCATGGCGCAATCGAGTTGGTATTTTAAACAATATATAGATATAGATTCACATAGTAGCTCGTGATTTGCTGTACTTTTGTTTATAATTTGACATTGATGCATCTGCTGTACTGTGCAGACATGGCGCTCGAGTCTTGTGAAGGTGGAGAACTCTTTGATCAAATAACCAGGGTGAGTTAGTTTTAAATTCTTGTAACAACTTTTTGTTGAAACTGTAGCAAACATCAAAACCTTTTTGACAGTCCCCTTGCTCATAAATTTGAAATCAAAGTGTTTGTAACCTATTACGTTGGTCATTATTGAATCCACTGCACGTATAACTTAATTTTTAACTTGAACATTATAAACGTCAAAGTATGTTTGTTAGCATGATATACATAGTTGGGCCTTCCATCTTTTAGATGAGTTGGTTACTTATCATGGTATCAGAGCTCTGGGTGTGCAAGGTCTTGGGTTCAAATCTTCCCAACTGCACAATTATCTTTATATTAATTTAATAGTGCAAATGCACTTTAATTTCTCCCTTCTCTATAAAAAAAAGTTGCATTTGAGGGGGAGTGTTAGCATGATATATATTGTTGGGCCTTTTATCTAAAAGCTTAAGCTTTTAGATGAGTTGGTTACTTAACCATGTTCAACTAAACCTACTCCTACAATTTGTCATCTCTCTCCTGTGTAGTTTGTCACTCTCCAGTGTCCAATATATATCTAGTGAATTTGTGTCAGGGCAGAAAGGCCGGTTGTCAGAAGATGAAGCTCGTTTCTATGCTGCTGAAGTTGTCGATGGTCTTGAATACATACATAACCTGGGCCTGATACATCGTGATATTAAGGTACTTCACCAAATATTATTATGTCTCCTTGACATAAGAAAAATGCTGATATGTTGTCTGAATGACAGCCAGAGAACCTGTTACTTTGTTCTGATGGACATATCAAAATTGCCGACTTTGGTAGCGTAAAGCCAATGCAGGATAGTTCGATAACCGTCCTTCCAAATGCAGCATCTGGTAAGTTTATTGAACTACAATGAGAAACAAATAAACATCATTTGAGTATGTGTTGAAATATGTTATTATTTCTCTGCAGATGATAAAGCGTGCACCTTTGTTGGGACAGCAGCTTATGTCCCTCCAGAAGTTTTAAATTCATCTCCTGCTACTGTTGGGTGAGCAACTTTTTTCTCAAAAGAACTTGCTGCTGACATAGACAGATTAAGCCTTGAAACTTATGCTGTAACTATCTGTATAATCATCAGCTGAAAAATGGCTACTTCCAATCGTATTAGCTAGTTTGCATCTTTCTGAACCATGCTTCATCTTTCTAGGATGGTTTATTTACTATGTTTTTGTTCCTCAATGTATGTGAACAGAAATGACCTATGGGCACTTGGCTGCACCTTGTACCAAATGCTTTCAGGAACTTCTCCCTTTAAAGATGCGAGCGAATGGCTCATTTTCCAAAGAATTATTGCCAGAGATATCAGATTTCCGAATTACTTTTCTGATGAGGCTAGAGATCTGATTGATCGGTTATTGGTAAGCTATAACTTAATTGCATGTAGATTCAGTTGCAGTTTAAATATGCTATACTTTTTCTTCTCAAGTTGTATATTGAATTTACCTTTTCCCTTTTCTTATCATATTGGTTTTGAAAATTATTTCCCATTACCTACCCTTATTCTGAGAAATAAATGGCTTGGACTGAATTTACCCAGTTTGAATATAATATATGCTTATTTTTGCACCGACTTATCCCTTGAAGTAATATTAAACACTTGTGTCCGACCTAATACAAACCTGGATAATGATTCACTTGTAACTCTGTACCTTGTGCATTGTAATATCGTGTATATTTGTAGTTCGATAACAATGCATTACTTTGTCATCCTTATTCTTTATTTATTGAATTCTTTTTCCTTACTGCACAATTAGCATTAGATGATACAGCTCTAACCACTATGGTAAGTTGTATATAGAGATTTGTGATTGCAATTCAGAATAACAATAATCTGGTGTTTTGATAGTTTAAATGGAGACATTATAATAATTCTTTACCAATTCTAATGGATTTTTACTGGAACCACTGCATTCTTGTGAATGGTTTTCTTATCGATGTTTTATCTTGTGATTATTTGCTCATCCTTGAACCTATTATTTCTCCATTTATTTTTCTTTCCACAAGTTTTGCACGTGTGAGAATTATGTGCATGTTTGTTGTCAAATAACATGCGTGAACTCGACACGAGTTAAACTGCGAATATGCAGTGGCATATCTTTTACAAGCTTCTAACACTTTTTAAGTTTTCTGCAAGTCTTCACATATGGGCTTCTAGAATTTCTACTTGGTCACACGGTTCTTTTTAGTTATATCATTCATTATGAAGATGAAAATTGATATCTACCACACAAGTACTTATTTTATTTTTTTTAGAAAAAGAAGTCTACCATACAAGTGAGCAAAGCCAATGCTAACGAAAAAAAGAAAAAAGAAAAAAAAGAAGATTATTTGTTAATTGTTTTGTATTATTATTTAGAGATAAATATATTGTTCTGCAAATCCTTATTGACTGTGCTTGGAATAAATGTCCGTGATTTACCTCTTTTTTGATTGTGCTTTTCCTAGCGTTGTTCATTCTTTTTTTAAGCTGAGAAAGGTAATCGTGCGCCTCTATTGAACCAAAATACTCATTATTTTTAAAATATAACTATTATGAAAAATATATATTGATTGTAATTGAAAAAGGACTTGTATGGTCTTATTTTGAATTTTGATATCTCAGTATAACTGGGCCTCTGGCAAGTTGGAAAGATCATTTCAAGGTTGAATTTTGTCATTTCCATTGTTAAAGGAGAAGACCATATTGAACAAAAGTTTTATTTGGGATTAATTACGTCGGAAAAATGCTAGTCCCTGTATCTCAAATTGTGTCAAAACTTCCATTTTTGGATGTTGAAAGAAAAATAAAAATGTCAAAGTTTACACCATCAAGTCTAATATTTACAAAAATACCATTTTAATTTTCTTATACTCAGCTAAATTAAAAGATCAAACTAGAAGGAAAGTGGATATAGAATAGAACAATATTTGATACCACACCTTTCAAGTAAAAGTTTATATCATATTTATGAAGTTCGAATTTGGAAATACAATTTTTTAGCAACCTAATTGCATGAATGTCAGTTAATTGGGACGAAGAGAGTAATATGATGACATTGCCCAACTAGTGGTTAACTTACAAAAATTGTTTTCTAAAAAAAATAGTTACAAGTATGGCTATGGAGAACACACCCGAAGTGCTAGAAAATCACACATGGATCACTCAACAACCTTGATGATTTTAAAATTGTGAATTATCATATTTTCATCTCTTTCAAATGACAAGTACCTTATTCTTGATGTGGCATAGAGTTTGAGCATGTGCATCAAACACATTTACAAGCAACCATGTAGCGGAGATGCATATAATAATTTATAGTGCTGTGTTGCAGATTATATTTGTAAAGAAGATTATGCTTTTCAGTACATGGAATTGGATGCTTATCCCATACCCAAACATATCTCCACATCTTGTTGTGTTCTACATGAGTACTTTTTAGCGTTTAGAATAGTCCAAATAAAGTATACCAACGAACTTATGTTATTGTAATTGCTACTTTAGCTTCAGTCAATGCGGAAAGATATTCATATGTATGTAGAGTACATATAACATATATCAATTCACTTATGTTCATGTAATTGCCAGTTCTGTCGCACTAATCAGTGTGTGAATACGTAAGGTGCCTCCAAGTAAATGTCCTGCCATGTTCAATGTTCGAAATAGCGCTTGAGGCGTACGCCTCGAGGCGCGCCTCGTAGCGAGGCGGAGGAAAAGGTTTGCGAGGCTTCCGCTTTCTCTGGACTAAGCCGAACACACGCCTTTATCTGCCGAAGCTTGCGCCTCGTGGCGTCGCGCCTCGAGGCGTCGCGAGGCGTACGCCTTGTTTTTGCATAAAATAAAGACCTAATATCAGATTTGGCTTGATCGCGAGACTGCTTGGGTCGACTTTCTCCTCGTCGATCATCGACTTTCCGCCTCCAGTTTCTTCTTCTTCTTCTTCTACTTCTTCTACTTCTCGGCTTCTCCTTCGCGAGACTTCTTCTATTGCTTCGATTGAGAGTCAAGACTTCTTCGCGAGACTTCTTTCTCCTTCGATCGCGTTCCTTCTCGGCTTCTCCTTCTCTCAGTTCCTTCTCCTTCGATCGAGAGTCGCGACTTTCTTTTCTGTTTTCTTCTCTTAGTTCCTCTTCTCCTCGCGTCTGAATGTAGCGACTGTAGTGAATGTTCTGAGTTCTGTTTTAGTTTTAATTGTTATTGTTTTAATAGTGTACAGTGTATTACAATAGCAATTATAGTTTATAGTGTATCACAATGGCAATTATAGCATTAACAGTTTTTATTGTGTAAATAGCATATGATAATTCCATTTGATTTTTTAGACTGTCAATAACAATATCAATTTTTGTGTACATGAATTGCTATTTGCTAATGTTGTTTTGATGTTTTGTAATGATACATTACTGTGACATTAGTTATTTATGTATTATATGACCTTAATTGTAATGATGAATTATTTTATGATTTTATTAGTATTTTTTTCATAATTTTTTGGGGACTTTTAGGTCTTTAAATCAAGGCTTCCGCCTCGCTCCGCCTCAAGGCTTACGCCTCGCATAGCCCAGAGAAAAACGCCTCGTACCGATTTTAGCTTTTTCGAACATTGGCCATGTTTTGATCTGCAAATATCTCTTGGCAGCACAATATGCGACAGTTGTGCTTTCTGCAATCATGTTTTTGTTCCTTTAATATCTTTTCCTTTGGTTTTTCCACATGTAGTATGATGTTAAACTTGCAAAGGGGTTATGATGTTTTGGATAAGAATACATGACATATTCTGCTCCCCTTTACAAAAAAGAAGATACATCCAAGACGCACCCAAAAGGAAGTGGCTGTGGGGTACCTCTGCAGCAAAATTATAATAATAATAATAAATCAAAATTGTACAACAAATGTACCAATCTTAACTATTAGATACTATTTACGATACTATGTTGCCTGCCATAGCTTCTATCTGCTGAATGAGTCCTCTGAAAACGTTAGTTGAACCAGAACCTCAATTTGCTATATTTGAGTTAACATAGTGCACATAAATAATGGTTTGATAAAGTTTATCAATGGTGTGTTTCATGCAAGATTACGAAAAGAGGCATGAGTCTTAAATGAGTTAGGCCTTGAAGGGAGATATATTTCCTCGAGTCTTTTAAAAGGAAATCACATATAATGATTTATTCTTTAGTTATATCTATTGCAGATAATAGAACTGCTTGTACCATCTTCTTTCTTGAAGTTTTTTTACTGTGCAACTTACATGCAACAATTCTGCAGGATATTGATCCCAGCAGAAGACCGGGTGCAGGGCCTGATGGCTATGTCTCACTGAAGAAACATCCTTTCTTTAACGGAGTTGACTGGGATAATTTGAGGTCAATACCTCCTCCTAAACTTGCTTTGGAGCAAAAGGTATGTGTTTCTTTGTTATTTATGTTATTCTTAATTTTCAAAGAAATCCCGTCATGGCTTTTTGGGTTTTTGGTGCAATGGTGTGGGATATTTTTCTCAACCTTGTGACTTGTCATCTGAATTTTAGGTTCCTTCAAGTGGGGGAGATGATGGCCAGGATTCTTCGTGGAACCCATCACATGTTGGTGATAGTTCAGGAAGACAGACTGATGGAAATCGTGGCTCTGCATCATCTATTACTAGACTTGCTTCTATTGATTCCTTCGATTCAAAATGGTAATTTTGCAACTTCTGCTTTAGGCTTACTTATTCAAAAGCAAAATGATGGTTTTTGGCTGCAGCTGTCCCTGTTATGAACTTCATGACATGATAAATTTTATTTTCTTAACTTGATTATTTCTGGTTCTGCTGCCGCTTGACATGAAAATTACAAGCAAAAACATGCCTGCACTATCGAAATTGGCTGTCTTGCAACATCCCTTTGTTATTTATGACTTTATTTTTAGTTTCACTTCCTTTTTCAGTTTTATATCCTTGATTTTTATCAACTCTTTTATCTTTCCCTGCCAAGAAAAGCTAAGGCATGTCGCATTCTGTTAAAGTACTCGAGTAATGTAGTACTATTTGCTTGAACCAGAAAAGTGCATATTCCCTTTTCTATATTAGTAATATGTTTTCTGCGTGTATATGTATGTTTGTTTGGCATGTTCGTAAAATCAATATGTTTTTGCTTAAGAGAACTATTCTTAAGTGCATTTTGACAAACGCCATTTGAATCGTTAATGTAGATACAGGAGTTCCATTTCATTGATGTGTATCCCACCCTAGGGTGGCCGCATTCGCCTCTTTCTCTAGCTATTCTAATCTACCCCTCCAATTTTCCTTTACTTTTTTTTTGGCTCTTAAACAGGCAACAATTTTTGGAGCCTGGTGAATCTGTTCTTATGATCTCCATGGTCAAGAAACTACAAAAGCTAACAAACAAGAAAGTTCAGCTTATCCTCACCAACAAACCAAAGTTGATTTATGTGGACCCATCAAAGCTAGTGGTTAAAGGGAATATAATCTGGTCAGACAACCCCAATGACCTTAGCATCCAAGTTGCCAGCCCTTTAAATTTCAAGATTTGCACAGTAAGTCCTTCCCGTCTTCTTCTGGGGTGCATATCTAATAATCAATATGATAAATTAAGAAAAGGGTGAAATTCAGATTATCACCTGGGTTTTTAACAAAATGTCACATGACCACCTATCGTTCAAATATTGACGCATTAAGCCCTGTAGTTGTGAGGTTAAGTGAAACGGTTAACTTTTTTATCCACGATGACCCCTTCCCTTTGTGTTTAACTTTGAAATTATTGTACAAATGTTTCAGACATTACACGTGTTCAAAATTTCAAACTAAAACACAAAGGGAAGGGGACGTCTTGGATGAAAAAACTAACAGTTTCACTTAGCCTCACGACTATAGGGGTTTATGGGTCTGGTCTATGTTTGAACTATAGGTTGTAATGTGGGATTTTGTCAGCCTAGTTGGTCATCTGAATTTTACCCAAAAAAAATTTAAACAAAATCCTGCTCACAAATTGCATCAGAGTACTATAGAACTTTATGATGCATACATATACAGGGATTTGTCGTCCATATATGTCAGATTAACGATGGAATTATGCAATTTTCCCAAACTCTTGTAGTGCAGTGACTACTATTAATTTATGTGTATATTTTCATTTCATATTCTGTTGTTGCAGCCAAAAAAGGTTATGTCATTCGAGGATGCAAAACAAAGAGCATTCCAGTGGAAAAAGGCAATCGAGGCTCTTCAGAACCGGTGAATTCTGTTTATTTATATTTTTAAATTTTTTTTTATTACACATTCTTTAATGTAACAATATTGTAGAGGAACCTGGAGATTCTGAAACAACTGGATTCTCCCAAGGAAAATTTATTTAAAGAAAGTGAAATTGATTCAAGTAAAACCATCTTTTACAAAAGTTTTCCCTTTGATATCTTGTTTGTGTCTTCACATGGACGTCTGTGAAGTATAAATTGGAGTATTAGTTTTGTTAGCCCTCTATGTAATATTCTCGTTTTCGTTGCAAGTCTTTCTTATTATAAAGAAAAATATATTCCCAAAATTATTGGAACATTGGATTTTGCAGCTTTTACTGAATAATTTTTTTCCCCACGGCCATTTACCTGCATTTGATGCTGCTGGTACAGATTTGGCTTTTGGACAGCAGTTAATTTTTTAATAATATTGAATAGTATAATTGCTCGAAATTGATATTTTTTTCACCATATTTGATGATCATGCGAATTTTTTTACTAGAGTTTCATGGTTAACAATTCTTTTGAAGTTTTAGCGGTAAAAATTTGATAATTCTAATTTGGTAGAAGTTTTAACATATTTGGATCATTGTTATAAAAAATATTAAGATAAAATAATTTATGTGTTTATGTATTAGAGAAAATTTGACAGAAAGTGGGGCAGAGGGAAGTCAAATTTGGTCTGCATTATTTGTGGTGTCCACTAGCTAGTGCAATGATTGAGTTTATTTCTGATTATTTGTTATGTTACATTTGAATTTGAGTAATAAAGGTAAGAATAGAATTATTTATTTTTATAAAATGAAATTTTTTTATATTTAGTTGCGTTTAGAATGCATTGAACCATTTTTATTTCTCTCAAATTTAAGAATTTTATTCCTTGGGGGAGAAAGAGTATGAAATAATTGATTTTAATTAGAATAGAATGAATCATTTCACTTTTCATTCTATTCCTTCAATTCGAACTTAACATTATTTTGTTTGTAAGGATTATCATTTCAATTTTCAATTCTTCTTTTTGTAATACCCTGAATTTTTAATTTTTATTTCACTTTGGAGATTGTCTTCTCAATTTTTTCAATTAGGGGATTAAACTCTTAATATTTTTTACTTTGAGGATTATCTTCTCAATTTTTTCAATTATGGGATTAAACTTTTTTTTATTACGTCTAATTAATAGTAACCACATTATAAATTGATGACTTGACAGCGACATGTGACATAAAAAAATACTTATGTGTAATATTGAGTCTCATTTTAACATTTATTCAATTAATTTTTTTGTACCAAACAAGTTAATATTAGACAATTATTAATTTTTTAAAATAAATTTAATGACAATTTTACCCTTTTTGGTATAAAAAATTTATTATATTTATTATTAATGATTATGAAATAAACTTAAAATTTAGGGTATTAATTTATATTTAGGCATTAACTTTTTATATCAAAAATAGTAAAATTGTCATTATATTGATTATTGATAATTATGAAATAACAAAATTTTAATTAGTAGTACATTTATACATTTTAAAATATTTATTATTATATTGAGTATTAGTAATTATGAAATAACAAAGTTTTAATTAGTAGTACATTTATACATTTTAAAATATTTATCATTATATTGAGTATTGATGATTTTTTTTAAGTTATGTCCTACCACCATTCCTAAATATGTGACGTTGAAGGTTTTTGCATATGGATTAAGGAAGTTAAAACTCTTAAAATTACTCTATTAAAATTACTATATATTACCAAAAACACCCTTACATAGATAAATGAAAAGCTAAATTGTAGGTGATAAAGATGAGACAGACATATTGTTAGAGAATAGAGAAAATATAAAAATTAAGGATAGTATAGGGGTTAGATATTAAAAGAGAGAAAAATTAGCTTTGGAAAAACGAAGAGATTAAAGAGTAGTATTAAATGTTTAGGGGTAATTAAGGAACTAATGCAACCAATTCTCCTAGAAATCCTAGAACGTCATATATTTAGGAACAAAAAAATTATCCTAAAATGTCAATTATTAAGAAATGGAGGGAGTATTAAATTTACTTTAGAAAAGTAATAATGGTCCTATATTTATCCATTTTGGTAAAAAAAAATTAATGAAATAAATATTAAAATGAGACTCAATATTACACAAACATTTTCAGCTACATGTCATTGTCATGTTATCAATTTCTAACGTGATACTATCAACTAGACGTAATCAAAAAAAAATTTAAAAGTTTAATCCTCTAATTAAAAAAATTGAGAAGACAATCTCCAAAGTAGAAATAAGTTGAGAGTTTAATCCCCTAATTGAGAAAATTGAAAAGACAATTTCTAAAGTGCAAAAAAAATTTAAAAGTTCAAATTATTAATCTATATTTAGGCCTTATTTTTTTTTAATCGTTATAAGATATTATAATTTTAATATATTTCAGTCTTTTGTAGGGTTTGACAAAAAAATCTGATGCACATGAAAACTTGGTTTTTTAGCGGGGATGCCTTATAACTACGGTCATCTTGTGATGGGAAGAAGATCGAATAAGTCTACTTTTGTTGTTGTTGATGACATAAGAATAATGAATAATTTTCATATTGATAAATTGAATTAAAATACAAAAAGCAATATAATCGAGGTGATACTTCCTAGCTTCAATCTCAAATTAAAATTTGACAAACATATAGATTTCTAAAAAATATATAAAAATAAATAGACTTGAGTCGTTTTTTAAGAACAACAGAAAAGAAGGCCGTTGTGATAACCTACACTCAAATTTAAATATTTGTCTTTACCGATCAAGGCAAATCAGAACTCTTCCACACAGAGAGATCATAAATTTAAAAAAAAAAAATTATAAAATGAGAAAATCTCAAATTTAAAAAACAAGACTCCATAAATTAAAAAAAATTCTAACTTAGAAGAAATAAAATCACATGAAATATTTTGTTAAGTTTTAAAATTTAAATATAAACAACTTTCAAAAGAACTAGAATTCTAACAATAGTTTTACATTCAAACTCTCCATACTAAAATACAAACCACTCCCTAAACTTTACACGACCATTTAAGTTAGCACGCCAAACTTTAACTGTCTACTTAGTATTGTTAACGTCAAATTTTGTACGTCTGACAAAATTATTAAAGTTTAAAACAACGCTAACAGTTGATGGAGTAGTTGATTATAATACACACAGATAAACGAACACACATCATTGTAAGAGATAAAAAATACGGACACAAGAATTTACGTAAAAATCTAATTGGATAAAAACCACGGAGAAAGATAAGAAATCTACTAAAATAATATGGAGAGTACAAATTATTTATTTGTGTCATATGTTATTGTGTTCTCCAAACCCTTACTTATTGTTATATTTATAGCTGTCATGTCCACCCGAATCCAACTAAGAGTATTAGTCATTTTTAAAATCACCTTATAACTGCAATTAATGGTTGATCAATTCCTTCCTAATTAGATCTTTTTATCCCACCAAATAAGGAAATACAATCTTAGTTCAATAAGGACTCTCCCACTATTTGAGCAAGTTATCAAAATAAATGTATTTGGGCCAATACCAGATTCGGACCATTAAATAAATTGAGCTACACCTTAGCTAGACTCAAATAATCACATCCCAACATTGCCCCAATCTCTTATTTATAAGGAACTTAAAATAAGAGAGTATACAAATTTATACCAACAAAAGATCCGTATCTGCCGAAGACGAATTGTCACACCCAAACATCATACGCCGAATAGAAACTTTCAGCTATCAATATTGTCGCCCCATTCCTCTATTCAATTCTAAGATAGATAAATAATTGCTCTTATCACTACCGAAGATAGATAAATAATCGCCCTTATCACTACCAAAAATATAGATAACCAATCTTATCATAACTGAAGATAAAGATAACTAACATTGTCACAACTGAAGATATAGATAACCAAACTTGTCATAACTGAAGATATAGATAAACAACCTTATTACAACCAAAGATATAGATAATCAACCTTATCACAACCGAAGATATATGTTGACATCGGGATTTTTATTTGTTCCTTTTCGTTACTTGTTCTTTGGTGTTCTCATGTTAGGTGAAATTTGTTTGAAAAAATAAGTGAAAAAGGTCCGACATGTATCATGTCGACGATGGACTGTTAAGAGTCGCCAGTTGATTTTTTATATGGTTGTACCAACACAACCGAGAAAAGGTTTGCACATTGACACAGTGATGTGACACTGCTAAACGGGTCGGTGAAATCGAGATTCATTAGGGTCCGGGG
This sequence comes from Panax notoginseng, assembly GCA_016801055.1. Taxonomy (NCBI): domain Eukaryota; kingdom Viridiplantae; phylum Streptophyta; class Magnoliopsida; order Apiales; family Araliaceae; genus Panax; species Panax notoginseng. Next base: position 185,526,592 of record CM029014.1, read on the forward strand.
ACTTGATTATGCGGAGGAAAGGTGTTAGGCACCTCCCGACATCCGTGTTACCACGGTGACCGCCTCTTTTCAAGAAACTGTTATATGAATGTGTGTGTATGTGTGGGTCAATGTGTAGTTATTTACAAGTAGTGTGAGGCCTCGTTCGCACCTATATACACAAGGTTTGAATTTGTGTAAAAATTCAGTTTTAAACAAGATATGACAGTGATGTTTTATAAAAGAGGTTTTTCAAACCCTTATGCTCAATAGTAATTGAGACATTTTACACTCTCATTTTTATTAAGTGTTCGACTTGATTGTTTTTAATTTTTGAGATGCGAAGCATCTTCGAGAAAATAATGTACAAAATAGTGCTGAACTCCTCGTGGGTAAGAAAACCATCTGAGGAAAATCCAAACACCGTGAATAAATTTACAAGCTGCTTACAGCTGAAAATGTCAATCACGGGAACCGAATCTAGATCCAATAAACTGAATCTGTGATCACATGATTCCTAGGCTCACATGATGTCGCAATTGATAATAAAGCAGTAAGCAGGTATATATATAAAAGCTGTAAATATATATATACAGACATGATTAGCCATCACGAAGCATCTCCATGGGGGATCAGAAATATAAATAAAGCTGTAAAAGCAATCAACTGCAACGGAGTAGACTCCAGGCGGGACGAAAAGTAAAGAAAGCTGTAAAGACGATCAACCGTCACGAAGTAAACTCCAGGAGGGATTAAGAGTATATATATATATATATATATATATATATATATATATATATATATATATATATATATATACAAACTGAAATGAAACCACGAACCGAAGTCCGGGCAAACACACGCAACACGACTCTCAACGTGAAGAATGGTGTGTGTAAAGATGAAGAGAAAGGCTTTAAAGTGTGTGAAAAGGCTTACAGTGGGCTGCCAAAGAAGACTTCTATATCTTTAAAGGGATGAACACTCGGCTCCCGTCGGTACAAAATAAAAGCTATATGTGAGCTCACAAGTGTTTAAAATAAGAAAGCACTCAGTGTAGGGTGAGTACAGAGTAAATTTGACAGGGCTTTCTCGCCGTTTTTTCTTATAAAATGGCCACCCCAAGCCCTTTATTTATAGAGGGGGGAGCTGCAGGTGTACCTACGGCTAGCCGCAGATGTACCTACTGCTTCCCGAGTTGCCCCGGGCTTCACGGGTCCCGCCGTCTTAAAATACGTGTACGCATGCACTGTAATATCCGTTCGAACTTTAAGAATTATAATCCGGGCATCTGACTGAGGTATGTAATGTGACGCCCCCAAAATTAGGTATACATCACCCATCTTGGGTCGCCAGATACATGGTACAGAATACAAACACAACTTATTAATACAACTGTCGGGTACAATACGACAAAACATAACTGTGAGTTTGAATACAATTATTGTCTACTAGAGACTATACAAACTCAAAAGGAGTCCTCATTACAATTATTGTCACCCTATTTAATAGAATAGTGAGGACTACTAATACTATTATCTGGTCCATCACTCCGTTCCCCGACTTGTCCCAGCTATATTCTCATTTCCTGAAGAGAACAGTGAAAGAAAGGGTGAGCTCAACTAGCCCAGTAAGAAATATTATGACTAAGATAATGCAGAATAAATTATCATTAGCCTTCAACAATGTTAAACTGATAAAATATAACGAACATTAAGTTTAACTGCAGCGGAACAAGCAATCCATTAAAAGAGTCAAGTAGAGAATAAAATCTACTATCTTCTATGATTTAAAAGGTTTTTCAACACTGTTATCGCTGGGACTCAACTTAATAAAATAATCCACATCATCGAATCACCCCTGTACTACGGCCAAGGATATTCGTGTATTCATTAATGGTCATGATCATGCCAACAACTGTCCGTCAATGCACTACGGGCCAATGAAGAATTTTACCACATCATTTGTAACATTACGGTCATGATTACATCGAATAATCCCTGGTTATAATCATACCAAGTCCATCTATGCATTACATGCCATAGATGACTTTCAACATTTTATAAACATGAGGATGATGACAATGATATAAGAATTCAATCAAACAAGTTCAAGAATTAATTTATCCAAGAATTTACAACGTCCAAATTGTCAACATGATACTGTTTTGTGGAGTAAAATTCAAGAATGATTAGAATAACATTTTCATGAAAAGATACTGGATGAAGCGCAATTATCAAGGATATTCCACTAATTTCATGGAGTATAGAAGTTAAAACTTAACCAACTGAGTATAATAAAGAATGGAATAACAAAAAAAATCACCCGGCATGCGATAGACCGCATAGACAGGTTATTCCAACAGGATAATAAATAATAGAACCAGGTTCGGCGTAAACGCACAGACAGGATATTCCGACAGAATAATAAATAATGGAACCAGGTCCGGCGTAAACGCACAGACAGGATATTCCGACAGAATAATAAGTAATGGAACCAGGTCCGGTGTAAAACACACAGACAGGATGTTCCAACAGAATAATAACAAGACGGAACCAGGTCCGGCGTAAACGCACAGACAGGATATTCCTACAGAATAATAATAAAAACGGAACCAGGTCCGGTGTAAAACACACAGACAGGATGTTCCAACATAATAATAGAAGAATGTCACCAAGTATAGGGTAGACCGCGTATACAAGTTATTCCAACAGAATAATAAGAAATGGAATAACAAAAGTTCTCTTCATGAATAAGAAAGAATAACACCCCTTATCATTTTAAAGAAGAACTGAAATAAGGAAGTAGTTAAGTAGCAGAATACTTTTCTTCTCTCTCTCTATAGTTTCTCTCTAGAGTTTCTCTCTCTAGAGTTCAGTGAATTCGTAAGAAATAATGAAGAAATGAGCTGCTATTTATAGAAAAATGGAATGCATAGTAACTAATCCATGAACGGTCCAGATTGATTACTTTAATCTGACGGTCCATATTTAAAGAAAAATCTTTTAAATAAAATATAATATATTCTATTTATAGAATAACTTTAATAAAGTATTCTGTTTTATATAAAAAGATGTTTCTGTTTTATTAAGCTAATAATACGAATAAAACAAAACTTCATTATCGCTAAATAATTCATATTATTAATTGACAATAATTGAATCAAACTGAGTGACTTCTCACATAAGCATTAATAATCAATACCGTGTGCTACTATACAACCACACGTATTACTGTACTTTTACTACCGAGTAGTTCAACAGTATCAATGGTAAAACTTTCGCCGTTATTTTTAATAAAATATTTTTATCGTTTTCTCAATCCGACAATAATTTCGTTGTGGGGTCCACCAATAATTGTGCCGTTGTACGAATATTCCATGTTAAAACGAATATTCTCCGACTAATCGAATATTATATAACAACTTGCGTACTTTGCAAAATTTATAAATATTACCCACAACTATAACATTATATCAAATTAACTCCATAATATTCAAAAATGATATTTATAGAAAATTCATCTTTATTTATAAAAGTTGGGGTCTTACAACCTCCCCTTCTTATGAAATTTTTCCCTCGAAATTAGGGTACGTACCTGGTATGTCGAAGAGGTAAGGATACCTTGATTTCATTTCAGATTCTAACTCCCAAGTCATTTCCTCAACATCGTGATTTTTTCACAAAACTTTGACTTGAGGTATAACCTTGGAGCGTAGAATATGTTCCTTCTTATCCAAGATTTGAACAGGAACTTCTTCATATGTCAAATCCTCCGCTATTTCGTCCGATTCTAACTCAATAATGTGGTTCGGGTCTTCCACATATTTACGTAACATGGATATGTGAAAAACATTATGAACACGAGACATACTTGGCGGTAAAGCGAGTCTATAAGCCACAGTTCCTACTCGATCGATGATTAAAAATGGACCGATGAATCGAGGATTGAGCTTTCCTCTCTTTTCAAATCTCGTAACTCCTTTCCATGGAGCAACACGTAAGAACACATGATCTCCTATATCAAATTCCACGTCCTTTCGATGAAGATCAGCATAACTCTTTTGTCAATCTTGTGAGGTTTTCATACGTTGTCGGATCGTTTGAATCTTTTCTGTAGTCATACGTACCAACTCCGGTCCCAACAACGTTGCTTCACCCACCTCATCCCAGCATACTGGAGGACGACATTTTCTTCCATACAATGCTTCGAATGGAGCCATGCCAATACTTGCTTGATAACTGTTGTTGTAGGAAAACTCCACCAATGGTAAGAACTTGTCCCAACTTCCCTTGAAGTCAAGGACACAGAGTCTTAATAAATCTTCTAGAGTTTGAATAGTCCTCTCTGATTGTCCGTCCGTCTGAGGATGATATGCCGAACTATATCATAAATCCGTGCCCATAGCTTTTTGTAAACTAACCCAAAATCGTGAAGTGAATCTTGGGTCTCGATCAGAAACTATGGATACTGGCATACCATGCAGTCTTACAATCTCGTTTATGTACATACGAGCAAGACGTTCAAGTGCATACGTTTCTCGTATCGGTAAGAAATGAGCAGACTTGGTCAATCTATCAACAATGACCCAAATCGCATCTATACCTTGAGAAACCTTAGGAAGACCGGTAACGAAATCTATGGTAATGTGCTCCCACTTCTATTCTGGAATTTCAAGTGGTTGCAATGGACCTTTTGGTACTTGATGCTCCGCTTTGACTCGTTGACAAGTTAGACACTTTGAGATAAACAGCGCTATCTCTCTCTTCATATTGCTCCACCAAAATGTATGACGAAGATCATGATACATTTTGGTACTTCCAAGATGGATTGCAAACGGTGTATTGTGCGCCTCCATCATGATTTTATACTTTAAATCAGGGTTGTTAGGAACACAAAGTCTGGAGTTGACTCGAAGTATTCCTTCTTCATTGATTCTTGCTTCCGGCATAGCACCTTCTTGCACTTTATTCCTCATACGCATCAGCTCCATGTCTGTAGCTTGAGTAGCTTTAACTTTATCGATTAAAGTTGGTTCTACTCGTATATTCGCCATCATCACATGGGTCCCTATAGTCTTTAACTCTATCTCCATCCTTTGCAAGTCACACAAAATGGGCCTTTGTGTTGATAATATCGCACTCGTACTTGCATATAATCTTCTACTCAATGCGTCAGCTACCACGTTCGCTTTTCTAGGATGGTATTGAATGGTATGATCATAATCTTTCAACAGTTCAAGCCAACGTCGTTGTCACATGTTGATTTCCTTTTGAGTGAAAAAATATTTGAGGCTTTTATGATCCGTAAAGATCTCCACCTTCTCCCCATACAAGTAATGCCTCCAAATTTTAAGTACAAAGCCAACAGCTGCCAACTCTAGATCATGAGTAGGATAATTCCTCTCATATTCCTTGAGTTGTCTTGATGCATAGGCTATGACTTTTCCATGTTGCATGAGAACGCATCCCAACCCTTTGCTCGAAGCATCACTGTAGATGATAAATCCCTCCGTGCCAGATGGTATTGTTAGAACAGGTGCTGAAATGAGTCTCCTCTTGAGTTCTTGAAAACTCTTCTCACATTCTTCGCTCCAACCGAACTTTGTATCTTTCCGAGTCAGCTGAGTTAATGGAGTAGCGATTCGAGAAAATCCTTCCACAAATCTCTGATAATAACCAGCTAAACCAAGAAAGCTACGTACTTCGGTCACTGATTTAGGTTGCTCCCAGCTTTGAATAGCTTCAATCTTTGCCGGGACAACAGATATTCCACGACTTGATACTACGTGCCTAAGGAGTGCTACCTCCTCCAGCCAGAACTCACATTTCTTTAACTTGGCATAAAACTTGTATTCATGAAGCTTTTGGAGTACCAGCCTCAAGTGTTGTTCATGATCTTCACGATTTTTGGAATAAATAAGGATGTCATCAATAAAGACGACCACAAAGTGATCCAAATATTCCTTGAATACCCGGTTCATCATATCCATGAAGGCAGCAGGAGCATTGATCAATCCAAAAGATATGACTAGGAATTCATAATGCCCGTACCGAGTTCTGAAAGCTGTCTTTGGAATATCCTCAGTTCTAACCTTCAGCTGATGATATCCAAAACGAAGATCGATCTTTGAAAAGAATTGTGCTCCTTGCAACTGGTCAAACAGGTCATCAATACGTGGCAATGGGTACCTATTTTTGATGGTGACATGATTCAACTCCAGATAATCAATATAAAGTCGCATACTTCCATCTTTCTTCTTCACGAATAGAACAGGAGCACCCCAAGGAGAAGTACTAGGATGAATAAAGCCAATGTCTAACAATTCCTGCAGTTGGATCTTTAACTCCTGAAGTTCAATAGGAGCCATTCGATATGGGGCTTTGGAAATGGGTTTTGTACCGGGTTCAAGGTCGATACAAAATTCAATTTCACGCTCTGGGGGTAGGCCAGGAAGTTCTTCAGGGAATACGTCAGGGAATTTATTAACAATAGAAATATCATTCAAAACTGACGTATTTTTGTTTAGATCCGTGACATGAGCTAAGAAAGCTTGACATCCGTTTTTCAATAAACGAATAGCTTTATGGTTTGAGATGATAGCGATTGATTTTAATGGTTTGGTTGCTTGAATTCACATAATAGGTCGATTAGGAATATGAAAGCTAACAACCTTACGAAAATAATCAATTTTTGCATGATGAGTAGTTAACCAATCAATCCCTAGAATCACGTCAAATGCAAGTATTTTTAATAAAATAAGATCGACAGGTAATGTGTGGGTACTAACTTGAACCAAACAAGACTTATAAACCGTGGATGTAACGAATGTTTTTTCCAATGGAGTTTCAACAGATAAGTCAAAGTCTAATTTCTCCGGAGTCAAATTTAATCGATGAGCGCAAGTAGGAGAAATAAAAGAATGGGTAGAACCGGTATCAAATAAAGTATAGACTTCATTAGAGTTTATGATAAGCTTACCCGTGATGACCTCATTCGGGTTCCTTACTTTCTGGGAGGTCACATCAAACGCTCTCCCTTGCACTACCGGTTTTGACTTTTCTGGGACGGCCTTTGGTGTCTCCATCCTGGCTGAACTTGTTTTTGGTAAACGACAAAATCGAGCTAAATGACATTCTCTTCCACAATTATAACATGCTTTAGACGGCATTGCGCAGTTTGGACTGATGTGCCCTCCCCTCTGCATTTGAAACATATGATAGGTGGTCGTTCTCCTTCCTTAACAACGGGTGCTGGTGCTGACGTCTTTCCATCATTGTTGAATCTCCTCTTCTTGAAATGACCATTCTTATTGTTTTGGCCCTGATTACCACCGAAGTGGTTACCATTTCAGGCCTGTTGATTCCCTCCACGCTTGTTGTCACCGCTTCGATGACTGCTCTCACTGGTATTATCATTTTGCCGACTGCTCTCTTTTGGTTACGTTGACTCATTATCGCGCTCCACTAACTGAGCCCTATTCACAACATCTGAATACAAACACAGTTTATGAGAAATAAGATGTTGACGTATCTCAGGTTTCAAACCTCGCAAAAATATTCGCGTCATTCGCTCTTCATTATCCACCAAGTGGGATGCAAACCGGGACAACTCAGCAAATTTAGTCTCATACTGCGACACAGTCATATTATTCTACTCCAATTTGATGAACTCCACCTCCTTCATATGACGAACACTTTCGGGAAAGTATTTGTCATTGAACAGCTCTTGGAACTTCTCCCAAGACATCTTCTGTGCGGTAGGTTGAGTACGCTTAATCGATTCCCACCAGTAATCTGCCTCTCCTCGCAACATAAAGGCGGCAAAGGGAACCTTTTGCTCCTCGGAGCATCCTAAGACATCAAATATCTTGGTGATCTACTTTATCCATGTTTCCGCTATAAGTGGTTTTGGCTCTCCCTTAAACTCCGGTGGTCCCAGCTCCTTGAACTGTTTAGCGGCGACCGCCCGAGAGTTTTCAGTGTTTCCACCTATATTTTGGACAGGAGCCGCTCTCGCCTGCTGTTGCATGAACTGCATAAAGCTTCTGAACATTTCATCATTCATCATTTGGTCAGTATTGTTGTTTGCATGAGGATTGTTGCCTTTCTGATGTACATTATCCCGATTATTTATATGTGGTGAATCAACAGTCATCTGTCCTCCATTGCTATTCTCAACATTCTCGGATGCCATTTTCAGATACTGCCACAAAACAAAAGTTAATTGATATGTCATATATTATCCTTATATTCTGACCGACCAATTAAATACCATGCAAATAAACTTAGGTATGTCATACTAGCGAAGAAATTCTCCGTCTCTCCCCTCCTAGTTCTATTCTCACATCTTAGCCAGGGATCATATCCCTAAGCTCTGATACCAACTATGACGCCCCCAAAATTAGGTATACATCACCCATCCTGGGTCGCCAGATACATGGTACAGAATACAAACACAACTTACTAATACAACTGTCGGGTACAATACGACAAAACATAACTGTGAGTTTGAATACAATTATTGTCTACTAGAGACTATACAAACTCAAAAGGAGTCCTCATTACAATTATTGTCACCCTATTTAATAGAATAGTGAGGACTACTAATACTATCATCTGGTCCATCACTCCGTTCTCCGACTTGTCCCAGCTATATTCTCATTTCCTAAAGAAAACAGTGAAAGAAAGGGTGAGCTCAACTAGCCCAGTAAGAAATATTATGACTAAGATAATGCAGAATAAATTATCATTAGCCTTCAACAATGTTAAACTAATAAAATATAACAAACATCAAGTTTAACTGCAGCGGAACAAGCAATCCATTAAAAGAGTTAAGTAGAGAATAAAATCTACTATCTTCTATGATTTAAAAGGTTTTTCAACACTGTTATCGCTGGGACTCAGCTTAATAAAATAATCCACATCATCGAATCACCCCTGCACTACGGCCAATGATATTCGTGTATTCATTAATGGTCATGATCATGCCAACAACTGTCCATCAATGCACTACGGGCCAATGAGGACTTTTACCACATCATTTGTAACATTACGGTCATGATTACGCCGAATAATCCCTGGTTATAATCATACCAAGTCCATCTATGCATTACATGCCATGACTTTCAACATTTTATAAACATGAGGATGATGACAATGATATAAGAATTCAATCAAACAAGTTCAAGAATTAATTTATCCAAGAATTTACAACGTCCAAATTGTCAACATGATACTGCTTTGTGGAGTAAAATTCAAGAATGACTAGAATAACATTTTCATGAAAAGATACTGGATGAAGCGCAATTATCAAGGATATTCCACTAATTTTATGGAGTATAGAAGTTAAAACTTAACCAACTGAGTATAATGAAGAATGGAATAACAAAAGAAATCACCCGGCATGCGATAGACCGCACAGACAGGTTATTCCAACAGAATAATAAATAATAGAACCAGGTTCGGCGTAAACGCACAGACAGGATATTCCGACAGAATAATAAATACTGGAACCAGGTCCGGCGTAAACGCACAGACATGATATTCCGACAGAATAATAAATAATGGAACCAGGTCCGGTGTAAAACACACAGACAGGATGTTCCAACAGAATAATAACAAGACGGAACCAGGTTCGGCGTAAACGCACAGAAAGGATATTCCGACAGAATAATAATAAAAACGGAACCAGGTCAGGTGTAAAACACACAGACAGGATGTTCCAACAGAATAATAGAAGAATGTCACCAAGTATAGGGTAGACCGCGTATACAGGTTATTCCAACAGAATAATAAGAAATGGAATAACAAAAGTTCTCTTCATGAATAAGAAAGAATAACACCCCTTACAGTTTTAAAGAAGAACTGAAATAAGAAAGTAGTTAAGTAGCAGAATACTTTCTTCTCTCTCTCTATAGTTTCTTTCTAGAGTTTCTCTCTCTAGAGTTCAGTGAATTTGTAAGAAATAATGAAGGAATGAGCTGTTATTTATAGAAAAATAGAATACATAGTAACTAATCCATGAACGGTCCAGATTGATTACTTTAATCTGACGGTCCATATTTAAAGAAAAATCTTTTAAATAAAATATAATATATTCAATTTATAGAATAACTTTAATAAAGTATTCTGTTTTATATAAAAAGATGTTTCTATTTTATTACGTTAATAATACGAATAAAACAAAACTTCATTATCGCTAAATAATTCATATTATTAATTGACAATAATTGAATCAAACTGAGTGACTTCTCACATAAGCATTAATAATCAATACCGTGTGCTACTATGCAACCACACGTATTACTGCACTTTTACTACCAAGTAGTTCAACAATATCAATGGTAAAACTTCCGCCGTTATTTTTAATAAAATATTTTTTTTGTTTTCTCAATCCGACAATAATTCCGTTGTGGGGTCCACCAATGATTGTGCCGTTGTACGAATATTCCTTGTTAAAACGAATATTCCCCGACCAATCGAATATTATATAACAACTTGCGTACTTTGCAAAATTTATAAATATTACCCACAACTATAACATTATATCAAATTAACTCCATAATATTCAAAAATGATATTTATAGAAAATTCATCTTTATTTATAAAAGTTGGGGTCTTACATGTAAGACCTATTTCAGACCGCTGTTGTCGAGAGTTACACAATGACATGTGATTAGAGGTTGTACAAAGTCACGAAGATGAGACCATGCCCTCCGGTCTTCAATCTTCAAATTCTATCCATTGCCTTGCGTAATAGTCACTCGGGATTGGACCTCCTTGGTTCTTGTGGGACATTGCTGTGTAGAAATGTATGTATGAAATATTGAGATGGTGCGATGTGGTGTCAAGGTGACAAGATGACGACTTTACCTTTCACCGGGGTTATCGCCGGTTTGGGCTGATAAAACAGACGTTGCTTAGGGTTATCTTTGAGATTGGACTGCTGTAAGTGTTGAAGGTCCTCAGTGTCATCTTTGAGGTGTGCCTGTCTTCCCGGTGTTATCTCCAGGTCTTGTACTGAGTGCCTCAGTGTGAGTGCTGAGTTTAAAGCTGATTGCATACATTTGAAACACGTATTTCCGGGGTTATCTCTGAAATTGCATTCCTTGAGGTTATCTCCAAGGTTGGTAACTGCTACTCCCAGTGTTGGGACTGAGACTAAATATCTCGGGGTTATCTCCGAGATGAATCAGCCTTCTTCAGTGGAATTTTCGGTATTGGAACTGCATGCCTCGGGGTTATCTCCGAGGTTAGAACTGATACTCCCGGTGTGTGTTCCGGGGTTGAGACTAAGCTTCCGGTAGTATCCGGACTGGATATGAGCTGTCTTCCAGGGTTATCTCTGAAAGACGATTCTGCCCTCCTGCATTGTCAGTGACAGGTGTCTAGAAAATTTTGAGTGTCTACAGATGCCCCTCTTTATCATATTCATGCAATGCAATGCATGGATAGGATAAAGAATCCTAGACACTTGAAATGCAACAAGATAAACATGATGCAAAGTGCAGCAACATGATGCAAATGTATGATGCATGTGTGTGTGGGTTGTTGTCCAACATGTTGGGGATGATTACCGACTCCTTGTTGCTTCTATCGGGGATTGGCAACGATGACCAGATTGGATGTGTGATCCAAATCTTTTAGGATGTTGACTTATCACATAAAATGACTTATCACATAAAATGCATCTAAACACATAGTAGTGAATATGCATGCTCAAATGACTTGATAAAAAATATTTAACATATTAAATGTTAGTATTGAACCATGCTGAACATAATGATGTGAAATTTTTTGACTTTTGAGACAGTCAAATTGGCACTTTTTCTGCTATTTCTTATCCTATTTGAGGACAAATGAGCAAAAGGTAAAAATGCAAAGTAATCCTGTTAATTAAACTACCCTTATGGATTGATGACTTTAACTTTTAATGCATATAGTATGTATGTAAGACCCCAACTTATTCATAAATAAAATCAAATTTCCTCTAATTATTATTTTTAAATAATAAGGTGCTAATTTGATATAATACTTTGGTTATGGGTGAAATGTGCAAATTTTGCAAAATTAGCAAGTGGTTATAAAATATTCATTTTGTCGAGGAATATTTGTTTGGTCGTGAAATATTCTTGCTGTAGGGAAATATTCATACGATGGCGCATCCATTTGTGGGCCCTATAACGAAAAACGGTCGGATGAAGAAAACGACAAGTTTGAGTTTTTATAAATAACGGCGTAGTTGTTACCGTTAACACTGTTGGAATATCCGGTGGTTAAAATACAGTAATACCCGTGGTTGCACAGTAGCACACGGTATTGCACAGTATTGTTGAATTATTGATCCTTACGTAAGAAGGCGCTACTCAATAATTGTTACAGTAATTACTGTTCAATATTTTATTTTATTGATTCAATAATTGCTACGTTGATATTTTATATTATTATTGTTTCAATAATTGTCACTACACAGTATTTTCCCATTATCAGATCAATAATTCATATTATTTGAATAATATTATTAGATAGCATTATTGACAATGTCTAAGAAAGTTCTGTCTAAGAAGAGGTTTGATCGCCTAATTGCGCGCCAGTAAGGAGAAATTCTTATCGGAAAGCCCCCTCTTTCCTGGGAACGATCTGGTTGTCATAATTGTGATTTTGTAATATTATTTGTGAATAATTAATTATTGATTTATATGATAAGAAAATATTTATTTTATGTGGATATAAATGATGGATATATTTATTATGGTTATAAATGAAGGAATTAATGTTGTGGTGTTTTATCAGTATTTTTGGTGGAATAGAGGTGCTGAAAATCATCCGTATGTAGATTTTGGACATTTTCTGTTTGGAATTTGGAAAAATTTTCTTCTACAAAGTTGTAGAGAATTAAATTTCCTATGACAAACATATGGGATTCGAATTTTTTAGATAAAAGAGCTATTTATTATGAATTATTGAAGTTTCAGAAATAAATATTTTTTTTATTAAAACATGGGTGGGCCCCATTTTTGGTTGGTATGGAATATGGGTGTGCTGAAATCTGATCAAAAGTGGCGTGCTTGAAAATTTTGGAAATTAATATTTTATTAATTTAGTTTGCTTTGGCGTTCTAAGCATTTTCCTATAAATAGGGTGCTTAGTTAGAATTGAAAATCACATCAGAAATAAGTTTTCTCTCTCTATATTATCGAGCGTATTTTGTGAGTATTTGATACTTTGAGAGTTACTATTAAGTACAAGTTTCCTTCAGCTTTACATCCGATATTCCGATCAGAAGTACTATTATTTTAAGGTAAGAGATGTTGTTTTCTTCGTAAATGATATTATTTTCTTCAATATCATTATGTCGAAATATTGATATGAATTTTATTGTGAAATTTCTACCTTTTTGTGTTGGGATTACTATTCACGTATACGACACTATTCACGTATACGGCACTATTCACAAATACGATACTATTTAATGAAAAATAAAATTTTCTCTTCTTTATTCCAGATGTCTATTATGGTTACTATCTTTGACTGTATCCATGTTTTAATCTTTATTCTTAAATTTTACTCTATTATGGTTTATTATGGAGTATTTTTAAAACTTGAATTATCTAAAGTACGAATCTCTAATCTTTTTCCTTTTATCTCACTGGATTCGTTCTTTAAAATATTTTTCATCATCCTCAGTCCTTAATGGTGATACTTGATGAATATCTTTGGCCTGTAGTGCAAAGATGAATGATTACCTGATAAATATCTTTGGCCCATAGTACAAAGATGAAGATGTGTTGAGATGAACATGACCAACTGGTGATACAAATGAATATCTTTGGCCCGTAGTGCAAAGATGAATATTTGATTCAAGATGCATATTGATTGATGTTACAGGGATAAAATATTGATGATGGACTTTTAAATTCATAGATGATAGTAGATTTCATTCTCTACTTAACTCTTCTAATGAATTATTATTTTCGCTGCAGTTGTTGATCTAAAACTTGTTGTCTATTATATTCTATCATATTTTTTCCTGTTGAAGACTAAGGATAATTTGTTGTATATTATCTTAGTCATAATATCCTTTACTGGGCTAGTTGAGCTCACCCTTTTCCTTTTTGTTCCATTTTTCTTCTTAGGAGGTGAGAATATAGCATGAACTAGCCGGGGTATGGAGTGATGGTTCTAGAAAGTTGTTTTAGCAGTCCTCACTATTTTTGTAAAATAGTGTTTCAATAATTGTAATGAGGACTCCTTTTGAGTTTTAATACTGTCTATTAGACAGTATTTGTATTTAAACTCACAGTATATATGTTGTCATATTTTGCACGACAATTGTATTAATGAAGTTATATTTGTTTCTGTTCTATGTATTTGACGACTCAGAATGGGATATCAGAGCTTAGGGATATGGTCTCTGGCGGATATCGGGAAATAGAACTAGGAGGGGAGAGATGAGTAAATTCTTCACTAGTGTGTCCTACCTAAGCTTATTTGTTGGTCGGTCATAATATAGGGATATTATGTGATATATTAATTTGTTTAATTAACCCTTATTTTATGGCAGTATTTAAGAATGGCAGCTGAGAACGTTAACAATAGAGTGTATGAGACCGTGGAAACACCTTTAATCACAAACCAGGAGAATGTGCAACAGGAAGACAATATTCCTCCTGTAAACAACACTACCGAACAAATGATGAATGATGGAATGTTTAGATGCTTTTTGCAGTTCATGCAAAATCAGACGATGGAGACTTGTGTACAAAATACGGGTGGAAATGATAGCAACGCGCGATTTGTCACAACCAAGCAGTTCAAGGAGTTGGGACCACCAGAATTCTGGAGAAAGCCGGATCCAATCAAGGCGGAGACGTGGGTTAAACAAATTATCAAGATATTTGATGTCTTGGGATGCACGGAGGAACAGAAGGTTCCATTCGCCACATTTATGTTCCGTGGTGAGGTAGATTACTGGTGAGAATTTGTGAAGCGTACCCAGCCTACAACACTCAACATGTCTTGGGAAACATTTCAGAAACTATTCAATGATAAGTACTTTCCTGAAAGTATTCGTCATATGAAAGAGGTAGAGTTTATTAGACTAGAACAAAACAACATGACTGTGTCTCAGTACGAGGCGAAGTTCGCAGAGTTATCCAGGTTTGCACCTCATTTGGTAGAGAATGAGGAACGAATGACGCGGATGTTTCTGAGAGGTCTAAAACCCGAGATTCGACAATATCTTATTTCTCATAAATTTTCTTTATATTCAGATGTTGTCAACAGGGCTCAATTATTAGAGCGAGATAATGAGTATATTCAACTGAGGGACCACAACCAGGGTCATACCGGTGATAACAGGCATCGAAACGATGATAACCAGCGAGGAGGAAAGAATACGGACAAAAGCGGTAACCACTCGGGTGGTAATCGTGGCTATGATAATAGGAGAGATGAGTCAAGTAGAAATTTCAAAAAGAAGAGATTCAACAATGACAGGAAGACATCAGCAGCAGCACTAGCACCAACAACAAATTCTAGAGGAGGAGCACGACCGCCAGTTAGATGCTACAGATGCAGAGAGGAGGGACACATAAGTCCAAACTGTTCACAGCCTTCCAAGATATGTTTCAGTTGTGGAAAAGACGGTCATATAGCTCAGTTTTATCCGTTAGCGAAGTCAAGTCCAGCTGGGACAACGACACCAAAGGCGACTACGGACAAAACAAAGTCGGTGGTTCAAGGGAGGGCGTTTGTAGTGACTGGCCAAAACGCGAGAAACCCGAACGAGGTGATCATGGGTAAGCTAATCATAAACTCTTGCGAAGTTTATACTTTGTTAGATACCGGTTCTACCCATTCTTTTATCTCTCCTGCTTGTGCTCAACGTTTGAACTTGACTCTAGAGAAATTAGACTTTGACTTATCTATGGAAACTCCGTTAGGAGAAACTTTCATTACATCTACTGTTTATAAATCTTGCTTGATCCAAGTTGGCACCATCACATTACCTGTTGATCTTATCTCTTTAAAGTTACTTGCTTTTGATGTGATTTTAGGGATTGATTGGTTACCTATTCATCATGCCAAAATTGATTATTTTCGTAAGGTTGTTAGTTTTCATATTCCTAACCAACCTGTTACGCGAATTCAAGCTACCAAACCACTAAAGTTAATCACTGTCATATCAAGCCATAAAGCTATTCATTTATTGAAAAAAGGATGTCAAGCTTTCTTAGCTCATGTCACGGACTTGAACAAAAACACGTCGGATTTGAATAATATTTCTATTGTTAGTGAATTTCCTGTAGAACTTCCCGGTCTACCCCCAGAACGTGAAGTTGAATTATTTATTGACCTTGAACCTGGTACAAAGCCCATTTCTAAAACCCCATATCGAATAGCTCCTATTGAACTTCAGGAGTTAAATGTCCAACTACAGGAGTTGTTGGACATCGGTTTCATTCGTCCTAGTACATATCCTTGGGGTGCTCCTATTTTATTTGTAAAGAAGAAAGACGGGAGTACGCAACTTTATATTGACTATCGAGAATTAAACCATGTCACCATCAAGAATAGATATCCACTACCTCGTATTGATGACCTGTTCGACCAGTTGCAAGGAGCACAATTCTTGGCAAAGATCGATCTTCATTCCGGATATCATCAGCTGAAGATTAAAACTGAGGATATTCTAAAGACTGCCTTCAGAACTCGGTACGGGCATTATGAATTCTTAGTCATGTCTTTTGGACTGACTAATGCTCCTACTGCTTTTATGGATATGATGAACCGTGTGTTCAAGGAATATTTAGATCAGTTCATTGTTGTCTTTATTGATGACATCCTCATCTATTCCAAAAGCCGTGAAGATCATGAGCACCATTTGAAGCTAGTACTCCAAAGGCTTCGCGATAACAAGCTGTATGCCAAGCTGAAGAAATGCGAGTTCTGGCTTGAGGAAGTAGCATTTCTTGGGCACGTGGTGTCAAAACATGGAGTATCTGTTGACCCGACGAAGATTGAAGCCATACAAAGTTGGGAGCAAGCGAAGTACGTAGTTTATTGGGCATAGCTGGTTATTATCAGAGATTTTTGGAAGGATTTTCTCGAATCACTACTCCGTTAACTTAGCTAACTTGGAAAGATACAAAATTCGGTTAGAGCGAGGAATACGAGAAGAGTTTCCAAGAGCTCAAGAGGAGACTCATTTCGGCACCTGTTCTGACAATACCATCTGGTTCGGATGGATTTGTTATCTACAGCGATCCTTCAGGCAAAGGGTTAGGATGTGTTCTCATGCAACATGGAAAAGTCATAGCCTATACCTCGCGATAACTCAAAGAATATGAGAGGAATTATCCTACTCATGATCTGGAGTTGGCAGCAGTCGTTTTTGTATTGAAAATTTGGAGACACTACCTGTATGGGGAGAAGGTGGAGATTTATATGGATCATAAGAGCCTTAAATATTTTTTCACCCAAAAGGAACTCAACATGCGGCAACGACATTGGCTTGAGCTGTTGAAAGATTACGATCATACCATCTTGGAAAAGCGAATGTAGTAGCTGACGCATTGAGTAGAAGATCATGTGCGAGTACGAGTGCGATATTGTCAACGCAAAGGCCCATTTTGTATAACTTGCAAAGGATGAAGATAGAGGTAAAGGCTCCAAGTATCCACGTGATGATATCAAACATACGAGTAGAACCGACTTTAATCAATAAAGTTAAAGCTGCTCAAGCTACGGACCTGGAGCTGATGCGTATGAAGAAGAAAGTACAAAAATGTGCTATTCTAGAAGCAAGAATCGATGAATAAGGAATACTTCGAGTTAACTCCAGACTTTGTGTTCCTAATGATTCTGACTTGAAGCATAGAATCATGATGGAGGCACACAACACACCGCTTGCAATCCATCCTGGGAGTACCAAAATGTATCATGATCTTCGACATACATTTTAGTGGAGCAATATGAAGAGAGAGATCGTGGAGTTTATCTCGAGGTGTTTAACTTGTCAACGTGTAAAGGCAGAGCATCAAGTGCTAAAGGATCCATTGCAACCACTTGAGATTCTAAAATAGAAGTGGGAACACATTACTATGGATTTCGTTACGGGGCTTCCCAAGGTTTCTCAAGGTATAGATGCGATTTCGGTTATTGTTGATATATTAACCAAGTCTGCTCATTTCTTGCCTATACGGGAGACTTATTCCCTTGAACGTCTTGCTCGTATGTACGTGAATGAGATTGTGAGATTGCATGGCATGCCAGTATCCATACTTTCGCATCGTGACCCAAGATTCACTTCATAATTTTAGGTTAGCTTGCAGAAAGCTATGGGCACGGATTTACGATTCAGTTCAGCATACCATTCTCAAACGAACGGGTAATCGGAAAGGACTATTCAAACCCTTGAAGATCTATTAAGACTCTGTGTCCTAGATTTCAAAGAAAGTTGGGATAAGTACTTGCCATTGGTAGAATTCTCCTACAACAACAATTATCAGGCAAGTATAGGTGTGGCTCCATTCGAAGCATTATATGGACGAAAGTGTCGCTCTCTAGTAAGTTGGGATGAGATGGGTGAAGTAACATTGTTGGGACCAAAATTAGTACGCATGACAACAGAAAAGATTCAAATGATCCGACAACGTATAATGACCTCACAAGATCGGCAAAAGAGTTATGCTGATATTCATCGAAAAGACGTGAAATTTAATATTGGAGATCATGTACTGTTACATATTGCTCCATGGAAGGGAGTTACAAGATTTGAGAAGAGAGGAAAGCTCAATCCACGATTTGTTGGTCCATTTGATATTCTTAACTGAATAGGAAATGTGGCCTATAGACTCGCATTACCTCCAAGCATGTCTCGTGTTCATAATGTTTTTCACATATCTATGCTTCGTAAATATATGAAAGACCCGAACCACATTATTGAGTTAGAACCAGACGAGATAGCCGAAGATTTAATGTACGAGGAGGTACCTGTTAAGATCTTGGATAGGAAAGAGCATATCCTACGCACCAAGGTTATACCATAAGTCAAGATTTTTTGGAGGAACCATGCTATTGAGGAAATGACTTGGGAGTTGGAATCGAAAATGAAAACGAGGTACCCTCACCTTTTCGAAACACCAGGAATGTATGTCAATTTCGAGGACGAAATTTCATAAGGAGGGGAGGTTGCAAGATCCCAACTTATTCATAAATAAAATCGAATTTCCTCTAATTATTATTTTTAAATAATAAGGTGTTAATTTGATATAATGCTTTGGTTATGGGTGAAATGTGCAAATTTTATAAAATAAGCAAGTGGTTATAAAATATTCATTTTATCGGGGAATATTCGGTTGGTCGTGGAATATTCTTGCTGTCAGGGAGTATTCGTACGATGGCGCAGCCATTTGTGGGCCCCATAACGAAAAATGGTCGGATGAAGAAAACGACAAGTTTGAGTTTTTATAAATAACGGCGTAGTTGTTACCGTTAACACTGTTAGAATACCCGGTGGTTAAAATACAGTAATACGCGTGGTTGCGCAGTAGCACACGGTATTGCACAGTATTGTTAAATTATTGATCCTTACATAAGAAGACACTACTCAATAATTTTTACAGTAATTACTGTTCAATATTTTATTTTATTGATTCAATAATTGATACGTTGATATTTTATATTATTGTTGTTTTAATAATTGTCACTGCACTGTATTTTCTCATTATCATATCAATAATTCATATTATTTGAATAATATTATTAGATAGCATTATTGGTAATGTCTAAGGAAGTTATGTTTAAGGAGAGGTTTGGTCACCTAATTGCGCGCCAGTAAGGAAAAATTCTTATCGGAAAGCCCCCTCTTTTCTGGGAACAACCTGGTTGTCATAATTGTGATTCTGTAATATTATTTGTGAATAATTAATTATTGATTTATATGATAAGAAAATATTTATTTTATGTGGATATAAATGATGGATATATTTATTGTGGTTATAAATGAAGGAATTAATACTGTGGTGTTTTATTAGTATTTTTGGGGGAATAGAGGTGCTGAAAATCATCCGAATGTGGATTTCGAATATTTTTGTTTGAAATTTAGAAAAATTTTCTTCTACAAAGTTGTAGAGAATTAATTTTCCTATGTGGGATTTGAATTTTTTGGATAAAAGAGCTATTTATTATGAATTATTGAAGTTTCAAAAATAAATATTTTTTTTATTAAAACATGGGTGGGCCCCACTATGGTTACTAAAATCTGATCAAAAGTGGCGTGCTTGAAAATTTTGAAAATTAATATTTTATTAATTTAGTCTGCTTTGGCGTTCTAAGCATTTTCCTATAAATAGGTTGCTTAGTTAGAATTGAAAATCATACCAGAAACAAGTTTTCTCTCTCTCTGTATTATCGAGTGTATTTTGTGAGTATTTAATACTTTGAGAGTTGCTATTAAGTGCAAGTTTTCTTCGGCTTTACATCCGATATTCCGATCAGAAGTACTTTTATTTTGAGATAAAGGATCTTATTTTCTTCGTAAATGATATTATTTTTTTCAATATCATTATGCCAAAATATTGATATGAATTTTATTGTGAAACTTTTACCTTTTTGTGTTGGGATTACTATTCACGTATACGGTACTATTCACGTATACGGCACTAGTCACAAATACGGTGCTATTCACCGAAAATTGAAATTTTCTCTTCTTTGTCCTAGATGTCTATTATGGTTACTATCTTTGACTGTATCCATGTTTTGATCTTTATTCTTGAATTTTACTCTATTATGATTTATTATGGAGTATTTTTAAAACTCGAATTATCTAAAGTACGAATCTCTAATCTTTTTCCTTTTATCTCACTAGATTCGTTTTTTTAAATATTTTTCATCATCCTCAGTCCTTAATGGTGATACTTGATGAATATCTTTGGCCTGTAGTGTAAAGATGAATGATTACCTGATGAATATCTTTGGCCCGTAGTGCAAAGATGAACAGGTGTTGAGATAAACATGACCAACTGGTGATACAAATGAATATCTTTGGCCCGTAGTGCAAAGATGAATATTTGATTCAAGATGTATATTGATTGATGTTACATGGATAAAATATTGATGATGGACTTTTAAATTCATAGATGATAGTAGATTTCATTCTCTACTTAACTCTTCTAATGAATTATTGTTTCCGCTGTAGTTGTTGATCTAAAACTTGTTGTCTATTATATTCTATCAGATTTTTCCCTGTTGAAGACTAAAGATAATTTGTTGTATATTATCTTAGTCATAATATTCTTTACTGGGCTAGTTGAGCTCACCTTTTTCCTTTTTGTTCCATTTTTCTTCTTAGGAGGTGAGAATATAGCAGGAACTAGCCGGGGTATGGAGTGATGTTTCTAGAAACTTGTTTTAGCAGTCCTCACTATTTTTGTAAAATAGTGTATCAATAATTGTAATGAGAACTCCTTTTGAGTTTGAATTGTAACGATCCGAAATTTTAAATTGTAATATTAAATATTTATTAATATATAAATATTTATTTGATGCGCTTATTGTTGAAATTGATGAGATAAATATTTTATTGATGTAATGGTTGCTAGTAAATATTTACTAATCTAAATTCATTAGATAATATTCTAAATTAAATTAATTTATAATTTAGAGAGTTATAATATAACATGAGATGTTATATTATTGTTTTAATTTAATAATTTAAGGTGGTATATTAAGTTATTAAATAAAATTATAATGAGATTATAATTTTGTGATATTTGGTCAAGTGGAAAATTTATTTAGTATGTGGTAATTAGTTTATTTAATTAAGATTGGATATGGAAATCCAAGTAAACAATGTGAGACAATAAACTATATTATATGTGACTTATGAAAATAAATTAAAAGAGTTTTAATTTGGTTTTACCAAACAAACTCATAGAGCTTTTGAAATTCTTATTTTAATCTTGTTTTGCCAAATAAGGCTTAAGGAATGATTAAGTCATTATTTTAATATGGCTTTGCCAAACAAGCCTTAGGGCTTTTAAAATTCTAATTTTGTAACTTATATATTAAATTGATAATTAGTATATGTAATTATATTGGGAGTTACATATTCTATAATTATATGGGTTATATGTATATTGTATATACACTAAGTTACGTTAGTTTTCTAAACCTAAGTCTAAACTAAGAACAAAGAGAAGAAGAGAGAATGCAGAGAAGAAGAAGAAGAAGAAGAAGAAGGAGAAGAAGAAGGGGGAAACCTTGAGAAAACAAAAGAAAAGCTTTCATCATCTCCATATTTTCTCCTAATTCAACCTAGAAAGGTATCAAACTAACACTTATACTAAATTAAGATGTTATGTATTTAGTCTTTGTAAAATTAGGTTTTCATGATTATGTATTTATATGTATATGGTGTTCATATGTGATTGTATGCCATGAAAGGATTTTCACAATACAAGTATTGTAAAAACAAGTTTTAAAATCATGTTCTTCTATGTTTTCATAGTTTTAGAGTTTTATAGTTGTTCAAAAGTTTTAATTCACAAAGATATGATGAACATGATGAAATCATGTTCATAGTGTTTGATTATGAGTTATATGGTTGTTCTAGCAATTCAATCCATGTAATTTTGATAAACAAGAGGATTTGGGTTCATAATGTTTTTCTATGAAATAATTTCTAAAAAATGGCTTTTTAAACTATTTAATTGATGTTTGGTTATGATTTATTATTGAAATTGATCGTGTATTGTGTTAGTATGTTAAGAATATGAGTTATCACAATTGGAATTACTTGAATTGGTTTAAAAACGAATTCACAGTGAATAATTTCGCTATGAATGTTAAAAGAAGAAGAAAGAAGAGGAATAGTGAAATTAAAGGTTGTAATCTTTGATGTTTACGTTGTTTATATGGTTAGAAACGCGTTAGAAAACATTAGATTATGTTTCTGTAAACCTATTACACATTGGGTAGGTTGGTATGGTTGTTAGAAAGGAGCTTGGAGGCCTAATTTGGCTTTTCGTAGTATTCTAGAGCTGAAATCGTGAAGTCACAGCAGAGACCCCCGCCCCGGCGGGCCCCCTAGTGTAAAAACCCCCACCCCCGCCGGGGGGTATTCTGTCAAGACAAAATTTTGGAAAAAAAAAACTGATCGGACATAGTTTACTAAAATAAGCATAACGTTTTCATACGAACTCTGATTGAGATGATTCAAGATGATCCAGAACGAGGACGAGTAGACCTACAACTTTTATTCTTTAAGGTTTTCAATTTGAAATCGTTATGAAGGGTCAAAATGGTCATCTTTAGGACTATTGTGTTTTCGAAGGTAATCGGAGGGCGTCAGACATGCACGTATGCTAGTGTAGTGCTCTTGATGATAAAAGATGTTGTTCTAAGTTATAAAACATGAATGTTAGTAAATATAATGATGCTTAACATTAATATAATGATGTATTAGATAAGTTATAGAAGCATAGTAAGCATACACAAAAGATGCAATCGGGCGTGTGACGAATAAACGTCGAAACGCCGTGATAATTGTTAATGAACGTAAAAAGTGTTTTTAGTCAAATGAAATGGATATTATAAAGTATGAAATGGGTTTAATATAAAACCAATAATGATTCCTAGCAAAATTTGAACACTTTAATGAATTTTGAATATTACATAAGTCGAAAAGTTAACACAATCTAATTGAACATTGTGTGTTAATTAATAGGAAAGATTATGAGATGTGGAGTAGAGTTTATATTACAATTACTATGTGTTGTTATGTGACTAATAGTTGATGTGTATGATTATATAATTGTGTAGGGCACGTGAAGTGCAGATAACTGTAAGCTGTTAAACTGTTATTGGTAAACAACGATCAAGACAAGTCTTTCGGTTCCTATTTGTTACGTGGACTTGATGAACTGTTTTAAATTGTATGATATGTTATACATGTTGAAATCATAAAATGTTTAAGTCAATATATGACTGCATTGTTTTGGCTAAGTAATGATGATTGAGTAAGGAACTCAATCTTTATATTTGCTATATGAATTAAAAGCATGTTTGCCATGTTACCTTAATGAGATGTATATCGAGCATGTTATTATGTGTTATGTGATGCATGAAAACTGTTAGACTTTGCTGGGCTGTCGAGCTCACTCTTGCAAATAACCACTTTTGTAGGTCAAAATTTTAAGTTAAAGATATGTGCTAAGTGAGTTATAGAGATCTATATTCACGAAGATTACTTATGTTTTATGAGAAATGTATTTCATATTTTGAACGTAACATATTGAATTGTAAGTTGAGTTATCCAATGTATATGGATATTTAGTTATGATGTAAGACTTTATATAGTCATTTTGTTGTAACGATTCATGATATAAGATTGAATCAAAGAGATGTAATGTAAAGGTTGCGATTCAGGGCAAGAAAGAAGGAAATGTATAAACGTTCTAAATATTCCGCAATTTTAGTGTTTTTAATATCGAATAATGATGTAAAATTTGAGTTTTAATGTGTGGTTAACGACCGAAGTTGAGATTTAAATTGTATGGATTTTTGGGGTCGTTACATGAATACTGTCTATTAGGCAATATTTGTATTTAAACTCACAGTATATGTGTTGTCGTATTTTGCACGACAATTATATTAATGAAGTTGTATTTATTTCTGTACCATGTATTTGTCGACTCAGAATGGGTGATGTATACCTATTTTGGGGGCGTCACAATGTATATGACTATGGGCAGGTGTGCTACTGAATGACCACCTAGTCATGTGTATGTGCATGTGGATAGTCCTATTTACAAAGGGGACTATGGCAAAATTTTCCAAAATGTAGGCATTGAATAGTTATGCATTTTTAACTCTGCTATAGATGTATGCTAAAGTAATGCATGCATGCATGTAGTCATAAAATGCATTTTGAAAAGAAAGCTCTAGGTTAGAAATTACCACACCTTTTCTAAGGTGATTTGGAGACTTCTGTCTAGATATTATGGATCCGGATCAGCCGAGTAGTTCCCGCAGGACCACTTCTAGTGTACGGAGGAGGAATTCTGAAGTGCCTCGACCCCGTTCAGTTAGACAGCCTCGTCGATTAGTGGAGGCGGTAATACATCCAGTCAAGGTTGATGTGCCAGACATCGAGGACGACGAGGAGGATGTTCCAATTGCGGACCCTGCTCCTGCTGCACATGTTCCCCGTAGGGACCCCCGAGTATTCAGGTGGCAAATCCAGAGCTTCTGGGAGATTTGAGTCGACATCCCTCGATGTATTTGCATGCCAACGAGGTATAACGTTAGATCTTAATCTTCCTTCTTTCCTATTGATGAGGAGTAAAGGATTTTGATGTTGATCTGCATTTCATGTAGGTTCCCGGCTTTACATTCACTCTATGTACCAGGCTCTGCATCCTGACTATAGAGCGATTGTGCATGACTAGGGATTTGGGGCGTTCTTTTTCATCCTTCCCTGTCGTTGTCCCTAGGGTTACCTCAGGGCATTGTCTGAGCACTGGTTTCACCAGACTCAGTCACTCTATTTACTGGACTGTGAGGTGATGATGACACCGATGGATTGGCGATTTATCACATGTATGGAGTTTGGAGGGGCACCAGTGCCTTGCATGGAGGATATTACCCCTATTGCCGTCAGATTCTTGCTAGGAGTTTCGGTGGAGGCGCTCAAGGGCAGGACCGTCTGTACGGGTCCTTTGAGCGTAGATGCTATGAGTGGGCTGTTGAGCGAGCCCATACCGGCTGATGTCAGAGTCAGGGATCGCATTCTTCGACGATTGTTCCTGATGATCATTAGGGGCTACTTCATAGCAGATAACTCTTTTACGGTGTCATTCGCTTTGATCAGCACCACGCGACATGTGGACCGTATAGGAGAGTATGATTGGGGTTCCTACACCTTTGCCTATTTCCTCAGGGGCATGCATATGCGTTCACAGGGCTTGACCGAGGCTTGGTTAGGATTCTACCCATTTCTGCTGGTGAGTATTTCTCTTGTAATTTCTCATATGAAGGTTAAGAGTGTTTACTGACAGTAGATGTTTGCCTTTGTGTTGGCAGTTTTGGGCCTATGAGAGGCTTCCATGTTTGCATCCTGTGAGTGTGTTAGGTTTAGATACCTATCTACGAGGACAGCGATGGCATCATTCTATACTGGTGGAGGTCCCTGTAGCTGAGGGTTTTACTCATTGCAGCCTACAGCTGGAGTTGTTGACAGCTGATGTCATCATATGGATTCCCTATTCTGGGGAGCACTTGGCCATGAGATTTGAGGATGGGTACCCGACTAGCATTGAGCACGTGATATCCACTCGTAGGGTTCCTCTTTTTACTGATGGAGGATGGGAGCTCTATTTAGGAGAGCGTGCCATTAGGAGCACTACATGAGAGATTCGTATACCGATCTTGCCTCCTGCCAGGTGTTATTGGCCTGTGTCGCAGTCACCCGTCATTAATATCCCATTGTTAGGGGTTGACGATTTTGAACTGTCAGAGGTTCCTTGCACTTAGGAGATGTTCTAGCATTGGTGGTCCCCTCCTACTATTGGAGCCCAAACCCGCGTCACTCAGTTCATGGGGGATATGGTTCCAGGATCCGTGATGATGACAGATTGGCTAGCCTGTGTCCGAGATTCGACTCATTTGACACAGATTGACAGTCTGACCCAGCGACTGGACCGGGCACATTTCTTTATCTGGCATTTGGGCAGAGATCTGGCAGAGGCAGATTTGTTTGATCCTCCCAGCTCAGGCGCTGGCCCCTCAGATGATCCATTTGGCTTTACCGGCGTAGATCCTCCTTTGTATAGGCCTGACATCCCTGTTGATAGAGATCCAGTGACTCAGGAGAAGTTACATCAGGTGGACAGGATTGATGATGTAGATATTGACACCATTTTCTTCTTCTGATGTGTATTCTCGTTATCTCTTTTGATAGGCCTCTGTTAGATATTGGGTGGCTGTGCCCCATTCTCGCTATATCTTTTGATAGGCCTTTGTTAGTAGTAGGGCGTCTGTGCCCATTTCCCTGTATTTTTATCTGAACAGAGATTATATATGTAGATGATGATATACTTAGGAATGTATGTACTATTTTTCATTCCCTATATCATATTGCCATCTATTATCTGTAATGCATGTATCATGTTATGCATATATATGTATATCCAGAGATATTTCAACATTGACCCCTGGATGGTCTTACGATACGGTCTACATAGATGTCTTCTTCGACAGTCAGCCGCATAGATCATACCCCACCATTATTGGTGGCATCACGTCTTAGATCGTGGTATGATAGTATGTCACCATCAGACAGGGTGACTGTAGATCAGCTATTGTAGCATACTATGATCCTCTTGATATTTTAGGTTCCCGCAGGATTTGTGGAGGGCATGCTGGATCACTGGGTACCGGAGAGGAAGGTTTTCCGGTTTGGGACCCAGGAGTTGACTTTAACACTAAAGGAGTATTCACGTTTGACGATGCTGCCACTTGACAGACCTTGTATGCATATGGCTATTGGGGACATGAGTCGACAGTTCATGACCCTTACTGGATTGAGGCGTAGGGTTGTGCAGGATGAGATCACATCCGGCCACGTGATATCCTAGCATTTTCTGTTTGACAGATTTGGCTCTGAGGACATCTATGCTCGTCATTCTGGGGATTTCACCATACTAGAGGATCAGTGGCATTTGGCCAGAGTGGATGCATTCTTGATGTGCATAGTGGCGTATGTGTACATGCCACGATATATGGATGAGCTGGATATCGGTGTTATTATGGCAGTGAGAGCTCTCAGGGAGGGTCATATCATCATTCCGATGATTGTGGCGGAGACGCTGAGGTCGGTCACGTTTTGCAGCACTTACCCTGCAGGGGTATACACAGGCAGTACGGTTATGCTGTACGTGTGGTTTATGTCACACTTGAGACCGATTGGGACCTTCTACTGACACGGGTATTGCTTCACCCACGATATAGCTATGTCTTACTCCTTTCAGCCATCGGAGTGTACAGACGCTATGTCTTAGTCGATGTTCTTGGAGGATATCAGAGATTTGTTTGGCATTCTGCCTTGCACAGGGCTTAGCTCACCTTATAGCTTCATCACTCATACTCTGGGCATGGACTATCTCCCTCTGGCTGGTTTGAGGGGCATGACTACCTATCACCCACTGGTCGTGATGTAGCAGTTTGACCAGTTTCAGGATTTCCATCCTTTTGAGGGGGCGCTAGGTTAGCGTTTAGCTTCTCGCCATTTATCAGTAGAGGACTGATCCCGGGTGTATGCATGTTGGGATCAGCGTGAGATAACTATTTTCTTTATTAGTCATCCGGGCTATTCGCCAGAGTATTCTGCGTGGATGGAGACAGAGACTTCATCAGCTACGGCAGTATCCACATTACCGGGTAGTGATTCAGAAGATGGAGAGCCCATGGAGGATATTGATTCTCACATCGAGGAGGAGCCGTTTACTGGGTTGCCAACATATCCTTTAGATTCTCCCAGTACTAGCACTGTTGTGATCCAGCATTCGACACCGTATTTTGAGCAGAGTCTTCATCTGATGACCTTCGAGAGAGATTAGGCTAGAGCCTTGATGTTGACAACCCTTGATGGGAGAGACGTAACTCTATTAGAGAGAGATGAGGCATTAACTCGTAGAGATGCCACTGTTGTTGAGTGGGATGAGGCCAGATCAGCCAGAGATGCCCTGACAATTTAGAGGGATAGTGCCATATATGCCCGAGATGTAGCCGTCACAGATAGTACTATAGTGAGGTCCCTTACCACTGGCATGATTGCAGAGATGAGCACGTACATTGATGAGCATAGAGTCACCATGCAGATGGCAATAGATCTGTTAGCTCGTGTGGATACCCTTGTATAGGAGACCACAGCTTTACCTCCTTCTCATGAGAGGGATGCCATGTTGGGCTTGATAGCTCGTATATACACTGATTTGTAGATGAGCTTCTATTTTCCTGTACAGACTAGCTTTGCCATTTTGTCATGTACAGTTTACATTGTGTATATCAAACAACATTATATATGTATCAGGGAAATATATTTTTGATCACTTCCCTTTTAGATATGTCTGGATACTTGCTTGATATTTTGCCTGCTTCTTTAGGGCTTATGATCTTGATGTATTCTGAATTCCTCCTTCATGGATGGACATGGAGTTGTCTCTAGACAATTCAGAATGGATCATTGATCTGTGTGTATCCCTACCATCTTTGGTGTCTTGGGACTGGTTTCTGTATAGAAATGTGGAGAGGAGTGTGGCTTTCCTATCTGAGATTGACCGCACCACAGATGGTCACTAGTACTCCTATTTAGGAAGAGCCTAGTTAATTTCATCTCTTATGGATTGGTGTTGCTCTTTGAGATACAACCGCAGCTTAGATGGTCGCCGAATCTCCTATTTAGGAGGAGTTCAGGTAATTCCATCCCTTTGGTATGAAGCCGAATGAAATGTGATGGATTGAAGTTTGATCCCAGTACAAGATGACAAGTGTTTGTGTTTTGGTAGGGGGTGAGACCGAATCATGAATGGCTGCCTACGTACTCCTATTGAAGAGGAGATCAGGTCTGCGTAGTTCGAACCTGGTGTAAGAGGTTCAATGCTGTATGTGGCAGAAAGGGTGTAGGAATGTTTTTGTTATTTTTGTTTTTGTAAGGAGAAGGGTGTAGAAATGTTTTTGTTATTTGTTGTTTTATTGCGACTGGGCCATATAAAATGGTTGCCTATGTACTCCTATTGAAGAGGAGATCAGGTCGATGTAGTTCGCCCCTCAGGACGATTTGTAGCTGAAGAACTTGATCCCATGTACAGGTCAGACTGCGGGGAAAAAGAAAGTTTGATCCTAAGTTCAGGATAAACTGCAGATGTGAAAAAGTTTGATCCCATGTGTGGGGACAAACTGCAAGTGTGAAAGGTTCAATCCCTAGTGGGATAACCGAAGTTGTATGAATGGAGTGAAGCTAGGCTTATGTTTCCCTAAGGGGCAAAGTGTGAAAAAGAGTTGTATGTAATGAAGGGTTAAAGAACCGGAATAACTGGTGATCTGATGATCCAACACCAGGATGTTTGCTTGATGGTAACTTCAGACATAGTACCGTTTCACAGTGTCCGAGTTGATGAGTTGTAGAAATTCATCGCCGTCTATTTCCTGCAATCTGAGAGCGCCTCCTGTCAATACCTCCTTGACAACAAACGGGCCTTCCCAGTTAGGGGCGAATTTTCTCTTGGACTGATCTTGGTTGTCAAGGATCTTCTATAAAACCAAGTCATGTTGCTTAAACTGTCGTAGCCGAACTTTTCTGTTGTAGGATCTAGCGATCCTTTGTTAATATAGCTGACCATGGAAGATAGCTGCGGTTTGCCTTTCGTCTATTAGAGACAATTGGTGATACCTGTCTTGTACCCATTGGTCTTCATCTAGCTTAGCGTCTATCAACACTCTGAGGGATTCCATTTCAACTTCTATGGGGAGCACTGCTTCCATCCCAAAGGTTAATGCGTAGGAGGTTGCCCTAGTGGAAGTGTGCATTGATGTTTTGTAGGCTAACAGAGTAAGAGGTAATAAGTCAGGCCATCCTTTGTGGTTGACGGACATCTTTTGCATGATCTTCTTGATATTTTTGTTAGCCGCTTCAACAACACCATTCATCT
Organism: Panax notoginseng; assembly: GCA_016801055.1. Lineage (NCBI taxonomy): Eukaryota > Viridiplantae > Streptophyta > Magnoliopsida > Apiales > Araliaceae > Panax > Panax notoginseng. The sequence goes on from CM029014.1 coordinate 185,557,286, forward strand.
TTGGACAGTAGATGACGGAGTTAAGATGTTTGATGTGGAATTTACTGCATAACTCTTCCATCATTCTGTTGTTGAGGTTCTTAGCATTGTCTGACACAATTACCTCTGGTTGTCCATATCGACAAATGACATTATTTCGGATGAAAGCAATGATGACTTCTTTGGTAACCCTGGGGAAGGAGGTTGCTTCTACCCACTTGGTGAAGTAGTCGATCATGGTGAATATAAAGTGATGCCCATTACTGGCTTTGGGATCGATGGGCCCGATCACTTCCATTCCCCACATTGAGAAGGGCCAAGGTGAACTCATATTATGGATCTCCCTCAGAGGGGCGTGGATGACATTTCCATGAATTTGGCATTGATAGCACCTCTTGACGTGATCATCACAGTCAGCTTTGAGGGTAAGCCAGTAATGTCCTGTCCTGAAGATCTTCTTAACAAATAGGGGGCCGCTCATGTGTGGGCCACATATTCCGCCATAGAACTCATCCATGAGCCTCTGAGCTTGGTCCTGGTCCAGACATTTGAGGAGACCTAGTCCTGCATCTCTTTTGTAGAGTGCATCTCCACTCAGGTAGAATTTCATAGCAAGTAGATGGATCTGCCTTTTCTCAGTCGGGCTCGCCTTAGCGGGTGTAGATTAGGTATTCCTTGATATGCTGATATCAACGGTGTTGGATGGGAGGTAGCTCATCTGATACTTCTCCAACATAGTTCCCATAGGCTGGTGCCTTGTGCAGGGCAAATGTGACGCTTGGCATGTGTTCCTTGTCCGGCATGTGAATCAAGGAGGCCAAAGTTGCTAACGTGTCTGCGAAGTCATTCCTATTACGAGAAATGTGTAGAAAGGAGATTTCTTCGAACTCCAAAACCAGCTGTAAAACTTGCCGATGGTAAGGCAGCAAATGTAGCTCTTTGGTTTGATAGATTCCCGTGGATTGTCTAATTACCAACTCCGAATCCCCAAAGATAGTTAACCGCCTGATGCCCATTAAACGGGCAAGTTTTAGCCCCATGAGACAGCCTTCATACTCAGCTGTGTTGTTGGTGCTGACAAACTACAATTTGACGGCGACGGGATACTGCTCCCTCGTACCGGATACCAGAACTGCTCCAGCTCCAGAACCTTCCATATTAGCGGCTCCATCAAAATACATTTTCCATATATGGCATGTATCGTACTGATGGTGTTGCTGAACTGTCATTACCCCTTTATCGGGGAAGTAGGTTTCCAAGGGTTTGAAGTCCCCTGAAGGTGCGGCGGCCAGTTGATCCGTAATTCCTTGACCTTTGATGGATTTTTGCGTCACGTAGACGATATCAAATTGTTGTAGGATCAACTGCCATCTGGACAGCCGTCAATTTAACATGGGTTTATTGAACACGTACTTGAGAGGATCCACACGGGATATGAGATGGGTTGTGTGACCATGGAGGTAATGATGTAACCTTATGGAAGCCCATGCTAAAGCACAACAAGCCTTCTTAATCAGAGTGTACTTGTGTTCACTGCTGCTGAATCTTTTGCTGAGGTAATAGATAGCTCGTTCTTGGCCTCTATCATCTTTTTGTCCTAGCATACAGCCCATGGCATTGTCACTTATAGACAGGTACATGAACAGGGGAACATCATCCCTGGGTGGTACCAAAACAAGAGCTCTGACTAGCTGCTCTTTGATTGTGAGGAAGGCCTTCTGGCACTCATCGTTCCATTTCATGGAGGGGTTCTTCCTTAACAACTTGAAGATAGGCTCACAGGTTGCTGTGAGTTGAGAGATAAACCTGCTAATGAAGTTGATTCTTTCCAAAAATCCCCGTATTTCCTTCTCTGTCTGAGGAATGGGCATTTCTGTAATGGCTTGGATTTTGGTGGGATCCAGCTCAATCCCTTTGTGGCTGACTAGGAATCCTAGCAACTTGCCTAATTTAAAGCCAAAGGCGCACTTGGCTAGATTCAACTTCAAGTTGTACTTACACAACCTGTTGATTAGCTTTCTGAGATGGTCTAAGTGGTCTTCTTCCCCTCGGAACTTGACAATGATGTCATCCACGTAGATCTCTATCTTTTTGTGTATTAAGTTGTGGAAAAGAGCCATCATAGCTCGTTGATAAGTGGCTCCGGCATTGATGAGGCCGAATGACAATCGTCTATAGCAAAAGCTTCCCCAAGGTGTGATGAAAGCAGTTTTCTCCTGATCTTCCTCAGCAACCATAATCTGGTGGTATCCTGCGAAGCAACTCGCAAAGGAGTACATGTCGTATTGAGCAATATTGTTAATGAGAACGTGGATAAATGGCACGGGAAAGCTATCTTTAAGGCAAGCTTTGTTCAGATCCCGGTAATCCACGCAAACTCGCACCTTTCCTCCAGGCTTAGGCACGGGTACTATGTTGGATATCTACTCAAGATATGTGGACACCATGATAATGTCAGCTTGAAATTGTTTCATAATTTCTTCTTTCACCTTTAAACTCCACTCAGGTTTCAATTGCCTGAGCTTTTGCTTGACTGGCTTGAATCCCTCTTTAATGGGAAGGCGATGAAGAACAATGTCAGTGGATAAACCCACCATGTCTTCGTGAGACCATGCAAACATATCCTGGAATTGGGTTAGTAGCGTAACCATGGCATTCCTTTGGTTTGGGGTAAGGTCTGAACCAATCTGGATTAACTTAGGGCTTTCTAAGGTTCTAATATTGAAGGAAGAGGTTTGATCAAGGTTGGGTTTAGGTTTATCTTTAACCCATTCTTTAATCTCCAAAGGCACCTCAATGTCCTCATATATTTCCATCAAGGCTGAATCCAACTTTACATCAAAGTTACAATCCTTGTGGAGAAAAGGCATCTTATCAGCAAGTACAGGTACATCTAAATTTAGGGTCCTGACAAAACAACTGCTAATACTGTACAGAAAGTAAGCAGTTATGATATCTACATAACAAAAAGAGTTCCTGCCCATTTTACCCTCGTAGACCAATGCAAGGAGTGCTGCTCTAATTGTCGAGGGCAAAGTCCTGGTGGACTGCAGTGATGGAGGGGTTGTCAACATCCTCTTTCTCCCGAATGATGACCATTATGTCTAGGCAATCATCGTTTGGGGTGTATCTATTTGTATGTTCATCATGAACAATGATGCGTATGCCTGACATCATTCTGATGATGTCTTGCTTAATTCTTCGTTCCACTTCTTCCAATCTGGGGTCTGGAACAAAGACTTCTTTCTCCACTACCGGTATCGGCTTGGGAAATAACATAGCCATTACACTGGCTGACACCTTTATAGGAGATTGTTTGGACTCAGGATTGGTATGTGGAGACAATCGTCGTGTAACTGAAGCTAGAGGAATCTGATGATGCTTATGTGGATTCCTGTGATTGGAACTGGCAGAATAGCCCAGTCCAGCTGTCCTAGTTTGACTGATCACTTGAATCAGGTGCTTAATACCCTGATGACTTTTACCCAGCCCTTGTCCCAGCTGATGACCCAAAGATATCATTTCTTGAGTAGTCGACATTACTTCGACAGAAATCTTGGGTGTGAGAGGTGGTGCCCCAATAGGGTGGTAGTGAGTGTTGTTCACCTCCAGGGCATGAAAACAAACCGGCTCAACTTATGAATTGAAACTGATGAGGCGTATGTCACTTTGTTTAGGACATTCCGGTTCAACGTTGACTGTGACTAGGATGTCATTAATGATATATTTCAGTTGCTGATGAAGAGTGGAGGGGACGGCCCCAGCCATATGAATCCACGGTCTTCCTAATAGCAGGTTGTATCCTAAATCTATTTTGAGCACGTGAAAAGATACGCAGAATGTATGGGGACCAATCTTGATTGGTAGCTCAATCTCTCCGACAGAATTTCGGCGGGCTCCGTCGAAAGCTTTGATAATCGTATGGCTACTTCGAATCCGTTTGAGATTGATGTTCATCTTCAGCAAAGTAGCATAAGGACAGATATTCAGAGACGACCCTCCATCTATCAAAACTCCAGCTAGCATGTACCCGGAGGACAAAATCACAATGTGCAACGGATTGCAATGACCAGTCCCTTCAGGTGGTAAGTCATCATCAGTGAAAGATATCACATTGCTGTTAAAAATGTGATCAACCAAATGTTGAAATTTTTCCCCATCCACTGATTTCGGCAAGTAGGCTTCTTCCAAAACTTTCAGTGAAATCTTCATGTAATCCTCTTAAGTTAAAACCAAGTCTAGTATAGAAATTTGATGTGGAGCTTCGCTTAAGCTTAAAACCACCTTGGCTTCATTATGACCCATAGTATGGAGGAATTTTTCAATCCTTTGATTTGATGGTAGACTTCATCACCCGTTGGGGAAGATATAGTGGATTTTCCTTTGACACTGCATCAGTTGTATGAGAGGTAGATCCTTCAGCGTCTCCATAATTCCATGGAACTTTTTGTAAGCTGATAATATGATATTGTGGTCTGAATGGCAAGTGGATTGGCTCTGGAGTAGCCACTTTCAAAGGATTGTCAATTCCTTTGAGTTGAATTTCTTGTATTGTGAAAGGTTTGACAGTCCCATCAGCCTCAGCAGATATAACTGCTACCAATCCCTTCCATTTAGTAGGACAATTATTCTCACTCTCAAATAGCACAATATCGTTGTCAGCTAGCTACAGGACACCGCTGTCAATTAGGTTCTGAATAAAGTGGCGGAGTGATATTGGCATACTCCATCAAAATTAAACCGTCCTAAACGGGGATTAATTGGAGGTAGAAGGGAAGTGATCCTTCCTTTATTGATCAGCATCTGAAGTATATTCTCCATAGGTTGGCCCAGGTATATAAATTCCCTTCTATTGGCAAAATCCCGACGGGCTTCGGCACTTGCTCTCTTCGTCACTTTGTCTTCCAGTGTTTCTTTCTCTGAAGGTGATGAGGGAGTATTCACAACAAAAGGGAGCAAACTAGCATGCTCCTGGCTGACTAATTGGCGTGTGACTTGATGCTAATAGGTCACCAGTTCTACAAATTACCCTATCTATTTACACAGAGCTTTCATCTTTCGTTCCATTGTGAACTAGAACTTTGCATAATCCCATTTTTCAACACTGTCGTTGATGGTTTGGGATGATTCACAATTAAAATTGAAACTCTGTCCACTGCTCCAATTAATCATGTTGACCTCTTCCTCTTTGTGTTGAGGAAGAGGGTTGTCTTGCACGTGAGGTTGATCTGGTTTGGTGACCACGATCTCAGCGTTGTCTATTAAATCTTGGATCTTATGTTTCAAGGCCCAACAATCTTGAGTATCATGTCCAGGTGCCCTGACATGATAAGCACATTTTCGAGCAGAATTGAAACCCCTCCCATTAGGGTTGGCTGGTGGAAGAAGATGCGTAATTTTCTTCTGAGTCGTTAGAAGAGTGAGAATGTTCTCAAGCGAGTCCCCTAAGGGTGTGAACACTCGAGGGCGTTTGACTTCTCCACCTTTTGGCAATGGAGGGTTTGAAGATTGTGCTTGAAAGGGAGTGTAATTTCTCCTATGGATAGGCATGTTCTGATTGCCTTTTTGACCTTGTAGTATCAAGGACACATCCTCCTCTTTCTTTTTATGGACCTTCCGGGGGTTGTTTCCATAATTTCCGGACTTGATGTGCTCAGCAACAGCTTTAAGGGCAGCTAGGTCTTGAATCTTCCCGGACTTTAATCCCATCTCAGCTATCTCCCCATGTTTAATCATTTCAGAAAATGGTTTACCAATGCCAGCTAAGACTCTTTCATAGAAAGGAGCTTCTTGTATGTCTATGAAGGTCATGACCATTTCTGATTCCGTCATAGAAGGAATAACTTGAGCAGCAAGGCGCCTCCACCTTTGAGCATACTCTCTGAAAGACTCATTGGACTGTTTCTTGACCTTGGTAATCTGGTACCGGTCAGGAGCCATCTGAGTCTGGAAGCTGTATTGAGTGAGGAAGGCGTGAGCTAGCTCCTCCCAACTATGGATCTTTGAGTTGTCTAATCTGGTATACCACGAACGGGCTTCTCCAGACAGACTTTTCTGGAACAACTGCATCCTGAGCTTCTCGTCCTCTGCATAAGATCCAAGTTCTCCAATGAACACCTTTAAATGTGTGTAAGGATCTCCTAACCCATCATATTTTTTAAAGTCAGGAGTTTTTGTGACACCCCCAAATCCTGGTACTTAATTTTCTCAAGATTTGGTGCTCACGTAATCGAACATTCATTTACTAAGTACCCATTCATAAAAGAATTGAATAATAAAAGAAAATCTGCCCATACAGAACTAAACTTAAATTAAATCTCCCAAGTTATCTAACCTTTACAAACAATCATTTATGCTGAAATTTAAATAACTTCATTACAATCATTACACCAAAGTCTGAAAATAAACTATCAAACTATTAAAAGTCTTCAGCATTTATTCATCTTTCCTTTTCCCTTACTGGTGCTTGGTACTTCGCCAGTTTCAACTTTAGCTGCAAGAAATTTTACAGGCAAGAGTGAGCAAACAAGGCCCACTTGAAATAACAATACGTGAATCTTTAAACTTTTACATCAATTGACAATATTAGTATCAATAGAACTGAACAATATATTCTATTAACTTTCCGAGAGTTATAACATTCACTGAGGGTCTAATGACCACGAATCATATCCACAGTTATAAGTAATCTTTCAACTTTAAATTTAACAGTCATAAGACTATAAGGACTCCACGTACTTAGGGGGATCAACCCTTCGTACAATGTATTGTGCACAACCATTTCAACGCTAAGCGTAAATCTCTATTAAAAGAGTTGTTCATCTCAGTATTTAGAATACAAGTCCACACCAATGTAAGTTTTGTTTGGATAAGCTTTCAAGGTAATTTGGAATTCAACGAACATCAACTACGGAGTAGTTGAATAAAGTCCATGACATTATACTTATAGAATAATCATAATTGAGTTAATCATAGTAACTAAAATCATGCTTTAGGAATAATCTAATAGCATACAATTTGAATACTATAGCATACCTTACTTGAATAATACTAAGCTAAGGTTAATTAGAACTGAATATTAAACATGCATAGAAATCTAGTTATGCATGCTAACCAAAAATTGAATTACAAAAATAAATTGTTCAACATCAAATAGTTCAATAAGACAAAGGATTAGAAAACTTGCTTAATTATAAAATAATAAAATAGAGTTAGAAAACTTTCCTTGCTCGTAGGCTAAACCGAATTAATACGAATCACAATATCCTATAAACACATGTCATCATGACATAGTTAGCCATTAACACTTTACAAACATAACTAAGTACGTTTATCATTTAGGTTTGATTATATAATCACATAATCAATTATAACACAAGTTAATATGTAATAACATATTTACTCATAGCATAGAAACATTAAAAATCAATATTTTACAGTCCTACTATTATCATATAGTGTTTCTTAAAGTTTCGTGTACAAAAAGTACACTGTCAGACCATTCTGCTAACTCGCGCTGCGGCGCCACAGTTTATACTATGGTTCGCGCTGCGGCGCAGAGTCAGAGCTGCGGCACGGTGAATGAACAACAAAGCCGTGTTGCGGCGTGGTGATGGCGCAGCGGCGCCACTAATGTACTGTTGAAGCCGCGTCGCAGTGCGAAACTGCAGTTTCGACTGACAGCTTCAGCAACAGTACAAGAAAAATCCAAATTTGCCTAAAAGCTCGAATCTAATAGACTAATTATCATGTAATTTACATATAAACTTCATATAAACATATTTTGAAGACTTCTAACATGTTTCTACTCATAAAATAACATAGACATCAAATATACCACACCCAATTTTAATGTTTTTGACAAAAACTCTATTTTTGGTATTTTTAAAGAAAATCAACACTGTGATTTTGTTTTTCAACCAAAACACTAAATTCAAAACATCATGATTATGATTTTACATACTCTAGCAATTCCAAATATCAATTTAACAAATAATTAAACCTTAATTTCTATTTTAAATTAAGCCATACTCATATATTTTCCATATGAACACTCTGTAATATATTTGCTTCTACAAAACACATACATACATGAATTACTATATCGATAATCATATATAACTCATGAAATAACCTTATAACCAATAATCATACAAAACTATATTCATAACAACAATTTATCTTTTATAAAAATTTCACAGAGAACTTTTTGGGAAGAAGAAAAAACTAAGCTTTTAAAGAAGAGGTTAAGCTCCTACCTTTGATTAAGAAGATAATGGCTACTCTTTTCTCCAATTCTTTTCTCAAAAACCTGTTAGAACCACTCCCTTTCTCTCTAGAATTTTCTCAAACTTTTCTCTGTGATATTCTTCTTCTTCTCTCTTTTCTTCTGAGTTTTCTTTCTTCCTAACTCTAACATACGCAAACTAATATAACGTATATAGTAATAATAGATATATTAAATATATAATATAATACTAACTTAACTGACATCAGTTATTTTTATTTTGAAAATCAAGAGCCATAAGGCTTGTTTGGTTAATCTTAATAAAATAGCCCATTAACCCTTACACCTTGTTTGGTAAACTGAATTAAAACAAATGGATTAATCTTTATACCTTGTTTGGTAAAATACTATTATATTAAAGACTTAATAGGCATTAGGCCTAATTTGGCAAAACTAAATTAAACTCTTTTAATTTAATTTAAAAACTCCTTTATAGTAAGGTTATTTGTCATACTTTTATTTAATTAATAAATCAATTAAAACATAAATCTATTAAATTACTTTAACATATAATTTAATATCACATAACTATAATTTCTTTTATAATTATAATTCTATTTAACTAACTAATATTTTAAATTACAATTTCCTATTTAAAATATTATAGTTTATTTAAATCACTATAAGCTCTCTAGCTTACTTAATAAATTCAATTATTATATAATCTCATAACATCTAATTTTCTTATCTCCTTAATTATTTATTCAACAAATAAATAGCTAAATCACATCAACTCAATTTGCCATATAATTTAATAAATATTTAATATTGTAAATAAATATTTATTATTTAATATTTAATTATTTATTTAACAAATAAATAATTGCACCCCATAAACTCAAATTAAACAATTATTTATTCAACAATAAACATATCCATTAAATACTTATATAAATCAATAAATATTTAATATTACATTTTAAAATTCTGGAATGTTACAGTTTTAAATTTTTCTGGATAATGAACATCAGGGAATATACAAAGGTCAGCATATGAGACACTTCTGTGTGCTCCAATTCTTTTGATCGCACGAAGGGTTTCTTCCATTTGAAGGACTTTCTTTCTGATGTCACCGGTGTCTGGATCTCCTTTGAGATAAGTGGTATCATGAAATTTGTTGGTCGTATCCAATTGAAGTTCAGGTTCTGTAATGGCTTTATCAGGACCTTGGGTTCCTCCTTGTGTAGAGGATTCAGCATGTACGGGTATCCTCGTACCCTGAGTAGACTGGTGTAGTTCTTAAGCAGGACAGTCAAATATGTGATTTATTTATTTAATCCGTCAAATTCTTTGCGAGAAACTAAATTAAGGTCAGTCTGGTCTGACGACGACATAATTGACTGTAGACTCGTGGCCTTTTTAGATTTTGATCGGGTAAGATTGCTTCCCTGCAAAAGACTTGCGTAGTTTAGTCTTTAGGAAATGTGTAAATGTTTACATGCTATGTGATAGACACGTAATTCATACATTTTATTATCCCTAATTTTGTCCTTTTAATTATATTAGTTTATTAAATTAATATATTTTATTTTATTTTGTAGGATTTAATATTTGTTGCAATAAAGTCAAAATCTTGGTGATCAAGTAATATTTAATGCATTTATTCATGTAAGGAATATCCAAGAAGAATCCTACAAGGAGAAGGAAAGAGGTGGACCAATCTTGGTGTGTAAGTCAAATCCAACAAGAGAAAGGAAAGATTATCTAGAAGATCTTTTCGAGAAGTTGAAACCTACATTGAAAGGGAACAAAAGTGTCCAAGTTCAATGAATCTAAATTAGGGTTCAAAGTTATTTTTTCTATAAATAGGTCTCTTATTTTAGAGAAAGAAGCAGGAGGGATTGTATTACTTTAGGTTAGGAGTAGTAGTAAATTAAATTACGTTTCATTGTACGCTTGTTAGAGGATCGTGAATAAAGGGGGTTTTCTTATATATTTTCAATCTTCTACTTCTTCTTTATTTTAGTTAATTTATTTATTTTCATGCCTAGTTAATTTCTTTAATCTAGGATGAAAATGAAATTAAATAATTATTCGTAATATTATTTTTTATCTCTTCTATTATTTATGCTTTTATGTTTAATTGATTTCGCCTTCATATTTCGTTATTGAAATACCTTCGTTTTATAGTTCTTATGTGATTTTAAATTAATTAAGAGGTTTTGATAGATTATTGTTAAGATATGAGTTTTTCATAATCCATGCTTGCTCAAAGAAGTTTTGATGGGTTATAGTTATTCCTTAAATTTTCATAGTCTATGCTTGCCCACATTAATTGTAAATTACTAAATTAAAGGGATGGGAGATCAAAATCATAATTGGAGTTATAAAAATAGAAGAGATTGAATTATATATTATGTTTATTATTTTGTGGATACAGATTTCTAGATTGTTTCCTCATTATTTATTTTCATATTCTAGTTAATTAATTCTCAATCTTTATTTCTAATTCGCCTAAAATAGATATTAAGGAAATATTAAAATTAATCTAGTCTCTGTGGGTTCGACCTGTACTTGTCAGTTCTTCAATTCGACACTGTGCACTTGCATTACATATTTTAACATATTAAGTTTTTGGCGCCGTCGCCGGGGAACTAGAATTATTTTTTATTTATTTCTTAATTTTTATTTATTCGAATTAGCTTTAACTCTAATTTTTTTTCTTCAGGATTATTGAAGTTGGTCGAAGGAGCGAAAAGATAAAAATTTTGTTGCTGCGCTTTCTTCAGTACTTCGTATCTCCATATTTAAAAAAAATAAAAATAAAAATAAAAATAGTTCAGTTTTTTTTTATTATTAATATTTTTTTATTTGCCACATTCATGCATTCACTCACGTAGAGCACATCCTGTTAGGTTTTTATTTTTATTTATTTATTTATTTTTATTTTTTTTGTCAAATATAAACTGTGGTGATTGCTGGAGAATTGAGGTACGTCAAAATTTCTCCTTCTTTCGTAATTCACATAATTTTAGGACACTTTATTTGTTTATAGCTATTTTTTTTATTTGTGCATTTTCATCTTTAATCTAACAATAAGGGCACAACCCTTAACAAGATAAGGTGGGGATTTCATCACCCTTCCTTGGCCCACAAACAATCCAATTTGCATTTTGCATGACCATGACCTAATAAAATCAAGTAGACGTTGGCCCCTAGGACTCTCGAGCTCAATTAGGACAAGAAACTCCAAGAGGAGTCTGTATTTTAAATTAATCAAACTACTGGTGTCTAGGCAAGTGGTTCAAAAGGTATACGCCTAAAGATTGTGTGGTTAATCAATTAGTCACCATTTCTACGGAGAGACTCCCGCCTTTCTTACACTTACCTGGCTAGTGGTGTGATTAATTTCGAATTTGGTGGACCTTGCGATGTAACTTGGAACAGTTAGGAGCTGTCTAGATTTTATTTAGGTTGACCTTAGAAGTAATTTTTTTTTATTTTTTATTTTTTGTTTTTGTTTTTTTTTTGTGCTTATCTACTTATTTGTTAAGTAGTGTATGCAAAAAGTGTGGATTAGGGACGAAACATCCCGATTAGTGAGAACACTTAATTTTTCGGATTTCACTTTAAAAGATCTCACTTTAAGAAAAATGGAGGGCGCACAAACTGTTTCTTTAAGGGATCGATGTCATCCTTCCCGCTCTGCCCAACCTTCATGTATCAGTCTACCACCGGTAACTGGTAACAATTTTGAACTTAAGCCACATTTTATAAATATGTTACCTAGGTTCACAGGGATAGAAGATGCATATTTATTTATTCAGGAATTTGAGGAAGTTTGTGCCCTAATGAAAATTCAACAATTATCTGATGACTCAATTAGGCTAAGATTTATAACATTTGCTTTAAAAGATAATGCGAAAAAGTGGTTATATAGCCTACCAAATAATTCCATATTAACCTGGGAGGGATTTGTTGTTACATTTCTAAAAAAATATTTTCCAAATCATAAAACTGCTAAAATTAGGACTGCATTTCATCAATTTTGCCAACTTGAAAAAGAGTCCTTTTGGAAATATTTTGATAGATTTAAAAATTTGTTATCCCAGTGCCTACACCATGGAATTGAGAAATGGAGATTGTGTCAAATTGCTTACGAAGGTTTAGACTATCCCACTAAAACAATGTTAGAGTCAATGTGTCAAGGAGATTTTTTGAATAATGATGAGGAAAAAGCTTTGGAGTTTTTAGAAGACTTAGCAGAAAAAATCATGCAATGGGAAACTACCCGAGAGACCGATAAACCTAGTTCATCTAAGGGTGTTCATATAATTGACAATTCAATTGCTACAGAAGCTAAGTTGACTGGTGTACTTAAAAGACTTGAAGCTTTAGAAACTAGGGGACAACCACACGTGTGACGCCCCCAAAATTAGGTATACATCACCCATCTTGGGTCGTCAGATACATAGTACAGAATACAAATACAACTTACTAATACAACTGTCGTGTACAATACGACAAAACATAAACTGTGAGTTTGAATACAAATATTATCTTCTAGAGAGTATTCATACTCAAAAGGAGTCCTCATTACATTTATTAACACACTATTACATCGAATATTGAGGACTACTAACTAATACTATCATTCGAACCATCACTCCGTTTCCCGACTTGCCCCAGCTACGTTCTCATTTCCTGAAGAGAACAGTGAAAGAAAGGGTGAGCTCAACTAGCCCAGTAAGAAATATTATGACTAAGATAATGCAGAATAAATTATCATTAGCCTTCAACAATGTTAAACTGATAAAATATAATAGACATCAAGTTTAACTGCAGCGGAACAAGCAATCCATTAAAAGAGTCAAGTAGAAAATAAATTCTACTATCTTTTATGATTTAAAAGGTTTTTCAACACTGTTATCGCTGGGACTCAGCTTAATAAAATAATCCACATCATTGAATCACCCCTGCACTACGGCCAAGGATATTCGTGTATTCATTAATGGTCATGATCATGCCAACAACTGTCCATCAATGCACTACGGGCCAATGAGGACTTTTACCACATCATTTGTAACATTACGGTCATGATTACGCCGAATAATCCCTGGTTATAATCATACCAAGTCCATCTATGCATTACATGCCATAGATGACTTTCAACATTTTATAAACATGAGGATGATGACAATGATATAAGAATTCAATAAAACAAGTTCAAGAATTAATTTATCCAAGAATTAACAACGTCCAAATTGTCAACATGATACTGCTTTGTGGAGTAAAATTCAAGAATGATCAGGAGAATATTTCCATGAATAGATACTAGATGAAGCGCAAATGTCAAGGATATTCCACAAATTTCATGGAGTATAGAAGTCAAAACTTAACCAACTGAGTATAATAAAGAATGGAATAACAAAAGAAATCACCATGCATGCGATAGACCGCACAGACATGTTATTCCAACAGAATAATAAATAATGGAACCAGGTCTGACGTAAACGCACAGACAGGATATTCCGACAGAATAATAAATAATGGAACCAGGTCCGGTGTAAAACACACAGACAGGATGTTCCAACAGAATAATAATAAAGACGGAACCAGGTCCGACATAAAGCACAGATAGGATGTTCCAACGGAATAACAAAGACAGAATAATAGAAGAATGTCACCAAGTATAGGGTATTCCGCATATACAGGTTATTCCAACAAAGTAATAAAGAAATGGAATAACAGAAATTCTCTTCTTGAATACAAAAGAATAATACCCCTTATCGTTTTAAAGAAGAGCTGAAATAAGGAAGTAGTTAAGTAGCAGAATACTCTTCTTCTCTTTCTATAGTTTCTCTCTCTAGAGTTCAGTGAATTCGTAAGAAATAATAAAGGAATGAGCTTCTATTTATAGGAGAATTAAAGGGGTACTGTTAAGAAACAGACGCAACATTTATTTTTTTAAAATCACAGACGGAACATCACAGCTTCACGGTTCCAACATATCAGTATTCATTTTCAAAGAGTTGCCCAATTAGAAAAATGAACACATGCCAATATAACAGCTCGACCAATTAGGAAGCACCCTACTTTACAAACTAATACTGCATGTTTGAAAAAGTTGGCAATAATGTCTAAGCTTTGAAAAATCCTCCCATAACCTGCCAAATTCATCCATCAATCTTACCACCACCCACCCACATGATAATACAAATATATATATAATATTAATACCACATCATTAACACTACGTTTTCTCCCTCCCATATCATACACCCACCTATAATCTCCCACACACTTTATATAATACTAATACTCATTCTACTACTTTTCCATCAAAACCCACTAACACATATATATATATATATATATATATATATATATATATATATATATATATATATATATATATATATATATATATATATACCCCATTTCTTTTAAGACATTTCTTCCCAAATCCCACCCGTGATGACCACACTTTCTTCCACCCATAAGTCATTTTTAGCATGTGGGCCCCACCATATATATATATATATATATATATATATATATATATATATATATATATATATATATATATATATACTGAATCATCTTTTACCGAATATTTTGAAAAATGGGTAAATGGAGGTCCAACTAATAAGCAAAATTGAGTGGCTTCTCACGTAAGCCTCAATAATCAATACCGTGTGCTACTCTGCAACCACGCATATTACTGTACTTTTACTACCGAGTAGTTCAACAGTATTAATGGTAAAACTTCCGCCGTTATTCTCATAAAAATATTTTTGTCGTTTTCTCAATCCGACAATAATTCTGCTGTGGGGTCCACCAATGATTGTGCCGTCGTACGGATATTTCCTGACAAAAAGAATATTCCCCGACCAATCGAATATTATCTAACAACTTACGTATTTTTCAAAATTTATAAATACTACCCATAATTATAACATTATCTCAAATCCACACCATAATATTCAAAAAAATTATTTTGAGAAAATTAAATATTTATTCATAAAATATGGGGTCTCACAACACGTGAATCAAGTGTCAACACCAACACCTTTGTGTCTAAGTAATTCACCAAGCCATGTGATTGGGGAATGTTCTAGAGTCATGCCTCAACCTGAAGAATATGAACAAGTCAATGCAATGTTTCAAAGACCTACGAATGACCCATTTGCACCCACTTATAATCCAGGTTGGAGAAATCATCCTAATTTTGCATGGAACCAAGGACCCTACTCAAATAATTCTTTAAATCAGGTCAATCGGTCTCTAAATCAATCTTTTCAACCTTACCAAAAGCCAAATCTTGGTTCATACCAAAATTCAAGTTCAACAACCCAATATGCACCAGGTTTTTCTAATGAAAGTAAAAAGAGACTTAACACTTTAGAGAAGAGCATAGAAACTTTCATGAAATCTCATAATAATTTCATACAAAACACTAACCAAGCCGTTTCTCGCCTAGAGATCCAAATGAGTCAATTGGCCACTACAGTTAGTAAAAGAGAGAAGGGTAAACTTCCTATTCAACCCGAGACTAATCCAAAATTTCCAGTCCCTAATCAAAAACCTTATCATGCTAATTCACTTGAAAACAACCAAGTCAATCATGTGAATTCTATAATTTCTTTAAGGTCTGGAAATTATTTTAATAATCATGCATTGATAATGAAGAAGAGAAAATTTTTAATGTTGAATCAAATAATCCATCTTCAAAGTTAGCCCAACCTGAGAAGTCCACAAACTCTGAGTCAGTAGGCCCACCTACTAAGCTTCTGTCAAAAGATGATCAAACCACACCTTATGAGTCAATTAAAAAAGTCTTCAAATCAAAAGCTCCATTCCCTCAAAGACTTATTTCAAACAAGCAGTCAACCCAGTTGGACAAAATTCTAGAAGTGCTCAAACAAGTAAAAATTAACATTCCTCTTCTAGATGCCATTCAACAAGTTCTCTCATATGCTAAATGTTTAAAAGATTTGTGCACACATAAAAGAACCACTCATGTTCCTAAGAAATCTTTTCTAACAGCCCATGTTAGTTCTATCTTGTCATGTCAAGTCCCTGTGAAGTATAAGGACCCCGGTTGTCCTACAATTTCATGCATCATAGGTGACACGTTAATTGAAAAAGCTTTACTTGATTTAGGAGCTAGTGTGAACCTGTTACCATTTTCTGTGTACCAAACCTTAGGCTTAGGGGAGTTGAAAAAGACAAGTGTCACACTCTAACTAGCTGACCGTTCTGTTAAAGTGCCAAAAAGAATAGTTAAAGATGTACTCATTAAGGTTGGTGATTTTGTCTTCCCTGTTGACTTTATTGTCCTTGAAACCCAGCCTGTTGCCAATTCCAAGGGTCAAATTCCTGTCATTTTAGGTAGACCATTTCTAGCAACTTCTAACGCGTTAATCAATTGTAGAAATGGACTAATGAAATTGACATTTGGGAACATGACAATTAATTTAAATGTGTTTAATGTGGGAGAGCAACCTAGTGATTTGTTTGACCAGTCCGTTGAAGTGAACATGATTCAACAAATGTCGGGAAATGAACTTACGGGGGAAGATGAAATTATTAACTTTTGTCTAAATCATTTTGGTCAAAATTGGGATGAAACTGAATACTTGAATGCGGTCAATGAGATGTTGGACTCCACAACCCAAAAATCTTACTCAAGATTAGAACCTATAGTTGAATCAAGTTTGACACATTTTGAGCATTTTCACGGGAATCAAATTGTCCTTCAATCCTCTTATGATCATTTTAAGTCTACCTTGGGTCCATCCGAAGCTCCTTTCAGAAACACTAAATGTGATTTAACAAATGAACCAAAGGTTGTGGACAATGATAATCTTTCATGTTTAGATAATGAGATCATATCTCCCATTTCAGATAATGCATGTGTTAATCCAGTGGTGTCTAAACATCTTGGTATAACAGTTATTCAAAATGATGAAAATGTTTTAGTGCCCCTTGGTAACAAATATGGATGGCAAGTTTGGATAGATTTTATGAAGTTAGAATTTTTCAAAAGGAACCATCATTTTTCGTTATCATTCCCTGACTCAATTTTAAAAGAATCAGTCGGGTATGCTCACAATTGTTCTTCTGTTGTAAATTCTAACTATTTCCAATTACCCAGACCTCCTGAAAATCATACGCAATCCACTCTAGGTTGTCTGTTTGTATCACTGATCATTTACAGTCGCATAGTTTTTAGGATGCATAAAATTTGTAGATATGTACATTTGTTTTCTTTCTCACCATATTTTCTTACAGAATAAATACCCCACATACAAGGTACAATTTTTTCACATCTTTGTTCTCTTTTCTTCATTTGCATAAATTGAGGACAATGCATGATTTAGGTATGGGGGGAGTTTGTTTGTATTATTGTATTAAGAATTTTTCTCGTTTTAGAAAAAAAAAAGTAAAAAAAACACACAAAAAAATATTAAAACTTAAAAAATTAAAAAATTTGTTTGACTTCTTATGGATTGAATTAATTCTAATAAGTGTTTGTGGAGAAAAACTCATGAGTAAGATTGAAAGATTTAGAACTCTTAAATTTTTGATAAGATACGAAATCTTAGTTCGAAACACCATCTGGATTAAAATTGATTTCACAAGCATCGTTGCACTTCACGTTTGCACTAATTCTTAGTTGTGGGGTATAAACCATGATTCGAGTAATTTCAAAAAAAAATGAAAAAAATAAATAAATAACTGCTTCAATGTCCATTAAACGAAATAACTGGGTATCCAAGCCTCAGGAAGCATCAATATTCACACTGAAAAGTGTGATGGATAAAAGCAGCTTGACTAGTCTTGTTTTGTGGCATTTGTTACTCGAGTAAGTAAGCCCTTAGGGGTGTCTCTACACCTAGTGCCCTAAAGCCATCTTGTGACGCCCCCAAAATTAGGTATACATCACCCATCTTGGGTCGTCAGATACATAGTATAGAATACAAATACAACTTACTAATACAACTGTCGGGTACAATACGACAAGACATAAACTTTGAGTTTGAATACAAATATTATCTTCTAGAGAGTATTCATACTCAAAAGGAGTCCATTGCAACCACTTGAAATTCCAGAATGGAAGTGGGAGCACATTACCATGAATTTTGTTACCGGTCTTCCTAAGGTTTCTCAAGGTATAAATGCGATTTGGGTCATTGTTGATAGATTGACCAAGTCTGCTCATTTCTTACCGATACGAGAAACTTATACACTTGAATGTCTAGCTCGTATGTACATAAACGAGATTATAAGACTGCATGGTATGCCAGTATCCATAGTTTCTGATCGAGACCCAAGATTCACTTTACGATTTTGGGTTAGTTTACAAAAAGATATGGGCATAGATTTACGATTTAGTTCGGCATATCATCCTCAGACGGACGGACAATCAGAGAGGACTATTCAAACTCTAGAAGATTTATTAAGACTCTGTGTCCTTGATTTTAAGGGAAGTTGGGACAAGTTCTTACCATTGGTGGAGTTTTCCTACAACAACAGTTATCAAACAAGTATTGGCATGGCTCCATTCGAAGCATTGTATGGAAGAAAATGTCGTTCTTCAGTATGCTGGGATGAGGTGGGTGAAGCAATGTTGTTGGGACCGGAGTTGGTACGCATGACTACAGAAAAGATTCAAACGATCCGACAACGTATAAAAACCTCACAAGATCGACAAAAGAGTTATGCTGATCTTCATCGAAAGGACGTGAAATTTGATGTAGGAGATCATATGTTCTTACGTGTTGCTCCATGGAAAGGAGTTACGAGATTTGGAAAGAGAGGAAAGCTCAATCCTTGATTCATCGGTCCATTTTTAATCCTCGATCGAGTAGGAACTGTGGCTTATAGACTCGCTTTACCGCCAAGTATATCTCGTGTTCATAACGTTTTTCACATATCCATGTTACGCAAATATGTGGAAGACCCGAACCACATTATTGAGTTAGAACTGGACAAAATAGCAGAAGATTTGACGTATGAAGAAGTTCCTGTTCAAATCTTGGATAAGAAGGAACATATTCTACGCTCCAAGGTTATACCTCAAGTCAAAGTTTTATGGAGAAACCACAATGTTGAGGAAATGACTTGGGAGTTAGAATCTGAAATGAAATCAAGGTATCCTTACCTCTTCGACATACCAGGTACGTACCCTAATTTTGGGGGCGTCACAGTTGGTATCAGAGCTTAGGGATATGATCTCTGGCTAAGATGTGAGAATCGAACTAGGAGGGGAGAGACGGGAAATTCCTTCGCTAGTATGACCTACCTAAGTTTATTTGCATGGTATTTAATTAGTCGGTCATAATATAAGGATAATATATGACATATCAATTAACTTTTATTTTGTGGCAGTATCTGAAAATGGCATCTGAGAATGTTGAGAATAGCAATGGAGCACAGGCGACTGTTGATTCACCACATATCAATAATCAGGATAATGTTCAGCAGGAAGGTGACAATCCTCATGCAAACAACAATACTGACCAGATGATAAATGATGGAATGTTCAGAAACTTTATGCAGTTCATGCAACAGCAGACGAGAGCGGCTCCTGTCCAAAATATAGGTGGAAACACTGAAAACTCTCGGACGGTCACCGCTAAACAGTTCAAGGAGCTGGGACCACCAGAGTTTAAGGGAGAGCCAAAACCACTTATAGTGGAAACATGGATAAAGCAGATTACCAAGATATTTGATGTCTTGGGATGCTCCGAGGAGCAAAAGGTTCCCTTTACCGCCTTTATGTTGCGAGGAGAGCCAGATTACTGGTGAGAATCGATTAAGCGTACTCAACCTGCCGCACTGAAGATGTCTTGGGAGAAGTTCCAAGAGATGTTCAATGACAAATACTTTCCCGAAAGTGTTCGTCACATGAAGGAGGTGGAGTTCATAAAATTGGAGCAGAATAATATGACCGTGTCGCAGTATGAGGCTAAATTTGCTGAGTTGTCCCGGTTTACGTCCCACTTGGTGGATAATGAAGAGCGAATGACGCGAATATTTTTGTGAGGTTTGAAACCTGAGATACGTCAACATCTTATTTCTCATAAACTGTGTTTGTATTCAGATGTTGTGAATAGGGCTCAGTTAGTGGAGCGCGATAACGAGTCAACGCAACCAAAAGAGAGCAGTCGGCAAAATGATAATACCAGTGAGAGCAGTCATCGAAGCGGTGACAATAAGCGTGGAGGGAATCAACAGGCCAGAAATAGTAACTACTTCGGTGGTAATCAGGGCCAAAACAATAAGAATGGTCATTTCAAGAAGAGGAGATTCAACAATGATGGAAAGACGTCAGCACCAGCACCCGTTGTTAAGGAAGAAGAACGACCACCTATCATATGTTTCAAATGCGGAGGGGAGGGGCACATCAGTCCAAACTACGCGATGCCGTCTAAAGCATGTTATAATTATGGAAGAGAAGGTCATTTAGCTCGATTTTGTCGTTTACCAAAAACAAGTTCAGCCCAGATGGAGACACCAAAGGCCGTCCCAGAAAAGTCAAAACTGGTAGTGCAAGGGAGAGCGTTTGTTGTGACCTCCCAGAAAGTAAGGAACCCGAATGAGGTCATCACAGGTAAGCTTATCATAAACTCTAACGAAGTATATACTTTATTTGATTTCGGTTCTACCCATTCTTTTATTTCTCCTACTTGCGCTCATCGATTAAATTTGACTGCAGAGAAATTAGACTTTGATTTATCTGTTGAAACTCCATTGGGAGAAACTTTCATTACATCCACGGTTTATAAGTCTTGTTTGGTTCAAGTTGGTACCCACACATTATCTGTCGATCTGATTTCATTAAAAATACTTGCATTTAACGTGATTCTAGGGATTGATTGGTTAACTACTCATCATGCAAAAATTAATTATTTTCGTAAGGTTGTTAGCTTTCATATTCCTAATCGACCTGTTATGCGAATTCAAGCAACCAAACCATTAAAATCAATCGTTGTCATCTCAAGCCATAAAGCTATTCGTTTATTAAAAAACGAATGTCAAGCTTTCTTAGCTCATGTCACGGATCTAAACAAAAATACGTCAGTTTTGAATGATATTTCTATTGTTAATAAATTCCCTGACGTATTCCCTGAAGAAATTCCTGGCCTACCCCCAGAGCGTGGAATTAAATTTTGTATCGACCTTGAACCCGGTACAAAACCCATTTCCAAAGCCCCATATCGAATGGCTCCTATTGAACTTCAGGAGTTAAAGATCCAACTGCAGGAAGTGTTAGACATTGGCTTTATTCATCCTAGTACTTCTCCTTGGGGTGCTCCTATCCTATTCGTGAAGAAAAAAGATGGAAGTATGTGACTTTGTATTGATTATCGGGAGTTGAATCATGTCACCATCAAAAACAGGTACCCATTGCCACGTATTGATGACCTGTTTGACCAGTTGTAAGGAGCATAATTCTTTTCAAAGATCGATCTTCGTTCTGGATATCATCAGCTGAAGATTAGAACTGAGGATATTCCAAAGATGGCTTTCAGAACTCGGTACGGGCATTATGAATTCCTAGTCATGTCCTTTGGATTGACTCATGCTCCTGCTGCCTTCATGGATATGATGAACCGGGTATTCAAGGAATATTTAGATCACTTTGTGGTCGTCTTTATTGATGACATCCTTATTTATTCCAAAAGTCGTGAAGATCATGAGCAATACTTGAGGCTGGTACTCCAAAAGCTTCATGAATACAAGCTTTATGCCAAGTTGAAAAAATGCGAGTTCTAGTTGGAGGAGGTAGCATTCCTTGGGCACGTAGTATCAAGTCATGGAATATCGGTTGACCCGACAAAGATTGAAGCTATTCAAAGCTGGGAGCAACCTAAATCAGTGACCGAAGTACGTAGCTTTCTTGGTTTAGCTGGTTATTATCGGAGATTCGTGGAAGGATTTTCTCGAATCGCTACTCCATTAACTCAGCTGACTCGAAAAGATACAAAGTTCGGTTAGAGCAAAGAATGTGAGAAGAGTTTTCAAGAACTCAAGAGGAGACTCATTTCAGCACCTGTTCTAACAATACCATTTGGGTCGGAGGGATTTGTCATCTACAGTGATGCTTAGAGCAAAGGGTTGGGATGCATTCTCATGTAACATGGAAAAGTCATAGCCTATGCATCAAGACAACTCAAGGAATATGAGAAGAATTATCCTACTCATGATCTAGAGTTGGCAGCTGTTGTCTTTGCACTTAAAATTTGGAGGCATTACTTGTATGGGGAGAAGGTGGAGATCTTTACAGATCATAAAAGTCTCAAATATTTCTTCACTCAAAAGGAACTCAACATGCGACAACGACTTTGGCTTGAACTGTTAAAAGATTATGATCATACCATTCAATACCATCCTGAAAAAGCGAACGTGGTAGCTGACGCATTGAGTAGAAGATCATATGCAAGTACGAGTGCGATATTGTCAACACAAAGACCCATTTTGTGTGACTTGCAAAGGATGGAGATAGAGTTAAAGACTCCAGGGACCCATGTGATGATGACGAATATACGAGTAGAACCAACTTTAATCGATAAAGTTAAAGCTGCTCAAGCTACAGACCTGGAGCTGATGCGTATGAGGAAGAAAGTGCAAGAAGGTGCTATGCCGGAAGCAAGAATCGATGAAGAAGGAATACTTCGAGTCAACTCCAGACTTTGTGTTCCTAACAACCCTGATTTAAAGTATGAAATCATGATGGAGGCGCACAACACACTGTTTGCAATCCATCCTGGAAGTACCATAATGTATCATGATCTTCGTCATACATTTTGGTGGAGCAATATGAAGAGAGAGATAGCGCTGTTTATCTCAAGGTGTCTAACTTGTCAACGAGTCAAAGCGGAGCATCGAGTACCAAAAGGTCCATTGCAACCACTTGAAATTACAGAATGGAAGTGGGAGCACATTACCATGGATTTCGTTACCGGTCTTCCTAAGGTTTGTCAAGGTATAAATGCGATTTGGGTCATTGTTGATAGATTGACCAAGTCTGCTCATTTCTTACCGATACGAGAAACTTATACACTTGAACGTCTTGCTCGTATGTACATAAATGAGATTATAAGACTGCATGGTATGCCAGTATCCATAGTTTCTGATCGAGACCCAAGATTCACTTCACGATTTTGGGTTAGTTTACAAAAAGCTATGGGCACAGATTTACGATTTAGTTCAGCATATCATCCTCAGACGGACGGACAATCAGAGAGGACTATTCAAACTCTTGAAGATCTATTAAGACTCTGTGTCTTTGACTTCAAGGAAAGTTGGGACAAGTTCTTACCATTGGTGGAGTTTTCCTACAACAACAGTTATCAAGCAAGTATTGACATGGCTCCATTCGAAGCATTGTATGGAAGAAAATGTCGTTCTCCAGTATACTGGGATGAGGTGGGTGAAGCAACGTTGTTGGGATCAGAGTTGGTACGTATGACTACAGAAAAGATTCAAACGATCCGACAACGTATAAAAACCTCACAAGATCGACAAAAGAGTTATGCTGATCTTCATCGAAAGGACGTGGAATTTGATGTATGAGATCATGTGTTCTTACGTGTTGCTCCATGGAAAGGAGTTACGAGATTTGGAAAGAGAGGAAAGCTCAATCCTCGATTCATCGGTCCATTTTTAATCCTCGATCGAGTAGGAACTGTGGCTTATAGACTCGCTTTAGCGCCAAGTATGTCTCGTGTTCATAACGTTTTTCACATATCCATGTTACGCAAATATGTGGAAGACCTGA
Organism: Panax notoginseng; assembly: GCA_016801055.1. Taxonomy (NCBI): domain Eukaryota; kingdom Viridiplantae; phylum Streptophyta; class Magnoliopsida; order Apiales; family Araliaceae; genus Panax; species Panax notoginseng. The sequence goes on from CM029014.1 coordinate 185,581,285, forward strand.
ACCACATTATTGAGTTAGAACCGGACGAAATAGCAAAAGATTTGACGTATGAAGAAGTTCCTGTTCAAATCTTGGATAAGAAGGAACATATTCTACGCTCCAAGGTTATACCTCAAGTCAAAGTTTTGTGGAGAAATCACGATGTTGAGGAAATGACTTGGGAGTTAGAATCTGAAATGAAATCAAGGTATTCTTACCTCTTTGACATACCAGGTACGTACCCTAATTTTGGGGGCGTCACACATCTAGTTTGGGAGTCATTGGTCCAACGCTCGCTCTACATGGGTAACTCTTAAAAGCCTAAGAAAATGAGACATTGCACAAGTCAAGAATTAAAAAAAAAAAAGAAAAGAAAAAAAGGAAAAAAAATGGGCTTGCTTGATTTTCATGGTAAAAATCTATACTAAGAGTTACATCATATACACATGCATGCATCACATGGAATTGATTTAATGAATGATGGTGTCTAAAATGAAGATTGGGTATTTTTGATAAGATAAAAGTGTGATTTTGAATTTAATCTTGCTTATGTATAATGCCCATAGATATTTAGAAGTTTTTTTTCAATTTCATAATTTTTTGAACCCAAAAATATTTTTAAATTTTGTGGGTATATTCACTGCAAACCCTCACGAGACACAACTCGTCCACTTGGGGTAACCTTGGGGTTTAAAGGCTTGTTGCACATGCTAAGTGCAATCGTGTTTCCTACGAAAATGAGGTAGTATAATTTTTGTTTTATTTTATTCTTATTTTACTCGAGGACGAACAAAAGCTAGGTATGGGGGTATTTGATAGACACGTAATTCATACATTTTATTATCCCTAATTTGTCCTTTTAAATATATTAGTTTATTAAATTAATATGTTTTATTTTATTTTGTAGGATTTAATATTTGTTGCAATAAAGTCAAAATCTGGGTGATCAAGCAATATTTAATGCATTTATTCATGTAAGGAATATCCAAGAAGAATCCTACAAGGAGAAGGAAAGAGGTGGACCAATCTTGGTGTGCAAGTCAAATCCAACAAGAGAAAGGAAAGATTATCTAGAAGATCTTTTCGAGAAGTTAAAACTTACATGGAAAGGGAACAAAAGTGTCCAAGTTCAATGAATCTAAATTAGGGTTCAAAGTTATTTTTTCTATAAATAGGTCTCTTATTTTTGAGAAAGAAGCAGGAGGGATTGTATTACTTTAGGTTAGGAGTAGGAGTAAATTAAATTACGTTTCATTGTACGCTTGTTAGAGGATCGTAAATAAAGGGAGTTTTCTTATATATTTTCAATCTTCTACTTCTTCTTTATTTTAGTTAATTTATTTATTTTCATGTCTAGTTAATTTTTTTAATCTAAGATGAAGATGAAATTAAATAATTATTCGTAATAATATTTTTTTATCTCTTCTATTATTTATGCTTTTATGTTTAATTGATTTCGCCTTCATGTTTCGTTATTGAAATACCTTCGTTTTATAGTTCTTATGTGATTTTAAATTAATTAAGAGGTTTTGATAGATTATTGTTAAGATATGAGTTTTTCATAATCCATGCTTGTTCAAAGAAGTTTTGATGGGTTATAGTTAATCCTTAAATTTTCATAGTCTATGCTTGCCCACATTAATTGTAAATTACTGAATTAAAGGGAAGGGAGATCAAAATCATAATTGGAGTTATAAAAATAGAAGAGATTGAATTATATATTATGTTTATTATTTAGTGGATTCAGATTTCTAGATTGTTTCCTCATTATTTGTTTTCATATTCTAGTTAATTAATTCTCAATTTTTATTTCTAATTCACCTAAAATAGATATTAAGGAAACATTAAAATTAATCTAGTCTCTGTGGGTTCGACCTGTACTTGTCAGTTCTTCAATTCGATATTGTGCACTTGCAGTACATATTTTAACACATCACTATGTATCCGTTCTAGGAATATTATCCTGCAAGACGGATGTTAGCTGTTTGCAATAGCATGTTAATTTAAATATGTATGTACACATGATTCTTCATATTTCTCATTACATGGAGATGAATATGGAATAAAATTACAAGTAATTGACTTTACGAGTAATTTGAAATGAGAAAGCATGAAGAGACTTTCCTCCGCGTTTGGTTTATCAAAGGCTGACCTATCTTAGGTTACTCTCGCAGCTTTTTGGCATGAAGGTTCCCAAATCATCGCAATTTACTTGACGGGAAGTTAATCCGGTCTTTCAACTGGAGCGAATTTGGGTGGTGCCTTTCCTGAGCCTCGTTGGAATTAGTCTCGCTACGAGTCCAGTAATCAAACACCGACAGGATAGCCCCCTGATAGAGGAACCACACAACATACATTCACATACAACGTGTCTTTAATATAATATGAAAATGATGAAATGTGCGAAGCACTAATATCACAAGCAGATATAGTGTAAAGCATTAAGCGCAGAAAAATATATGCATTCGTACACATTCATCATAAATGTAAATGCAACATTCACACACAAGCATATAACAGTTTTGAAAAGATTTGTAATAGCGACTTAAGTCCTCTTACTGGTGTCCCCAGCAGAATCACCACATGTCGACGTCGGGATTTTTATTTGTCCATTTTTGTTACTTGTTCTTTGGTGTTCTCATGTTAGGTGAGATTTGTTTGAAAAAATAAGTGAAAAAGGTCCGACATGTATCATGTCGACGATGGACTGTTAAGAGTCGCCAATTAGTTTTTTATATGGTTGTACCAACACTGTAACATTCCAGAATTTTAAAATGTAATATTAAATATTTATTGATTTATATAAGTATTTAATGGATATGTTTATTGTTTAATAAATAATTGTTTAATTTGAGTTTATGGGGTGCAATTATTTATTTGTTAAATAAATAATTAAATATTAAATAATAAATATTTATTTACAATATTAAATATTTATTGAATTATATGGCAAATTGAGTTGATGTGATTTAGCTATTTATTTGTTGAATAAATAATTAAGGAGATAAGAAAATTAGATGTTATGAGATTATATAATAATTGAATTTATTAAGTAAGCTAAAGAGCTTATAGTGATTTAAATAAACTATAATATTTTAAATGGGAAATTATAATTTAAAATATTAGTTGGTTAAATAGAATTATAATTATAAAAGAAATGATAGTTATGTGATATTAAATTATGTGCTAAAGTAATTTAATAGATTTATGTTTTAATTGATTTATTAATTAAATAAAAGTATGACAAATAACCTTACTATAAAGGAGTTTTTAAATTAAATTAAAAGAGTTTAATTTAGTTTTGCCAAACTAGGCCTAATGCCTATTAAGTCTTTAATATAATAGTGTTTTACCAAACAAGGTATAAGGATTAATCCATTTGTTTAAATTCAGTTTACTAAACAAGGTGTAAGGGTTAATGGGCTATTTTATTAAGATTAACCAAACAAGCCTTATAGCTTTTGATTTTCAAAATAAAAATAACTGATGTCAATTAAGTTAGTATTATATTATATATTTAATATATCTATTATTACTATATAAGTTATATTAGTTTACGTATGTTAGAGTTAGGAAGAAAGAAAACTCAGAAGAAAAGAAAGAAGAAGAAGAATATCACAGAAAAAAGTTTGAGAAAATTCTAGAGAGAAAGGGAGTGATTCTAACAGGTTTTTGAGAAAAGAATTGGAGAAAAGAGTAGTCATCATCTTCTTAATCAAAGGTAGGAGCTTAACCTTTTCCTTAAAAGCTTAGTTTTTTTCTTCTTCCCAAAAAGTTCTCTGTGAAATTTTTATAAAAGATAAATTGTTGTTATGAATATAGTTTTGTATGATTATTGGTTATAAGGTTATTTCATGAGTTATATATGATTATAGATATAGTAATTCATGTATGTATGTGTTTTGTAGAAGCAAATATATTACAGAGTGTTCATATGAAAAATATATGAGTATGGCTTAATTTAAAATAGAAATTAAGGTTTAATTATTTGTTAAATTGATAAATTGATATTTGGAATTGCTAGAGTATGTAAAATCATAATCATGATGTTTTGAATTTAGTGTTTTGGTTGAAAAACAAAATCACATAGTTGATTTTCTTTAAAAATATCAAAAATGGAGTTTTTTTGTCAAAAACATTGAGATTGGATGTGGTATATTTGATGTCTATGTTATTTTATGAGTAGAAACATGTTAGAAGTCTTCAAAATATGTTTATTTGAAGTTTATATGTAAATTACATGATAATCAGTCTATTAGATTTTAGCTTTTAGGCCAATTTGGGTTTTTCTTGTCCTGTTGCCAAAGCTGTCAGTCGAAACTGCAGTTTCGCGCCGCGGCGCGGCTTCAGCAGTACATTAGTGGCGCCGCAGCGCCATCACCACACTGCAGCGCGGCTTTGTTGTTCATTCGCTGCGCCGCAGCGCGAACCACAGTATAAACTGTGGCGCCGCAGCGCGAGTTAGCAGAATGGTCTGACAGTGTACTTTTTGTACACGAAACTTTAAGAAACACTATATGATAATAGTAGGACTGTAAAATATTGATTTTTAATGTTTCTATGCTATGAGTAAATATGTTATTACATGTTAACTTTTGTTATAATTGATTATGTGATTATATAATCAAACCTAAATGATAAACGTACTTAGTTATGTTTGTAAAGTATTAATGGCTAACTATGTCATGATGACATGTGTTTATAGGATATTGTGATTCGTATTAATTCGGTTTAGCCTACGAGCAACGCAAGTTTTCTAACTCTATTTTATTATTTTATAATTGAGCAAGTTTTCTAATCCTTTGTCTTATTGAACTATTTGATGTTGAACAATTTATTCTTGTAATTCAATTTTTGGTTAGCATGCATAACTAGATTTCTATGCATGTTTAATATTCAGTTCTAATTAACCTTGGCTTAGTATTGTTCAAGCAAGGTATGCTTGTAAGACCCCGAATTTTATGAAATAAAAGTATTCAATTTTTCTTATAATTACTATTCAGTAAATGGTTAAATTGATAAATATTAAAGTTAAGGGTGATATATGATTTTTTTTCAAAATACACAAGTGGTTATAAAATAATCATTGTTGTCGGGGAATATTCGTTTGGTCGTGGAATATTCTTTCTGTCGGGGAATATTCGTACGACGGCGCAGCTATTTGTGGGTCCCATAACAGAATAACTGTCGGATGAAGAAAACGACAAATTTGAGTTTTTACAAATAACGGCGTAGTTGTTACCGTTAACACTGTTGGAATACCCGGTGGTTAAAATACAGTAATACGCGTTATTGCACAGTAGCACACGGTATTGCATAGTATTTTTGAAATTATTGATTCTTACGTAAGAAGGCACTACTCAATAATTGTTACAGTAATTACTGTTCAATATTTTAATTTATTGATTCAATAATTGCTACGTTGAAATTTTATATTATTGTTGTTCAATAATTGTTGCTGCACAGTATTTTCCATTATCAGATCAATAATTCATATATTAGATAGCATTATTGGCAATGCCTAGAAAGTTCTGTCTAAGGAGAGGTTTGGTCATCTAATTGCGCGCCAGTAAGGAGAAATTCTTATTGGAAAGCCCCCTCTTTCCTGGGAACGGTCTGGTTGTCATAAATGTGATTCTGTAATATTATTTGCGAATAATTAATTATTGATTCATATGATAAGAAAATATTTATTTTATGTGGATATAAATGAGGGATATATTTTTGTGGTTAAAAAATGAAGGAGTTAATGTTGAGATTTTTATCCGTATTTTTGTCGGAATGGAGGTATTAAAAATCAGGATTTTTGAGATATTTTGCGGGGGTTATAATTTTTAATCCGACCGTTGGATCGTGGTAATTTTTGGATATGTTATACATATATAAGTTGAGTATATGTCCATAAATTTTGAACCGTTAAAAATGAACGTATGATTTATTATGAATTTTACGAGATGACTGGTTCAGAAATTGTTGAATTTTCGGAGTTTATCATTTTGGTGGAAAATTCTAGAATTGGTGGGCCCCACTTGTGGTTGGTGAAGAAATGTGCTGAATTATATTTCAAATGTGGTGGGTGGGAATAGTAGCAGGTAAAGCCATCAGGTTGCAGGTCAAACCTACCAAAATTTTCCTATAAATAGAGGGCTAAGTTAGAATTGAAAATCACACCAGAAACATAAGCTTTCTCTCTTTCTCTCTCTATATTATGAAGCATATTTTGTGAGTTTTTAGATACTTGGTGAGTTGCTATTCATCAGTGCAAGTTTTCTTCAGCATCATATCCGATATCCAGTCAGAAGTACTGCTCTTTTGAGGTAAGGGATTGTAAGGGATAGTAAGGGATAGTAAGGAATTTTAAGGGTTGTTATGATTTTCAGTTTCGTAATTTTTCTGATCTTCAAAAATTATGGAAAAATTTGAAATGATATTTTGATGAGTTTTATTGATTGTGTCCAAAAATAGTGATTTTTGGATGTATAGATTAAGAGTTATGAATCTTACGGGAAAAGACTATTTTAAAAGTAACCGCTTATAATTCCTTGTGGTTAACTCCAAAATTGATGAAATTTTTATTGGGAGTACATGTATATGAAAGGAGTATACTCTGTGAATTTCAGAATTTTTAGATAAAAGTACAATTTTTGATAAATGTCTAAATATTCGGCTATTTTGGCCATATGAAAAATAGTAAATGACTTTTAAAAATTCTGAGAAAAATATATGTTCACTATGGGACTATATTATGCTAAATCTCAGAAAAGAAATATTTTTGGAACTGATTTGGTATTTTTCATGAAAATAGTCTAGTTATGAGTAAATGAATTAAATATGTTTTGTGAAGAAAGAAAATTGAAAAATAGGATTTTATGGCTTGAGAATCCTATATGAGGTATATGCAGATTTTTGATGAGGGTTTTGGTTATTGATGATGAAATTGTAAGAGTTGGCATTTTATGATGATTAAATGCATTAATTAGTAAAGTGTAAACAATTAAAATAAATTGTTTATAAATTTAAGTAATGTTATTCTTTCAATATCATTATACCGAAATATTGGTATGAATTTTATTGTAGAATTTCTATCTTTTGTGTCGGGGTTACTATTCATGAGTTACGAATATTACTCTTGAGATTAAAACTATATGTTGATCATATTATTTTTATCATCATATATAACATTTTTATAACCTTGATGTTGAAATTCTCTTTCACTGGAGTGTAAAGATGGGTAGATTATTGGTATGATCATGACTAGGGTTCTCTTTGGCCTGTAGTGCAAAGTTGAATTGTGACTGGTATGATCATGACCATTGAATTTATAATTGAATATCTTAAGCTTAAGTGCAAAGGTGAATTGATCAACATGGTTATAATTATTGTTTATATAAATTCTAAAATGATTATAATTCTTTGAGATATTAATATATTTGGCATGTAGTGCAAATATGAACTGTTGATGAATATATTTGGCCTGTAGTGCAAATATGAACTGTTGATGAATATCTTTGGCCTGTAGTGCAAAGATGAACTGTTGTTGAATATCTTTGGCCTGTAGTGCAAAGATGAACTGTTGTTGAATATCTTTGGCCCGTAGTGCAAAGATGGTTTGTTGATGAATATCTTTGGCCCGTAGTGCAAAGATGGATTTGTTAGTATGATTATAAACAGGAATTGTGATTTGGTATAACCATGATCTTTGATGTTTCAGGTAAAGACAGGTGATGAAAATATTCTTCGTCCTGGGTGCGAAGAAAAATTTATAGTCACAATTATGATTATGAGTTATTCATATGATTGTGGAAAGGAACTGTTGAGTGATGTTACATGGATAAAATATTGTTGGTGGATTTTTAACATGGAGAAGATAATAGACTTTATAGTCTATTTGACTCTTCTAATGGATTGCTCGTTCCGCTGCAACTATGGTTGAAATTTTTATCATTTACCATATGTTCTAAATCTCTGATTTATTATTGATGAAGGCTATTGATAATTTAATTATCTTTAGTCATGATATTCTTTACTGAGCTAGTTGTGCTCACCCTTTTGCTTCACAATTCCTTTCAGGTAATAAGAGTGTAGCTGGGTCGAGCGGGGGTAACAAGGGAATAGAACGGTGGTCATCATTTAGTAGTTATATTTGGTGAAGAAAATAGGGTGAGGCGAACCCAACGTTGGAAGGGTGTTTTGTCACTATCATACAAGATGTCTAATGACATACAACCTCGTGTCATCATAGGACAGGGTTGTGCTCATCCACTTGCTGAGTATATCTATGGGCACTACCTATATAATCTTGGTGTTTGTTTGAAGTATAATTCTCAATTAGAGACAGTGGAGATAATGATAAGTCAAGAGAAGACTCACCATTGGGAAGAATATGATAGTAATCTTCTCGTTTTTCTTTGGGGTCTATTGGGTCAACCAAGGATAATTCTGTGGCCATATGATATCTATCATAACCTAGACGCGTGGCCTCCCATGTACGAAGGTTTTCTTGAGCACTTCCCAAAGATTCTAATTTCTAAAACAGTTTTTGACTATACCTTTATGTAAGGTACCACTGTGAGGTGCTGTGGTTGAAGCACCATGAGAGTCACAGTTGGTATCAGAGCTATAAGTAAAGAGCCCCGAGCCTCTCGCTGGTGACTTCCTGTTGATGGGGGATGCACCGAAGCCAGACTCTCCGTAGGGGACGCCGTTCTGCGGTGGCAAACTGATAGGTATCAATGTAAGGTGCTGACATAGGTTGGTGTCCAGATACTCAGAATGGGTTGGGTGGAATGAACCTATGTTGGGGTCGTCACATTTGGTATCAGAGCTTGGGGATATGATCTCTGGCGGAGATCGGGGAATACAACTAGGAGGGGAGAGATGAGTAAATCCTTCGCTAGTGTGTCCTACCTAAGCTTATTTGTTGGTCAGTCATAATATCGGGATATCATGTGATATGTTAATTTGTTAAATTAACACTTGTTTTGAAGCTGTATTCTAGAATGTTATTTGAAATACAGGAGATGAGCAATGGAGAAATTATGATGACAGAGAAGATGGAATTTGAAATGAAAGGAAGGTATTCTCAACTCTTTGAAATACCAGGTACGTAAATTTCAGGGACGAAATTTCATAAGGAGGGGAGATTGTAAGACCCCGAATTTTATGAAATAAAAGTATTCAATTTTTCTTATAATTACTATTCAGTAAATGGTTAAATTGATAAATGTTAAAGTTAAGGGTGATATATGATTTTTTTTCAAAATACACAAGTGGTTATAAAATAATCATTGTTGTCGGGGAATATTCGTTTGGTCGTGGAATATTCTTTCTGTCGGGGAATATTCGTACGACGGCGCAGCTATTTGTGGGCCCCATAACAGAATAACTGTCGGATGAAGAAAACGACAAATTTGAGTTTTTACAAATAACGGCGTAGTTGTTACCGTTAACACTGTTGGAATACCCGGTGGTTAAAATACAGTAATACGCGTTATTGCACAGTAGCACACGGTATTGCATAGTATTTTTGAAATTATTGATTCTTACGTAAGAAGGCACTACTCAATAATTGTTACAGTAATTACTGTTCAATATTTTATTTTATTGATTCAATAATTGCTACGTTGAAATTTTATATTATTGTTGTTCAATAATTGTTGCTGCACAGTATTTTCCATTATCAGATCAATAATTCATATATTAGATAGCATTATTGGCAATGTCTAGAAAGTTCTGTCTAAGGAGAGGTTTGGTCATCTAATTGCGCGCCAGTAAGGAGAAATTCTTATTGGAAAGCCCCCTCTTTCCTGGGAACGGCCTGGTTGTCATAAATGTGATTCTGTAATATTATTTGTGAATAATTAATTATTGATTCATATGATAAGAAAATATTTATTTTATGTGGATATAAATGAGGGATATATTTTTGTGGTTAAAAAATGAAGGAGTTAATGTTGAGATTTTTATCCGTATTTTTGTCGGAATGGAGGTATTAAAAATCAGGATTTTTGAGATATTTTGCGGGGGTTATAATTTTTAATCCGACCGTTGGATCGTGGTAATTTTTGGATATGTTATACATATATAAGTTGAGTATATGTCCACAAATTTTGAACCGTTAAAAATGAACGTATGATTTATTATGAATTTTACGAGATGACTGGTTCAGAAATTGTTGAATTTTCGGAGTTTATCATTTTGGTGGAAAATTCTAGAATTGGTGGGCCCCACTTGTGGTTGGTGAAGAAATGTGCTGAATTATATTTCAAATGTGGTGGGTGGGAATAGTAGCAGGTAAAGCCATCAGGTTGCAGGTCAAACCTACCAAAATTTTCCTATAAATAGAGGGCTAAGTTAGAATTGAAAATCACACCAGAAACATAAGCTTTCTCTCTTTCTCTCTCTATATTATGAAGCATATTTTGTGAGTTTTTAGATACTTGGTGAGTTGCTATTCATCAGTGCAAGTTTTCTTCAGCATCATATCCGATATCCAGTCAGAAGTACTGCTCTTTTGAGGTAAGGGATTGTAAGGGATAGTAAGGGATAGTAAGGGATTTTAAGGGTTGTTATGATTTTCAGTTTCGTAATTTTTCTGATCTTCAAAAATTCTGGAAAAATTTGAAATGATATTTTGATGAGTTTTATTGATTGTGTCCAAAAATGGTGATTTTTGGATGTATAGATTAAGAGTTATGAATTTTACGGGAAAAGACTATTTTAAAAGTAACCGCTTATAATTCTTTGTGGTTAACTCCAAAATTGATGAAATTTTTATTGGGAGTACATGTATATGATAGGAGTATACTCTGTGAATTTCAGAATTTTTAGATAAAAGTACAATTTTTGATAAATGTCTAAATATTCGGCTATTTTGGCCATATGAAAAATAGTAAATGACTTTTAAAAATTCTGAGAAAAATATATGTTCACTATGGGACTATATTATGCTAAATCTCAGAAAAGAAATATTTTTGGAACTGATTTGGTATTTTTCATGAAAATAGTCTAGTTATGAGTAAATGAATTAAATATGTTTTGTGAAGAAAGAAAATTGAAAAATAGGATTTTATGGCTTGAGAATCCTATATGAGGTATATGCAGATTTTTGATGAGGGTTTTGGTTATTGATGATGAAATTGTAAGAGTTGGCATTTTATGATGATTAAATGCATTAATTAGTAAAGTGTAAACAATTAAAATAAATTGTTTATAAATTTAAGTAATGTTATTCTTTCAATATCATTATACCGAAATATTGGTATGAATTTTATTGTAGAATTTCTATCTTTTGTGTCGGGGTTACTATTCATGAGTTACGAATATTACTCTTGAGATTAAAACTATATGTTGATCATATTATTTTTATCATCATATATAACATTTTTATAACCCTGATGTTGAAATTCTCTTTCACTGGAGTGTAAAGATGGGTAGATTATTGGTATGATCATGACTAGGGTTCTCTTTGGCCTGTAGTGCAAAGTTGAATTGTGACTGGTATGATCATGACCATTGAATTTATAATTGAATATCTTAAGCTTAAGTGCAAAGGTGAATTGATCAACATGGTTATAATTATTGTTTATATAAATTCTAAAATGATTATAATTCTTTGAGATATTAATATATTTGGCATGTAGTGCAAATATGAACTGTTGATGAATATATTTGGCCTGTAGTGCAAATATGAACTGTTGATGAATATCTTTGGCCTGTAGTGCAAAGATGAACTGTTGTTGAATATCTTTGGCCTGTAGTGCAAAGATGAACTGTTGTTGAATATCTTTGGCCCGTAGTGCAAAGATGGTTTGTTGATGAATATCTTTGGCCCGTAGTGCAAAGATGGATTTGTTAGTATGATTATAAACAGGAATTGTGATTTGGTATAACCATGATCTTTGATGTTTCAGGTAAAGACAGGTGATGAAAATATTCTTCGTCCTGGGTGCGAAGAAAAATTTATAGTCACAATTATGATTATGAGTTATTCATATGATTGTGGAAAGGAACTGTTGAGTGATGTTACATGGATAAAATATTGTTGGTGGATTTTTAACATGGAGAAGATAATAGACTTTATAGTCTATTTGACTCTTCTAATGGATTGCTCGTTCCGCTGCAACTATGGTTAAAATTTTTATCATTTACCATATGTTCTAAATCTCTGATTTATTATTGATGAAGGCTATTGATAATTTAATTATCTTTAGTCATGATATTTTTTACTGAGCTAGTTGTGCTCACCCTTTTGCTTCACAATTCCTTTCAGGTAATAAGAGTGTAGCTGGGTCGAGCGGGGGTAACAAGGGAATAGAACGGTGGTCATCATTTAGTAGTTATATTTGGTGAAGAAAATAGGGTGAGGCGAACCCAACGTTGGAAGGGTGTTTTGTCACTATCATACAAGATGTCTAATGACATACAACCTCGTGTCATCATAGGACAGGGTTGTGCTCATCCACTTGCTGAGTATATCTATGGGCACTACCTATATAATCTTGGTGTTTGTTTGAAGTATAATTCTCAATTAGAGACAGTGGAGATAATGATAAGTCAAGAGAAGACTCACCATTGGGAAGAATATGATAGTAATCTTCTCGTTTTTCTTTGGGGTCTATTGGGTCAACCAAGGATAATTCTGTGGTCATATGATATCTATCATAACCTAGATGCGTGGCCTCCCATGTACGAAGGTTTTCTTGAGCACTTCCCAAAGATTCTAATTTCTAAAACAGTTTTTGACTATACCTTTATGATAGGTACCACTGTGAGGTGCTGTGGTTGAAGCACCATGAGAGTCACAGTTGGTATCAGAGCTATAAGTAAAGAGCCCCGAGCCTCTCGCTGGTGACTTCCTGTTGATGGGGGATGCACCGAAGCCAGACTCTCCGTAGGGGACGCCGTTCTGCGGTGGCAAACTGATAGGTATCAATGTAAGGTGCTGACATAGGTTGGTGTCCAGATACTCAGAATGGGTTGGGTGGAATGAACCTATGTTGGGGTCGTCACAATGCTATAGTATTCAAATTGTATGCTATTAGATTGTTCCTAAAGCATGATTTTAGTTACTATGATTAACTCAACTATGATTATTCTATAAGTATAATGTCATGGACTTTATTCAACTACTCCGTAGTTGATGTTCGTTGAATTTCAAATTACCTTGAAAGCTTATCCAAATCAAACTTACATTGGTGTGGACTTGTATTCTAAATACTGAGATGAACAACTCTTTTAATAGAGGTTTACACTTAGCGTTGAAATGGTTGTGCACAATACATTGTACGAAGGGTTGATCCCCCTAAGTACGTGGAGTCCTTATAGTCCTATGACTGTTAAAGTTAAAGTTGAAAGATTACTTATAACTGTGGACATGATTCGTGGTTATTAGACCCTCAGTGAATGTTATAACTCTCAGAAAGTTAATAGAATATATTGTTCAGTTCTATTGATACTAATATTGTCAATTGATGTAAAAGTTTAAAGATTCACTTATTGTTATTTCAAGTGGGCCTTGTTTGCTCACTCTTGCCTGTAAAATTTCTTACAGCTAAAGTTGAAACTGGTGAAGTACCAAGCACCAGTAAGGAAAAAGGAAAGATGAATAAATACTGAAGACTTGTAATAGTTTGATAGTTTATTTTCAGACTTTGGTTTAATTATTGTAATGAAGTTATTTAAATTTCAGCATAAATGATTGTTTGTAAAGGTTAGATAACCTGGGAGATTTTATTTAAGTTTAGTCCTGTATGGGCAGATTTTCTTTTATTATTCACTTCTTTTATGAATGGGTAGTTAGTAAATGAATGTTCGATTACGTGAGGTCCAAATCTTGAGGAAATTAAGTATCAGGATTTGGGGGTGTCACAAGTTGGTATCAAAGCTTTAGGTTATGAACCTTAGGTGGGGGGGAAAAGCCTTAGGAAGTAACCTTTGAAAAGATAGTGTGAGATAACTCTTATCGAGTTTTAAAAAAGAAGTAATAAAACACTTATGTGTTCATGTGTTTATAACTTATGTGCTCGCGAGTGTTGAGTAGAATGATTAATAACTAAAACTTTAAAACTTTGTTGTCAGGATGACTAATGTCGGAGAATCCAGTCAGGCTAGGGAGGAGGGACCTCGAATGCCTATAGAGGAGGAGCCTCGCGACATTTAGGTAGTTTAGGAACAACTACTGCCGCGGGAGTCAGCCCCGTTGGTCACAGTAGTTGAAGATGAGGATGATGATGGGGAGACAGATGAGGAGGATCCCGTTGAGTTACCACAGGAGGATGATGATGACGAGGACGAGGAGGAAAGGATTCCACTTAACTCGATAGCAGGCCGTATATACAATGAGGGGCATGACCATAACGTGGAACTTCAAGATACAGTTGAGGAGTTGCAGGAGATAGTAGCTGAACAACAGACTGCAATGACACAAAAAGACGGCGAGATCCAGGATCGTGAGGAACGACTGACAAAAACCGAGGAGAAATTAATACAGACTGAAGGAGAGAAAGAACAATTGATCGAGATGGTTGCTGAACTAAAGAGCGAGCTGAGAGAAGAAGCTGCTAAGAGAGCAAGAGCTAAAGATGCATACGAGGAAGCTTATCAACGAACCAGATTAGCAACAAGAGACACGCAAGCTAAGAGGATGAAGATGGAAGAGATGGATAAAGTATGTAACACTGCAATTAATCGAGCTCAAGATCGGGTCATGGGATATCCAATTCAGTTCGAGACGCTACCATCATACGTGTTAGATCGCAGAACAATGTTTCGAGTCATGGAGGAGGAACGTGATAGGGCTAAGAAGTATCTTAATAGAACATTGTAGCTGTAGTACGATGAGTGAAAGGTTAAATAAATTGTAAATCCTAAGTCTTATGCAACCTATGGGATATGATTATGATGTTATCCTGAAACTTTTGCGGTTCAGGAAAGTAATGTAGTTAGCAGAGATGCTATTGTTTTATGTTTTTGAAAAGGTTATGAATAAATAAAAGTTGTTATTTTATTCAAAGTGTTATGTGTTATGTGGTTATTTCTGTTATGGAGGCTAGTTAACTAGAAAATACTTAAATAAGCAGAGTAATAGTCTAATAGATGTTTTGTTTTAACAGAAAATGCCTCCCAGATGTCAACCAACACGACAGAGAACCACCGAAGAAACCAATAACGTCAATGTTAACGGTAACCCCATTCAACAATTAGTGACTTTACTGACAGGAGCATTGCAGAATCAACCACAAAATCATGGTACAACGTTTAAGGATTTCAAGGCGGTTGGACCACCTAAATTTCGTGGGTCCATGAATCCAGTCGAAGCACAAACCTGGATTATGGAGATAGAAAAAGTGTTCGATGTCGCTAGGGTAGGGGATGACCAGAAGACTGCTTTCGCAACATTTATGTTGAAAGCAGAAGCTAGTTATTGGTGGCAGGCCAATAAAACTCGGGAAGGGCCAGGAGTGATGACCTGGGATAGGTTCAAGGAGTTGTTTTTCGAGACCTATTTTTCAGAGAGTTCGAAGAGTCAGCTGGAAGTACAGTTTCTGGAACTAAATCAAGGGACGATGACGGTATCTGAGTATGCCGCGAGGTTCAACGAATTAGCGAGGTTTACGCCATATCAAGTCAGCACAGACGAACGTAAGGCGAAAAGATTTGAACAGGGACTGAAGCCCTGGCTGTACAGTAGGGTCTCCCTGTTCCAATTGAAGACATTTGCAGTGGTGATGGAGAAGGCAGTACTTGCTGAAGGTGGAGGCGAGGCGGTGACAAAGTTCAACCAGGAACAAAAGAAGAAGAAGAATGAGAATGAGATTAAGAATGGAGCTGGTAACAGTGGAAGCAATAACAACAACAACAGCTTGAAGAGAAAGTGGAATGGGAGTATGGGTACTGAAAACCAGCAGGGTAACCAGTAAAACAAAAAGTTTGAAGCATGTGCGACATGTGGGATGTTTCACAAGGGTACGTGCTTGATGGGGAAACGAGTTTGCTACAATTGTGGCCAGGAGGGTCACATCGCCCCAAATTGCACTAAACCGAAGAAGAATGCGTGCTTCACGTGCGGATCCAAGGATCACTTTGCTCGTGAATGTCCTAAGAAGAAGGAGGGAGTGACAACCCGAAGTAGTGGAGGTAACAATGGAAGTACATGGGCCATTGCAGGACCTGCAGCATCAAACAAACCCACAGCCAGAACCTTCAACATGACTGTGCAAGATGCTGTGCAATCAAAAGATGTGGTGTCAGGTATTATCCCAATCAATGATATTGATGCATATGTATTATTTGATTCGGGTGCTACTTGCTCTTTTATATCTGATGAGTTTGCTAAGAGGTTAGAATTGCCTAGAGAAGAACTGAATTTTCCTTTGAACATAGAAATTGCGAATAAGGAAATAATCCCTATTAGATTCGTATACAAGAACTATAGGGTGAACATTAAGGAGAATGTCTTGTTGGTAGATTTAATTCCGATTAAACTCGGGGAGTTTGATGTAATTTTGGGAATGGATTGGCTGTTTAAATATGAAGCAATAATCGATTGTCACAAGAAGTGTGTAAACCTTATGACTCCGTCAAAGGTAGTATTTTTTGGTAACAAGTCACCTAGACAAATGAAATGTCTGACGACTATGCAGACCAAGAAATTGTTGAGTCAAGGTTGTGTGGGCTATTTAGCTTACATAGTCGATACTCAGAAGAATGGTGTGAAAATAGAAGAAATACCAATAGTGAGGGAATTCAAAGACGTGTTTCCAGAGGAATTGCCAGGACTTCCACCTGATAGAGAAATTGAGTTCGTGATCGACTTAGTGCCGGGAATAGCACCAATATCGAAGGCCCCGTACATAATGGCTCCGGTGGAAATGAAGGAACTGATGGTACAGTTACAAGAACTGCTAGACAAGAAATATATTCAACCAAGCGTATCGCCGTGGGGAGCGCAGTTTTATTCGTGAAGAAGAAGGACAGGTCAATGCGTCTTTGCATTAATTACAGGGAGTTAAACAAAGTCACTATTAAAAATAAATACCCATTACCAAGAATAGATGATTTGTTTGACCAATTGAAGGGTGCCAAATACTTTTTGAAAATAGATTTGAGAAGTGGGTATCACTAGCTAAAAGTGAGGAAGGAGGATATACCACGAACGGCATTCAGAACTCGGTATGGACATTACGAGTTTCTGGTGATGTCTTTTAGTTTAACCAATGCACCTGCTGCGTTCATGGATTTGATGAACATGGTGTTTAAACCATTCCTAGACAAGTTTGTAGTGGTATTTATCGACGACATTCTAGTGTTTTCAAAAACTCAAGAAGAACACGTGGAACACTTACGTTTGACATTGGAGACACTAAGAAGGGAAAAGATGTACGCAAAATTCTCTAAGTGCGAATTTTGGCTCGACCGTGTACAATTTTTGGGTCATGTTATTGACAAGGATGGGATTTCAGTGGATCCATCAAAAGTGGAAGCTGTAATCAATTGGGAACAACCAAGAACATCGTCAGAAGTGAGGAGTTTCTTGGGACTGGCTGGTTATTATAGAATATTTATTCAAGATTTTTCTAAGATAGCCACTCCGCTAACAAATTTGACAAGAAAAGCTGTAAAATTTGTTTGGACGGAGAAATGTGAAGAGAGTTTCCAAAATTTGAAGAAGAAGTTAAGTGTGGCACCTGTGTTGACATTACCAGATAATACAGGAAACTTTGTGGTGTATAGTGATGCCTCACACAAAGGGTTGGGTTGTGTTCTGATGCAGAACAATAAAGTTATTGCGTATGCGTCAAGACAACTGAAGGATTATGAGAAGGGGTATCCGACTCATGATTTGGAATTGGCTGCAGTTGTGTTTGCTCTGAAGATATGGAGACACTATCTTTATGGAGAGAAATGTGAGATCTACACAGACCACAAAAGTCTGAAGTATATCTTCACTCAGAAGGATTTGAACATGCGTCAACGAAGGTGGATGGAATTGATAAAGGATTATGATTGTGAGATCTTTTATCATCCGGGCAAAGAAAATGTGGTGGCAGATGTTTCAAGCAGGACAGGTCAGGAGAAGTTGATGCTGATAACAACTCAGGAGGAGCTCATTTCAGCAATGACAAAACTGGAGTTGGAAATCAAGTTTCCAAAAGAATCTAACGAACAACTATTTCAGTTAGAAACAGGCCCAACTTTACTGGACAAGGTGAAGAACGCTCAGTTACAAGATGAAGAATGTGGAAAGATAAAGGAGAATATGTGACGCCCCCAAAATTAGGTATACATCACCCATCTTGGGTTGTCAGATACATAGTACAAAATACAAATACAACTTACTAATACAACTGTCGTGTACAATACGACAAAACATAAACTGTGAGTTTGAATACAAATATTATCTTCTAGAGAGTATTCATACTCAAAAGGAGTCCTCATTACATTTATTAACACACCATTACATAGAATAGTGAGGACTACTAACTAATACTATCATTCGGACCATCACTCCGTTCCCCGACTTGCCCCAGCTACGTTCTCATTTCCTGAAGAGAACAGTGAAAGAAAGGGTGAGCTCAACTAGCCCAGTAAGAAATATTATGACTAAGATAATGCAGAATAAATTATCATTAGCCTTCAACAATGATAAACTGATAAAATATAATAGACATCAAGTTTAACTGCAGCGGAACAAGCAATCCATTAAAAGAGTCAAGTAGAAAATAAACTCTACTATCTTTTATGATTTAAAAGGTTTTTCAACACTGTGATCGCTGGACTCAGCTTAATAAAATAATCCACATCATCGAATCACCCCTGCACTACGGCCAAGGATATTCGTGTATTCATTAATGGTCATGATCATGCCAACAACTGTCCATCAATGCACTACGGCCAATGAGGACTTTTACCACATCATTTGTAACATTACGGTCATGATTATACCGAATAATCCCTGGTCATAATCATACCAAGTCCATCTATGCACTACAGGCTACAGATGACTTTCAACATTTTATAAACATGAGGATGATGACAATGATATAAGAATTCAATAAAATAAGTTCAAGAATTAATTTATCCAAGAATTAACAACGTCCAAATTGTCAACATGATACTGCATTGTGGAGTAAAATTCAAGAATACTTAGAAGAATATTTTCATGAAAAGATACTGGATGAACCGCAATTATCTAGGATATTCCACAAATTTCATGGAGTATAGAAGTCAAAACTTAACCAACTGAGTACAATAAAGAATGGAATAACAAAAGAAATCACCATGCATGCGATAGACCGCACAGACAGGTTATTCCAACAGAATAATAAATAATGGAACCAGGTCCGGCGTAAACGCACAGACAGGATATTCCGACAGAATAATAAATAATGGAACCAGGTCCGGTGTAAAACACACAGACAGGATGTTCCAACAGAATATTAACAAGACGGAACCAGGTCCGGTGTAAAACACACAGACAGGATGTTCCAACAGAATAATAATATAAACGGAACCAGGTCCGGTGTAAAACACACAGACAGGATGTTCCAACAGAATAATAATAAAAACGGAACCAGGTCCGGTGTAAAACACACAGACAGGATGTTCCAACAGAATAATAGAAGAATGTCACCAAGTATAGGGTAGACCGCGTATACAGGTTATTCCAACAGAATAATAAGAAATGGAATAACAACAGTTCTCTTCATGAATAAGAAAGAATAACACCCTTACCTTAAAAGAACTGGATATTGGAAAAGTGAAGTAGCAGAATACTTTTATTCTCTCTCTCTTATTCTCTCTATACTTTCTCTCTCTATAGCTTGAATGAATTCGTGAAAAATAATGAAGCCCTAGGCCTCTATTTATAGAAAAACTGAGGGTGGCTCTTGGTCTTAACGAATGGTCAAATGACTCTTGGTCTTAACGAAGGGTCAAATGACTCTTGGTCTTAACGAAGGGTCAAATGACTCTTGGTAATATTGAAGGGACAACTACTATTGACGAAAGTAATTACTATTAACCAAGGTAAATACTATTGACCAAGGTAAATACTATTGACCAAGGTAAATACTATTGACGAAGGTAATTACTATTGACCAAGGTAAATACTATTGACCAAGGTAAATACTATTGACGACGGTAATTACTATTGACGACGGTAATTACTATTGACGAAGAGACTCTTAGATGATGACATATGGCCCCCCATAAAAATAACCAAACTTACCACAACGTCTCAATTATTGATTTAATAATATAACATATTATACAGATGATACTATGACAATAATTTAAGAGATATGATGCAGCCATTACTGTAGCAATAATTGAGTATAGCTGAGTGACTTCTCACATAAGCATCAATAATCAATACCGTGTGCTACTATGCAACCACGCGTATTACTGTACTTTTACTACCTGGTAGTTCAACAGTTTTAACGGTTTTAACGGTAACACTTCAGCCGTTATTTTTATAGAAAGATAATTTTGTCGTTTTCTAACTACGACTATACTTCTGTTGTGGGGTCCACCAATGATTGTGCCGTCGTACGAATATTCCCTGACAAAAAGAATATTTTCCGACCAAACGAATATTTTAAAACAACTTGCTTACTTTGTAAAATTTATAAATATTACCCACAACTATAACATTATACTAAATTAACTCCATAATATTCAAAAATGATATTTATAGAAAATTCATCTTTATTTATAAAAGTTAGGGTCTTACAACCTCCCCTTCTTATGAAATTTCGCCCTCGAAATTAGGGTACATACCTGGTATGTCGAAGAGATAAGGATACCTTAATTTCATTTCAGATTCTAACTCCCAGGTCATTTCCTCAACATCGTGGTTTCTCCACAATACTTTGACTTGAGGTATAACCTTGGAGCGTAGAATATGTTCCTTCTTATCCAAGATTTTAACAGGAACTTCTTCATACGTCAAATCCTCCGCTATTTCGTCCGGTTCTAACTCAATAATGTGGTTCGGGTCTTCCACATATTTGCGTAACATGGATATGTGAAAAACGTTATGAACACGAGACATACTTGGCGGTAAAGCGAGTCTATAAGCCACAGTTCCTACTCGATCGAGGATTAAAAATGGACCGATGAATCGAGGATTGAGCTTTCCTCTCTTTCCAAATCTCGTAACTCCTTTCCATGGAGCAACACGTAAGAACACATGATCTCCTACATCAAATTCCACGTCCTTTCGATGAAGATCAGCATAACTCTTTTGTCGATCTTGTGAGGTTTTTATACGTTGTCGGATCGTTTGAATCTTTTCTGTAGTCATACGTACCAACTCCGGTCCCAACAACGTTGCTTCGCCCACCTCATCCCAGCATACTGGAGAACGACATTTTCTTCCATACAATGCTTCGAATGGAGCCATGCCAATACTTGCTTGATAACTGTTGTTGTAGGAAAACTCCACCAATGGTAAGAACTTGTCCCAACTTCCCTTGAAGTCAAAGACACAGAGTCCTAATAGATCTTCAAGAGTTTGAATAGTCCTCTCTGATTGTCCGTCCGTCTGAGGATGATATGCTGAACTAAATCGTAACTCCGTGCCCATAGCTTTTTGTAAACTAACCCAAAATCGTGAAGTGAATCTTGGGTCTCGATCAGAAACTATGGATACTGGCATACCATGCAGTCTTACAATCTCGTTTATGTACATACGAGCAAGACGTTCAAGTGTATAAGTTTCTCGTATCGGTAAGAAATGAGCAGACTTGGTCAATCTATCAACAATGACCCAAATCGCATCTATACCTTGAGAAACCTTAGGAAGACCGGTAACAAAATCCATGGTAATGTGCTCCCACTTCCATTCTAGAATTTCAAGTGGTTGCAATGGACCTTTTGGTACTTGATGCTCCGCTTTGACTCGTTGACAAGTTAGACACCTTGAGATAAACAACGCTATCTCTCTCTTCATATTGCTCCACCAAAATGTATGACGAAGATCATGATACATTTTGGTACTTCCAGGATGGATTGCAAACGGTGTGTTGTGCGCCTCCATCATGATTTCATACTTTAAATCAGGGTTGTTAGGAACACAAAGTCTGGAGTTGACTCGAAGTATTCCTTCTTCATCGATTCTTGCTTCCGGCATAGAACCTTCTTGCACTTTCTTCCTCATACGCATCAGCTCCAGGTCTGTAGCTTGAGCAGCTTTAACTTTATCGATTAAAGTTGGTTCTACTCGTATATTCGCCATCATCACATGGGTCCCTGGAGTCTTTAACTCTATCTCCATCCTTTGCAAGTCACACAAAATGGGCTTTTGTGTTGACAATATTGCACTCGTACTTGCATATGATCTTCTACTCAATGCGTCAGCTACCACGTTCGCTTTTCCAGGATGGTATTGAATGGTATGATCATAATCTTTCAACAGTTCAAGCCAACGTCGTTGTCGCATGTTGAGTTCCTTTTGAGTGAAGAAATATTTGAGGCTTTTATGATCCGTAAAGATCTCCACCTTCTCCCCATACAAGTAATGCCTCCAAATTTTAAGTGCAAAGACAACAGCTGCCAACTCTAGATCATGAGTAGGATAATTCCTCTCATATTCCTTGAGTTGTCTTGATGCATAGGCTATGACTTTTTCATGTTGCATGAGAACACATCCCAACCCTTTGCTCGAAGCATCACTGTAGATGACAAATCCCTCCGAGCCAGATGGTATTGTTAGAACAGGTGCTGAAATGAGTCTCCTCTTGAGTTCTTGAAAACTCTTCTCACATTCTTTGCTCCAACCGAACTTTGTATCTTTCCGAGTCAGCTGAGTTAATGGAGTAGCGATTCGAGAAAATCCTTCCACGAATCTCCGATAATAACCAGCTAAACCAAGAAAGCTACGTACTTCGGTCACTGATTTAGGTTGCTCCCAGCTTTGAATAGCTTCAATCTTTGCCGGGTCAACCGATATTCCACGACTTGATACTACGTGCCCAAGGAATGCTACCTCTTCCAGCCAGAACTCACATTTCTTCAACTTGGCATAAAATTTGTATTCACGAAGCTTTTGGAGTACCAACCTCAAGTGTTGCTCATGATTTTCACGGCTTTTGGAATAAACAAGGATGTCATCGATAAAGACGACCACAAAGTGATCCAAATATTCCTTGAATACCCTGTTCATCATATCCATGAAGGCAGCAGGAGCATTAGTCAATCCAAAAGACATAACTAAGAATTCATAATGCCCATACCGAGTTCTGAAGGCAGTCTTTGGAATATCCTCAGTTCTAACCTTCAGCTGATGATATCCAGAACGAAGATCGATCTTTGAAAAGAATTGTGCTCCTTGTAACTGGTCAAACAGGTCATCAATACGTGGCAATGGGTACCTATTTTTGATGGTGACATGATTCAACTCCAGATAATCAATACAAAGTCGCATACTCCCATCTTTCTTCTTCACGAACAGAACAGGAGCACCCCAAGGAGAAGTACTAGGACGAATAAAACCAATGTCTAACAATTCCTGCAGTTGGGTCTTTAACTCCTGAAGTTCAATAGGAGCCATTCGATATGGGGCTTTGGAAATGGGTTTTGTACCGGGTTCAAGGTCGATACAAAATTCAATTTCACGCTCTGGGGGTAGGCCAGGAAGTTCTTCGGGAAATACGTCAGGAAATTTATTAACAACAGAAATATCATTCAAAGCTGACGTATTTTTGTTTAGATCTGTGACATGAGCTAAGAAAGCTTGACATCTGTTTTTCAATAAACGAATAGCTTTATGGCTTGAGATGACAGCGATTGATTTTAATGGTTTGGTTGCTTGAATTCGCATAATAGGTCGATTAGGAATATGAAAGCTAACAACCTTACGAAAACAATCAATTTTTGCATGATGAGTAGTTAACCAATCAATCCCTAGAATCACGTCAAATGCAAGTATTTTTAATGAAATCAGATCGACAGGTAATGTGTGGGTACCAACTTGAACCAAACAAGACTTATAAACCGTGGATGTAATGAAGGTTTCTCCCAATGGAGTTTCAACTGCTAAGTCAAAGTCTAATTTCTCCGGAATCAAATTTAATCGATGAGCGCAAGTAGGAGAAATAAAAGAATGGGTAGAACCGGTATCAAATAAAGTATAGACTTCGTTAGAGTTTATGATAAGCTTACCCGTGATAACCTCATTCGGGTTCCTTGCTCTTTGGGAGTTCACAACAAACGCTCTCCCTTGCACAACCGATTTTGACTTTTCTGGGACGGCCTTTGGTGCCTCCATCCTAGCTGAATTTGTCTTCGGTAAACGACAAAATCGGGCTAAATGACCTTCTCTTCCACAATTATAACATGCTTTGGACGACATCGCGCAGTTTGGACTGATGTGCCCCTCCCCTCCGCATTTGAAACATATGATAGGTGGTCGTTCTCCTTCCTTAACGACAGGTGCTGGTGCTGACGTCTTTCCATCATTGTTGAATCTCCTCTTCTTGAAATGCCCATTCTTATTATTTTGGCCCTGATTACCACCGAAGTGGTTACCATTTTTGGCCTGTTGATTCCCTCCACGCTTGTTGTCACCGCTTCTATGACTGCTTTCACTGGTATTATCATTTTGTCGGCTGCTCTCTTTTGGTTGCGTTGTCTCGTTATTGCGCTCCACCAACTAAGCCATATTTACAACATCTGAATACAAACACAGTTTATGAGAAACAAGATGTTGACGTATCTCCGGCTTCAAACCTCTTAAAAACATCAGCGTCATTCTTTCTTCATTATCCACCAGGTGGGACGCAAACCGGGATAACTCCGCAAATTTTGCCTCATACTGCGACACGGTCATATTATTCTGCTCCAATTTGATGAACTCCACCTCCTTCATGTGACGAATACTCTCGGGAAAGTATTTGTCGTTAAACAGCTCTTGGAACTTCTCTCAAGACATCTTCAGTGCGGCAGGTTGAGTACGCTTTATCGATTCCCACCAGTAATCTGCCTCTCCTCGCAACATAAAGGCGGCAAAGGGAACCTTTTGCTCCTCGGAGCAACCCAAGACATCAAATATCTTGGTGATCTGCTTTATCCATGTTTCAGCTACAAGTGGTTTGGGTTCTCCCTTAAACTCCGGTGGTCCCAGCTCCTTAAACTGTTTAGCGGTGACCGCCTGAGATTTTCCAGTATTTCCACCAACGTTGTGGACAGGAGCCGCTTTCACCTGTTATTGCATGAATTGCATAAAACCTCTGAACATTCCATCATTCATCATCTGGTCAGTGTTATTGTTTGCATGAGGATTGTCACCTTCCTGATGAACATTATCCTGATTATTGATATGTGGTGAATCAACAGTCGTCTGTGCTCCATTGCTATTCTCAACATTCTTAGATGCCATTTTCAGATACTGTCACAAAATAAAAGTTAATTGATATGTCATATATTATCCTTATATTATGACCGACCAATTAAATATCATGCAAATAAACTTAGGTAGGTCATACTAGCGAAGGAATTTCCCGTCTCTCCCCTCCTAGTTCTATTCTCACATCTTAGCCAGGGATCATATCCCTAAGCTCTGATACCAACTGTGACGCCCCCAAAATTAGGTATACATCACCCATCTTGGGTCGTCAGATACATAGTACAAAATACAAATACAACTTACTAATACAACTGTCGTGTACAATACGACAAAACATAAACTGTGAGTTTGAATACAAATATTATCTTTTAGAGAGTATTCATACTCAAAAGGAGTCCTCATTACATTTATTAACACACCATTACATAGAATAGTGAGGACTACTAACTAATACTATCATTCGGACCATCACTCCGTTCCCCGACTTGCCCCAGCTACGTTCTCATTTCCTGAAGAGAACAGTGAAAGAAAGGGTGAGCTCAACTAGCCCAGTAAGAAATATTATGACTAAGATAATGCAGAATAAATTATCATTAGCCTTCAACAATGTTAAACTGATAAAATATAATAGACATCAAGTTTAACTGCAGCGGAACAAGCAATCCATTAAAAGAGTCAAGTAGAAAATAAACTCTACTATCTTTTATGATTTAAAAGGTTTTTCAACACTGTGATCGCTGGGACTCAGCTTAATAAAATAATCCACATCATCGAATCACCCCTGCACTACGGCCAAGGATATTCGTGTATTCATTAATGGTCATGATCATGCCAACAACTGTCCATCAATGCACTACGGCCAATGAGGACTTTTACCACATCATTTGTAACATTACGGTCATAATTATACCGAATAATCCCTGGTCATAATCATACCAAGTCCATCTATGCACTACAGGCTACAGATGACTTTCAACATTTTATAAACATGAGGATGATGACAATGATATAAGAATTCAATAAAACAAGTTCAAGAATTAATTTATCCAAGAATTAACAACGTCCAAATTGTCAACATGATACTGCATTGTGGAGTAAAATTCAAGAATACTTAGAAGAATATTTTCATGAAAGGATACTGGATGAACCGCAATTATCTAGGATATTCCACAAATTTCATGGAGTATAGAAGTCAAAACTTAACCAACTGAGTACAATAAAGAATGGAATAACAAAAGAAATCACCATGCATGCGATAGACCGCACAGACAGGTTATTCCAACAGAATAATAAATAATGGAACCAGGTCCGGCGTAAACGCACAGACAGGATATTCCGACAGAATAATAAATAATGGAACCAGGTCCGGTGTAAAACACACAGACAGGATGTTCCAACAGAATATTAACAAGACGGAACCAGGTCCGGTGTAAAACACACAGACAGGATGTTCCAACAGAATAATAATAAAAACGGAACCAGGTCCGGTGTAAAACACACAGACAGGATGTTCCAACAGAATAATAGAAGAATGTCACCAAGTATAGGGTAGACCGCGTATACAGGTTATTCCAACAGAATAATAAGAAATGGAATAACAACAGTTCTCTTCATGAATAAGAAAGAATAACACCCCTTACCTTAAAAGAACTGGATATTGGAAAAGTGAAGTAGCAGAATACTTTTATTCTCTCTCTCTTATTCTCTCTATACTTTCTCTCTCTATAGCTTGAATGAATTCGTGAAAAATAATGAAGCCCTAGGCCTCTATTTATAGAAAAACTGAGGGTGGCTCTTGGTCTTAACGAATGGTCAAATGACTCTTGGTCTTAACGAAGGGTCAAATGACTCTTGGTCTTAACGAAGGGTCAAATGACTCTTGGTAATATTGAAGGGACAACTACTATTGACGAAAGTAATTACTATTGACCAAGGTAAATACTATTAACGAAGGTAATTACTATTGACCAAGGTAAATACTATTGACCAAGGTAAATACTATTGACGAAGGTAATTACTATTGACCAAGGTAAATACTATTGACGACGGTAATTACTATTGACGAAGAGACTCTTAGATGATGACATATGGCCCCACATAAAAATAACCAAACTTACCACAACGTCTCAATTATTGATTTAATAATATAACATATTATACAGATGATACTATGACAATAATTTAAGAGATATGATGCAGCCATTACTGTAGCAATAATTGAGTATAGCTGAGTGACTTCTCACGTAAGCATCAATAATCAATACCGTGTGCTACTATGCAACCACGCGTATTACTGTACTTTTACTACCTGGTAGTTCAACAGTTTTAACGGTAACACTTCAGCTGTTATTTTTATAGAAAGATAATTTTGTCGTTTTCTAACTACGACTATACTTCTGTTGTGGGGTCCACCAATGATTGTGCCGTCGTACGAATATTCCCCGACAAAAAGAATATTCCCCGACCAAACGAATATTTTAAAATAACTTGCTTACTTTGTAAAATTTATAAATATTACCCACAACTATAACATTATACCAAATTAACTCCATAATATTCAAAAATGATATTTATAGAAAATTCATCTTTATTTATAAAAGTTGGGGTCTTACAGAATATGGTAGATGGAATCGGTACGAAATATAAGGTCGATACCGAAGGATTACTACGGTTTGAGGGAAGAATCTGGGTTCCAGCAACACCAGAGCTGAAAGAAGAAATTTTGACCGAAGCTTATAGCTCAAAATATTCAATTCATCCAGGAAGCACGAAAATGTATCAAGATTTGCGCCGACATTTTTGGTGGCCGAATATGAAAAGGGACGTTGCAGAATGCGTAGCGAAGTGCTTGACATGTCAAAGAGTAAAAGCCGAACATCAAAAACCCAACAGATTACTTCAACCGTTGGAAATACCATAATGGAAGTGGGAACACATCACGATGGATTTTGTGGTGGGTCTTACAACTACTCAGAGAGGATGTGATGCGATTTGGGTGATAGTGGACAGACTGACGAAATCAACGCACTTTCTACCAATAAAGATTAGATTCAATCTTGATCAGTTGGCAAGTTTGTACATTAAGGAGATCGTTTCGAGGCACGGAGTACCAGTATCAATTGTGTCCGATAGAGATCCGTGATTCACATTAAATTTCTGGAAGAGACTACAAGAATGCATGGGGACACAGTTACGAATGAGTACGGCTTATTGTAGCATCCCCAAATCCCGGTCCTAATCACCAAGAATCTGGTACACTATTTCTATAACTATTGCGGAAGATATAAACATAAATTGTTTATACATTAAAATTTTTCACATCATTTCCAAGGTCTACAACCTTAACTTAATACATACATTCAATATCTTAAATGTTTACAATGCTATTTTCATCAAAAGATTTAATAAATCTAACTGCACCATAATTTAGTCTTGCACTTTGCCTTTACTTCTGTCTTTACTCGAGCTTTCCTCTAAATCTGAAAATTTTATCATGATATAGCAAGGGTGAGCATCAAATTTTCCCAGCAAGTTTTAATTTATTTGAGGATATATCATGATTGAAAGAATTGAACAATAAGCTAGCTAACTTTCAACATTATAAATATTGTGAAAGAGCATGAACAAATTTTCTTAGCTGAACGACCAAGTCAATGAAAATGAATGGTCAAGCATAAACATGAACAGATTAACTGAACCAAATGGTAATGAAGGTGATCAGCCTTTCATACCTGATGAACATTTACAATATGCACAACGTGCGAATCAATAATCAATATAGACGTGAATAATCAACAACAACTATTCACTAACATGCTTTGAAATTACAACTCATGGTTGAGTTAGGAAAACTTGTCTGAACCGCTGATTACCGCTAAGCAATATAATGTAATCTCTTATGAAAGACCTATCAATTATAAGATTGATCTTTGAATTAGCATAACATACCTATTAACTCATAATACTATTACTTAATCAATCAATTATCTAACACTTAATCACATAATTAGATAACACCTTAACCCATCAGCATTATTATCATCCTTTGATAACTCCTTAATCACTATATCATATACATTATGATTTAACACTCTAATAAGTCAAATACCAAACTAGTAACCTGAATTTCAAATGCAGCAAGCTGGATTCCAAATCCAGTAACCTAGATGGTCAATTCACAAAACCAACTGCAATCTAACAAACTGGATTTCAAATCCAGCAAACTAGATCGCAATCCAACAAACTGGATTCAACAAATTTTTAATCCAGTAAACTATTTTTCAATCCAGTAAGCTGGATTCATCAGATTTTCTAATCCAGCAAGCTGGATTCCATATCCTTTTTACGAAAATACCAAAACAACTTATTATTTTTCTATCTTTTGGCCATGCTTATATACATATATTTCATACACAAAAAGTATTTTTCCATAATTTTCCATCTTCCTTTGGTATTTTTCAAAAATTATTTTTAGTCATTTCCTTAAGAAATTAGCTACCTCGTGCTTAACTCCAGAAATTCCCATCTCTTGACACAATCTTATAAGTCTTAACATGAGCCCACAGTTTAAATTTTGTGGCCATCGGAGTTATAGAACTCCGGTTATAGCGATTTTCGTCGAAAAATCTCAGAAATTGAAATGGTCATAACTTGGTCATTTTAAGTCGGAATTAGCTCATTTTTGGACAAGAGGTACTTAATACCATATATTTTCATGTCCCAAAAGGCCGGAATTTTTCTGGCAAATTAAGTGGCCAAAATTGCCCTTTTAAAATTTTGGGCAGAAGCATTTTGGCGTTTTGCAGTTTTGGAGTCCTTTGCGAAAAATAGTCCATACAGAAATATACAACTCCTTTTTCAATGATTCCACTTGGAGATGTTAGAAAACTTATAGATCTAACTCTAGGACTTGACCACACTCAAAAATTCGAAATACAATAGGAGATATGGTCATTTGAATTTCATGTTTCGTTTTCACCAAAAACTGATTTTTCACTCTTGATGTCTTCTAAGAAAACTTTAATGTTTTCTCATAATATCCAACATCACTCATCATAATACGTACTAATACTTCATATACCCATGATTCTATCATAATACATGATCTATTTCATCAAACAATCATCAAACACAAGATTAACACAATCGAGGCTAAGAAAAATTAGAGTTTTCCACCCTTTTGAAAAACTAGTTTCCATTTCATACTTTAGATCTAACTTTTAACACACAAGATGGATAGATCCACACCTAACACACTCTAGATCATGTAGATCTAGAGTTTTGAAGTTTGAAATCATCAATCCAAGTTTTCATTTAAACAACTAAGAATAACTTAGAAAAAAGGTGATTTATACCTTGATATCTTGCTAGCTTTTCTTAATCCATCAAAGTAGATGATGATCTTGGTTAGCTTGAAGATCAAAACCTCTCTCTCTCACCTCTTGGAGCTGCCGAAAATTGCCTCTCTTCTTTCTCTCTCTATTTGGTTTTCTTTGAGTTAGCTAATAAGAGATGAGAGAGAAATGGAATGGGTTTTTGTGGGTTTAGTAGTAAATTGTATAGATAAAATTGTATATCTAATATTAATCTCCCAACAACTCACTCTTGCTTTCTCTTTCTTAATCATTACAAGGTTGCTTATAACTTTGGTTAAGAATGTTGGTTAAATAAAGGAGTGACACATGGAATGAGTTGTCACCAACTAAAGTGAAATAATCATCACATTCATCTCCCCTCCTTTTCCTTCTCTACACATCCGGCCATGTGGCCTTATCCAACCAATCTTGGCTTTCCTTTTATGCTTTAATTGATTTACTAAATGTCTATAAAGTCCCTCCTCCATTGGGCTAAGTTTTGGGCTCCCAATTAATTCTTTTGGGCTTCAAAATTAAAATGTTTGGCTACAACAACTAACATCTTCCAACACTTCTAATATTACCATTCTCTAATTATTTAATTAGGGTTTTTATTTCCTCAATTATAACATAAATCCTTACTCATGCACATTTAAATTATTAACCCAATTAGACTTGCTATAATTAGGTTATATAATTAATTAGTTGAGATATATAAATTAAATCTCTTAGAATTAGTATATAATTTATAAACTAATATTCTCCCGTATCATAACCTCTTAGGTTATTTAATTATCACACCTAATATATATATTAGGTTACATAACTTAATCCTTAATTCAACTTACTCACATATTAATACAAAATAATTTAATAAATTGAGACATGGTCCACAAATCTCTTAGATTAGGTCACTAGTATATAATTAAAATACTAGAACCACATACACATAATCTTATGAACTCATACACTAAACATATACCTCATTATCAGACTATCACTTGTAGTCTATCAAATTATTCAAGTTCTTCTCCAAAAATTTTGAAATCCTTAAAATTCCTTTATAGAAATGTGAAATCCATACACTTATTTTCTGTCTAGGTTCATCTTATAACCTTTGTTCAATCTTTTAAGATTTTATAAAATTGTCCAAATTTTCGGGTTGTCACATTCACCCCTTCTTCTAAGAATTTCGTCCTCGTAATTTCAGTTTACTAATCAGCACTCCTTTTATTCATCACAACTAGGCTGTCTTACTAACCTTTAATTGATTTCATGCTCAATTTAATGAGTACATCTTGCTTCCTACTATAAGGAGCTCTGCTACTATCACATTCTTCTATAACTTCAGTCTAAGGAGTTAAAACTTTTCAAATCATGCTGAGGGGTCATATAGACCATGAACACGTAGTTTTAACGATATTTATATTGCAAAAAAGTAAATTACTAGGTATGTTTACAATCATAAAGAAGGTAAACTACCGTTGCTAGTACTTTAGGTGATTAGCCTATCGTACGCGTACGTCATTCATAACGTATCAATCATGTTTAGCGAATATTTACGCTACTAGATTGGATTATTTTATCCAAACAATATAGTTCACCTCAGTCTTATCATAGGGTTCCGCACCAAAACAATTTGGTTCGGGATAATTTTCAAAGAACGCTTAGGATTTTCATAAAAGTTGGTCTAGCCGAATCAAATAGCTTAAACCCATATCAAATAATTCGAATTTCAATCGAAACATTGCTGGACAAATTTAGTTGGCAATAATTTACCTTTAAAATTCTTAAAATTATTTTATGACGTCATGATATCGCACTGTATTTACAGTCCGTTTGAGGATTCCGTCATTTTGTGACTTTGTCATACTACATCATAATATAGTGGGCTGACGATCCTTAGATCACATCCAACACTAAGTAATACTGCATTGATGACTCCATCATTTTTATCATTCTACATCAGGTTCCATGATACATTGATGATATAAAAAAATACATTTTGTTAAGTCAAATCATTTTTGTCTAGCTGAATCAAGTAGTATAAACTATTCTTTAAACCGCTCAAAAATCATTGCAATTCAGTTTTATCATCTCAACAGGTAACGATATGTTGGTGGCCCGAAGTCAACTCATACACAATGGTCACCAGGAGTTGAGAATAAAAATTCATTTTCCAAAAAGCACATAGTGCATTTTTTAGCTTGATGTCAAAAACTTTGAAGTCTAGCATAGCTAGAAGATTTAGAATACATATGCTTCCACCATCAACTTCACTTTCTCTAATGATCAATTCCTTAATAAGTCTATCTATTTTATCATCCTCAATGCTCCATTCACCACATAACTATACCCATGCTCTGATGAATAGAAACTCTCAAAATATCTAAATACTCACAAAATAAACTCATTAATCTAAAGAGAGAAAGAGAGAAAACGTGTTTCTGGTGTGATTTTCAATTCTAACTTAGCCCTCTATTTATAGAAAAATGTTAGCACGCCGAAGCAGACTTAACCTGCAACCTGATGGCTTTACCTGCTACTATTTCCACCCACCACATTTGAATAAAAATCATAGCACATTTCTTCACCAACCAAGAGTGGGGCCCACCAATTCTAAAAATTTTTTTCAAAATGATTAACTCCGAAAATTCAACAATTTCTGAACCAGTCATCTCGTAAAATTCATAATAAATCATACGTTTATTTTTAACGGTTCAAAATTTGTGGACATATACTCAACTTATATATGTATAACATATCCAAAAATTACCACGATCCAACGGTCAGATTAAAAATTATAACCCCCGCAAAATATCTCAAAAAACCCTAATTTGATTTTTAATACCGACAAAAATACTGATAAAACACCTCAACATTAACTCCTTCATTTTTAACCACAAAATATATCCCTCATTTATATCCACATAAAATAAATATTTTCTTATCATATGAATCAATAATTAATTATTCACAAATAATATTACAGAATCACATTTATGACAACCAGACTGTTCCTAGGAAAGAGGGGGCTTTCCAATAAGAATTTCTCCTTACTGGCGCGCAATTAGATGACCAAACCTCTCCTTAGATAGAACTTTCTAGACATTGCCAATAATGTTATCTAATAATATTATTCAAATAATATGAATTATTGATCTAATAATGGGAAATACTGTGCAGTGATAATTATTGAAACAACAATAATATAAAATATCAATGCAGTAATTATTGAATCAATAAAATAAAATATTGAACAGTAACTACTATAACAATTATTGAGTAGTGCTTTCCTTCGTAAGAATCAGTAATTAGTGCAATACCGTGTGCTACTGTATTTTAACCCCCAGGTATTCCAACAGTATTAACGGTAACAACTGCGCCGTTAATTATAAACAACTTATACTTATCGTTTTATTCATCCAATCGCTTTCCGTTATGGGGCCCACACAAGGCTGCGCCGTCGTACGAATATTCCCCGACAGCAAGAATATTCCACGACCAAACGAATATTCACCGACCAAAAATGAATATTTCATAACCACTTACTTATTTGAAATATTTGCGCATTTTACCCATAACTAACCACATTAATCAAATCAACCCTTTCTATTTTAAAATAATAAATAGAAGAAATTTAATTTCATTTATTAATAAGTTGGGGTCTTGCAACCTCCCCTCCTTATGAAATTTCGTCCTCGAAATTGACGTACGTACCTGGTGTTTCGAAAAGGTGAGGATACCTCACTTTCATTTCTGATTCCAACTCCCAGGTCATTTTTTCAATAGCATGGTTTCTCCATAAAACTTTAACTTGTGGTATAACCTTCGTGCGTAGAACATGCTCTTTCCTATCTAAGATCTTAACAGGTACCTTCTCGTACGTTAAATCTTCGGCTATCTCGTCTGGTTCTAACTCAATTATGTGGTTCGGGTCTTTCACATATTTACGAAGCACAGATATGTGAAAAACATTATGAACACGAGACATTCTTGGAGGTAATGCGAGTCTATAGGCCACATTTTCTATTCGGTCAAGAATCTCAAATGGACCGACAAATCGTGGATTGAGCTTTCCTCTCTTCCCAAATCTTGTAACTCCCTTCCATGGTGCAACACGTAACAGTACATGATCTCCAATATTAAACTCCACGTCCTTTCTATGAAGATCAGCATAACTCTTTTGTCGATCTTGTGAGGTTTGAATACGTTGTCAAATCATTTGGATCTTTTCTGTAGTCATGCGTACTAATTCTGGTCCCAACAACGTTGCTTCTCCCATCTCGTCCCAGCATACTAGAGAGCGACATTTTCTTCCATACAACGCCTCGAATGGAGCCATGCCTATACTTGCTTGATAACTGTTGTTGTAGGAGAATTCCACCAATGGTAGGTACTTATCCCAACTCCCTTTGAAATCTAGGACACAGAGTCTTAATAGATCTTCAAGAGTTTGAATAGTCCTCTCTGATTGTCCGTCCGTTTGAGGATGGTATGCTGAACTAAATCGTAAATCCGTGCCCATAGCTTTCTGCAAGCTAACCCAAAATCGTGAAGTGAATCTTGGGTCACGATCCGAAACTATGGATACTGGCATGCCATGCAATCTCACAATCTCATTCACGTACATACTAGCAAGACGTTCAAGGGAATAAGTCTCACGTATAGGCAAGAAATGGGCAGACTTGGTTAATCTATCAACAATGACCCAAATCGCATCTATGCCTTGAGAAACCTTGGGAAGACCTGTAACGAAATCCATGGTAATGTGTTCCCACTTCCATTTCGGGATCTCAAGTGATTGCAATGGACCCTTTGGCACTTGATGCTCCACCTTTACACGTTGACAAGTTAAACACCTCGAGATAAACTCCGCGATCTCTCTTTTTATATTGCTCCACCAAAATGTATGTCGAAGATCGTGATACATTTTGGTACTCCCAGGATGGATTGCAAACGGTGTGTTGTGTGCCTCCATCATTATTCTATGCTTCAAGTCAAAATCGTTAGGAACACAAAGTCTGGAGTTGACTTGAAGTATTCCTTCTTCATCGATTCTTGCTTCTGGAATAGCACCTTCTTGCACTTTCTTCTTCATACACATCAGCTCTATGTCCGTAGCTTGAGCGGCTTTAACTTTATCAATTAAAGTCAGTTCTACTCGTATATTTGATATCATCATGTGGGTACTTGGAGCCTTCATCTCTATCTCCATCCTTTACAAATCATACAAAATGGGCCTTTGTGTTAACACCATTGCACTCGTACCCGCGTATGATCTTCTACTCAATGCGTCAGCTACTACGTTCGCTTTTCCAGGATGATATTGGATGGTATGATCGTAATCTTTCAACAGCTCAAGCCAACGTCGTTGCCGCATGTTGAGTTCCTTTTGGGTGAAGAAATATTTGAGGCTTTTATGATCCGTATAGATCTCCACTTTCTCCCCATACAGGTAGTGTCTCCAAATCTTCAACGCAAAAATGACTGCTGCCAACTCCAAATCATGAGTAGGATAATTCCTCTCATATTCTTTGAGTTGTCGCGAGGCATAGGCTATGACTTTCTCATGTTGCATGAGAACACATCCTAACCCTTTGCCTGAAGCATCGCTGTAGATAACAAATCCATCCGAACCAGATGGTATTGTCAGAACAGGTGTCGAAATGAGTCTCCTCTTGAGTTCTTGAAAACTCTTCTCACAATCCTCGCTTCAACCGAATTTTGTATCCTTCCGAGTCAGCTGAGTTAACGGAGTAGCGATTCTAGAAAATCCTTCCATAAATCTCCGATAATAACCAGCTAAGCCCAGAAAGCTACGTACTTTGGTTACCGACTTTGGTTGCTCCCAACTTTGTATGGCTTCAATCTTCGCCGGGTCGACCGATGCTCCATGTTTTGACACCACGTGCCCAAGGAATGCTACTTCTTCAAGCCAGAACTCGCATTTCTTCAGTTTGGCATATAGCTTGTTTTCACGAAGCCTTTCCAATATCAGCTTCAAATGGCGCTCATGATTTTCACGGCTTTTGGAATAGATGAGGATGTCATCAATAAAGACAACAACGAACTGATCTAAATATTCTTTGAATACACGGTTCATCATATCCATGAAAGCAGCAGGAGCATTAGTCAATCCAAAAGACATGACTAAGAATTCATAATGCCCATACCGAGTTCTAAAGGCAGTCTTTGGAATATCCTCAGTTTTAATCTTCAGCTGATGATATCCAGAACGAAGATCGATCTTTGAAAAGAATTGTGCTCCTTGCAACTGGTCAAACAGGTCATCAATGCGAGGTAGCGGATACCTATTCTTGATGGTGATATGGTTCAATTCCCTATAGTCGATACAAAGTCGCATACTCCCGTCTTTCTTCTTTACGAATAAAACAGGAGCACCCCAAGGAGATGTACTAGGACGAATAAAACCGATGTCTAATAACTCCTGTAATTGGACTTTTAACTCCTAAAGTTCAATAGGAGCCATTCGATATTGGGTTTTAGAAATGGGCTTTGTACCTGGTTCAAGGTCAATAAAGAATTCAACTTCACGTTCTGGGGGTAGACCAGGAAGTTTTTCAGGAAATACATCAGGAAATTCTCTAACAACAGAAATATTATTCAAATCTGACTTGTCTTTGTCCAAATCCATAACATGGGCTAAGAAAGCTTGACCTCCGTTTTTCAATAAACGAATAGCTTTGTGGCTTGATATGACAGTGACTGATTTTAGTAGTTTAGTAGTTCGAATTCGTATGACAGGTTGGTTAGGAATATGAAAACTAACAACCTTACGAAAACAATAAATTTTAGCATGATGAGTGGTTAACCAATCAATTCCTAAAATCACATCAAAAGCAAGTAATTTTAACTAAATAAGGTCGGCAGGTAATGTGATGGTACCAACTTGAATCAAGCAAGATTTATAAACAGTAGATGTAACGAAAGTTTCTCCTAACGGAGTTTCAACAGATAAGTCAAAGTCTAATTTCTCCGGGGTCAAGTTTAAACGTTGCGCACAAGCAGGAGAGATAAAAGAATGGGTAGAGCCGGTATCTAATAAGGTATAAACTCGCAAGAATTCAAGATTAGCTTACCCGTGATCACCTTGTTCGAGTTTCTCGCGTTTTGGCCAGTCACGACAAACGCCCTTCCAAGAACCGCTGATTTCGACTTATCCGGGACAACTTTTGGAGTCACCATCTCCATTGAACTTGGTTTTCCTACAGAACACTCTCGAGCTATATGACCCTCCTTTCCACAGTTATAACATACATTGGATTGTTGTGGGCAGTTTGGGCTGATATGTCCCTCTTTTCCACATTTGTAACATACGACCGGTGGTCGTTTTCCTCCCCTAGAAACAGTTGATGTTTGTGCTGACGTCTTCATGTTATCATTGTTGTACCTTCTCTTCTTGAAATCTCCTCCCGACTCGCTCCTTCTATTATCACGGCCACGATTACCACCAGAGTGGTTACCGCTTTTGTCCGAATGCTTTCCTTCCCTCTGGTTGTCATTTCTTCGATGACCTCTGCCACCGGTATGACTCTGGTTGTGGTCCCTCGGTTGAACATACTCATTATCTCACTCTAATAATTGAGCCATGTTTACAACATCAGAATATAAAGAAAATTTATGAGAGATAAGATATTGCCGAATCTCGGGTTTTAGACCTCTTAGAAACATCCTTGTCATTCGTTCTTCATTTTCGACCAAATGAGGTGCAAACCTGGATAACTCTGCAAACTTCGCCTCGTACTGGGACACCGTCATGTTATTTTGTTCCAGTCTGATAAACTCCACCTCCTTCATATGACGAATACTTTCAGGAAAGTACTTGTCATTGAACAATTTCTGAAATATTTCCAAGGACATGTTGAGTGCGTCAGGCTGGGTACGCTTCACAGACTCCCACCAGTAGTCTGCCTTACCGCGGCACATAAAGGTGGCGAATGGAACCTTCTGTTCCTCCGTGCATCCCAAGACATCGAATATCTTGATAATTTGCTTGACCCACATTTCCGCCATGATCGGATCCGGCTTTCCCTTAAATTCTGGTGGTCCCAATTCTTTGAACTGCTTGGCTGTGACAAACTGCGCGTTGTTATCATTTCCACCCGTATTCTGCACACGAGTCTCCCTCGTCTGATTTTGCATGAACTGCAAAAAGCTTCTAAACATTCCATCATTCATAGTTTGCTCGGTAACGTTGTTTATAGGAGGAATATTGCCTTCCTGTTGCACGTTCCCCTGGGTGGTGATCAAAGGTGTCTCCACGGTCTGATTTACTCCATTATTAACGTTCTCAGCTGCAATTCTTAAATACTGCCATAAAACAAGGGTTAATAGTCATGTCGTATATTATCCCTACACTCTGACCGACCAAATAAACACCAAATAAACTTAATCAGGTCATACTAGCGAAGGAATTCTCCGTCTCTCCCCTCCTAGTTCTTGTCTCACATCTCAGCCAGGGATCATATCCCTAAGCTCTGATACCAACTGTGATGCCCCTAAAATAGGTATACAACACCCACTCTGAGTCGCCAAATACATGGTACAGAAAGCAAACTACAACTTCAATAATACAATTGTCGTGCAAAACACGACAACACATACTGTGAGTTTAAATACAAATATTGTCTTCTAGACAATATCCACACTCAAATAAGTCCTCATTACAATTATTCAAACACTATTTTATAGAAATAGTGAGGACTGCTAAAACATCTTTCTAGAACCATTACTCCATATCCCGACTAGATCTTGCTATGTTCTCACCTCTTGAGAAGAAAAATAGAACAAAAAAGAAAAGAGTGAGCTCAACTAGTCCAGTAAAGAATATTATGACTAAGATAATATACAACAAATTATCATTAGTATTCAACAAGGAAAAATCTGATAGAATATAATCGACAACAAGTTTTAGATCAACAACTGCAGCGGAAACAGCAAACCATTAGAAGAGTCAAGTAGAGAATGAATTCTACTATCTTCTAAGATTTAAAAGTCCATCGACAATATTTTATCCCTGTAACATCAATTAATAATTATTTTTAACCAAATATTCATTTTTGCACTACAGGCCAAAGATATTCATTTGTATCACCAGTCGGTCATGTTCATCTCAACACCTGTTCATCTTTGCACTACAGGCCAAAGATATTCATCAAGTAATCATACATCTTTGCACTACAGACCAAAGATATTCAGTAATATCATCATTTAGGACTGAGGATGATGAAAAATATCTTAAAGAAAACGAATCCAGTGAGACAGGAGGACAAATGGTAGGGATTCGTATAACAGTTTATCCAAGATCAATAATACTTCATAATAATCAATTGTGAAGCAGAATTCAAAAATAAAGATCAAAACATGGATACAATCAAAGATAGTAACCATAATATATATCTTGGACAAAAAGAAAAAAAATTTATTTTTCGGTGAATAGTACTGTATTCGTGAATAGTACCCGTATACGTGAATAGTAACCCTGACATAAAAAGTTTCAAATTTGATAAAAAGTTCATATCAATATTTTGGCATAATGATATTGAAGAAAATATCATTTAAGAAGAAGATAATATCCCTTACCTCAAAATATCAGTACTTCTAGTCGGAATACCGGTATAAGGCTGAAAGAAACTTGCTCTGATGAATAGAAACTCTCAAAATATCTAAATACTCACAAAATACACTCAATAATCTAGAGAGAGAAAGAGAGAAAACTTGTTTCACTTAGCCTTCTATTTATAGAAAAATGTTAGCACGCCGAAGCAAACTTAACCTGCAACCTGATGGCTTTACCTGCTACTATTCCCACCCACCACATTTGAATAAAAATCTCAGCACATTTTTTCACCAACCAAGAGTGGGGCCCACCAATTCTAGAATTTTCTACCAAAATGATTAACTCCGAAAATTCAACAATTTCTGAACCAGTCATCTCGTAAAATTCATAATAAATCATACGTTCTTTTTTAACGGTTCAAAATTTGTGGACATATACTCAACTTATATATGTATAACATATCCAAAAATTACCACGATCCAACGGTCGGATTAAAAATTATAACCCCCGCAAAATATCTCAAAAAACCCTAATTTAATTTTTAATACCGACAAAAATACTGATAAAACACCTCAACATTAACTCCTTCATTTTTAATCACAAAATATATCCCTCATTTATATCCACATAAAATAAATATTTTCTTATCATATGAATCAATAATTAATTATTCACAAATAATATTACAGAATCACATTTATGACAACCAGACTGTTCCCAGAAAAGAGGGGGCTTTCCAATAAGAATTTCTCCTTATTGGCGCGTAATTAGATGACGAAACCTCTCCTTAGACAGAACTTTCTAAACATTGCCAATAATGTTATCTAATAATATTATTCAAATAATATGAATTATTGATCTGATAATGGGAAATACTGTGCAGTGACAATTATTGAAACAACAATAATATAAAATATCAATGCAGCAATTATTGAATCAATAAAATAAAATATTGAACAGTAACTACTGTAACAATTATTGAGTAGTGCATTCCTTCGTAAGAATCAATTATTGGTGCAATAACGTGTGCTACTGTATTTTAACCACCAGGTATTCCAACAGTATTAACGGTAACAACTACGCCGTTAATTATAAACAACTTATACTTGTTGTTTTCTTCATCCAATCGCTTTTTGTTATGGGGCCCACACAAGGCTGCGCCGTCGTACGAATATTCCCCGACAGCAAGAATATTCCACGACCAAACGAATATTCACTGACCAAAAATGAATATTTTATAACCACTTGCTTATTTGAAATATTTGCGCATTTTATCCATAACTAA
This sequence comes from Panax notoginseng, assembly GCA_016801055.1. Lineage (NCBI taxonomy): Eukaryota > Viridiplantae > Streptophyta > Magnoliopsida > Apiales > Araliaceae > Panax > Panax notoginseng. The sequence continues at coordinate 185,622,834 of CM029014.1, forward strand.
CTACATTAATCAAATCAACCCTTTCTATTTCAAAATAATAAATAGAGGAAATTTAATTTTATTTATTAATAAGTTGGGGTCTTACAGACATGCTCCTTCCAATCCAAGATCTTGACAGGTACCTCCTCGTACGTTAAATTTTTGACTATTTCGTATGGTTCTAACTCAATAACGTGGTTCGGGTCGTCCACATAATTTCGTAACTTCGATACGTGAAAAACGTTATGAACACGCGTCATACTTGGCTGTAAAGCGAGTCTATAGGCCATAGTTTCTATTCAATCGAGGATTTCAAATGGACTAATAAATCAAAGGTTGAGATTTCTTCTCTTCATCAACTCTTACTTCTAGAATAACGCCTTCTTGCACCTTCTTCTTTATATTCATCAGCTCTGGTGTGTAGCTTGAGCGGTTTTAACTTTATCGATTAAAGTCGATTCTAATCGTATATTCGTTATCTTCACGCAAATTCTTGGAATCTATAACTCTATCTCCATCTTCTGTAAGTCGTACGAAATGGGTCTTTGTGTTAACAATATCGCACTCGTAACCACATACGATTTTCTACTCAACACGTCAGCCACCACGTTCATTTTTTCTAGGATGGTATTGAATGGTATGGCCGTAATCTTTCAACAACTCGAGCCAACGTCGTTGCCGCATGTTGAGTTCTACATTCCTCGCTCCATTCAAATTTTGTATCTTTTCGAGTCAGCTGAGTTAATAGAGTAGCGATTCGAGAAAATCTTTCCACAAAATCTTCGATAATAACCAACTAAGCATATAAAGCTACGTATTTCGATTACTGACTTAGGCTGCTCTCAACTGTGACTCATATCTCAATCTTGGATAGCACGTCACAATGACACTTATCAGTTTACTACCACACAAATATGGCATCCCCTACAGAGAGTCTGGCTTAGGTGCATTCCACAAAGGAAGTCACCAGATAGAGGCTCGGGTACCAAATTCTATAGTTAAATTTTTAACTCTCGAAGTTCAATAGGAGCCATTCGATATGAGATTTTAGAAATGGATTTTGTACCGGGTTCAAAGTCGATACAAAATTCAATATCACACTTTGGGAGTAAGCCAAGAAATTCTTCAGGAAATACATCAGGAAACAAAATATTATTCAAATATGACGTATTAAAGTCCATGACACGGGTAAGAAAACTTGGCATCCGTTGTTTAATAAACGAATGGCTTTATGGCTTGATATGACAATGATTGACTTCAGTGGTTTGGTTGCTTGAATTCGAATAACAGGTTGCTTAGGAATATAAAAACTAACAACCTTACGAAAGCAATCAATTTTGGTATGATGAGTAGTTAATCAATCAATCAATCCCTAAAATCACATCAATAGCAAGTATCTTTAAAGAGATAAGGTCAACAAGTAATGTGATGGTGCCTACTTGGATCAAACAAGATTTATAAACAGTAGATGTAACGAAAGTTTCTCTTAATAAAGATCAACAAATAAGTCAAAGTCTAATTTTTCAAGAGTCAAGTTCAAACGTTGAGCACAAGCAGGAGAGATAAAAGAATGGGTAGAACCGGTATCTAATAACGTATACACTTCGTAAGAATTTATAATTAACTAACCCGTGCTAACTTCGTTCGGGTTCCTCGCATTCTGACCGGTCACGACAAACGCTCTTCCAGAAACCGTTGACTTTAACTTTTCTGGGACAGCCTTTTGAGTCACCATCCCCGCTGGACTGGGTTTTGCTATCGTATAATCTCGAGCGATATGACCTTCATTTTCACAATTATAACATACCTTGGAAGGCTATGAACAGTTTGGACTTATATGTCCCTCCTCTCCGCATTTATAGCATCTAACTGGCGGTCGTTCTCCTTCCCTAGAATTTGTTGCTGGTGTTGCTGCCGACATCTTCCCGTCATCGTTAAATCTTCTCTTCTTGAAATTTCCACTTGAGTTATTTCTTCTATTATCTTGGTCATGATTACCACCGAAGTGGTTACTATTTCTGGCACGATAATTTCCTCCACGATGGTTATCCTTGTTTTGATGACCGTTGCCATCGGTACGATTATCATCGAGTTGTAGGTCGTTATTCTTCGATTGAGCTGACTCATTATCGCACTCTAATAACTGAGCCCTATTCACAACATCTGAATATAGAGAAAATTTATGAGAAATGAGATATTGACGTATGTCGGGTTTCAAACCTCTCAAAAATATTCGCGTCATACGTTCCTCATTCTCCACCAAATGAGGTGCAAATCTGGATAACTCCACGAACTTCGCCTCGTACTGGGACACCGTCATATTGTTCTGTTCTAGTCTAATAAACTTTACCTCCTTCATATGACGAATACTTTTAGGAAAGTACTTGTCATTGAACAGTTTCTGAAACGTTTCCCAAGACATGCTGAGTGCGGCTGACTGGGTACGCTTCACAGATTCCCACCAGTATTTTGCCTCGTTACGAAACATAAAAGTGGCAAATGGAACCTTCTGTTCCTCCGTACATCCCAAGACATCGAATATATTGGCAATTTGCTTGACCCACGTCTTCGCCTTAATCGGATTCGGCTTTCCCTAGAATTCTGGTGGTCCCAACTCTTTGAACTGTTTGGCTGTGACAAATCGTGTGTTGCTATCATTTTCACCGGTATTTTGTACACGAGTCTCCCTCGTCTGATTTTGCATGAACTGCAAAAAGCTTCTAAACATCTCATCGTTCATCGTCTGATCAGTGGTGTTGTTCATAAGTGGAACATTATCGGCCTGTTGCACGTTCTCCTCATTGGTGAGCAAAGGTGTCTCCACGGTCTCATTTACTCCACTGTTAACATTCCCAGTTGCCATTCTCAATTACTGCCATAAAACAAGGGTTAATTTAACAAATTAACAAATCACATAATACCCCTATATTATGACCGACCAACAAATAAGCTTAGGTAGGACATACTAGCGAAGGATTTACTCGTCTCTCCCCTCCTAGTTTTATTCTCCGATCTCCGTCAGAGATCATATCCCTAAGCTCTGATACCAACTGTGACGCCCCCAAAATAGGTCCATTCCACCCAACATATTCTGAGTCGCCAAATACATGGTACAGAAATAATTACAACTTTATTATTACAATTGTCGTGCAAAATACGACAACACATATACTGTGAGTTTAAATACAAATATTATCATCTAGACAGTATTCATACTCAAATAAGTCCTCATTACGATTATTAATACACTATTTTACAGAATAGTGAGGACTACTAAAACCACTTTTAGAACCAGCATTCCACACCCCGACTAGTATTCGCTACATTCTTGCCTCCTGAGAAGAAAAATGGAACAGCAAGGAAAAGGGTGAGCTCAACTAGCCCAGTAAAGAATATTATGACTAAGATAATGTACAACAAATTATCATTAGTCTTCAACAGGGAAAAATTTAATAGAATACTGTAAGATCCCGAATTTTATGAAATAAAAGTATTCAATTTTTCTTATAATTACTATTCAGTAAATGGTTAAATTGATAAAAGCTTAAAGTATTGGGTGAAATATGAATTTTTTTTTTTTTCAAAATAAGCAAGTGGTTATAAAATAATCATTGTTGTCGGGGAATATTCGTTTGGTCGTGGAATATTCTTTCTGTCGGGGAATATTCGTACGACGGCGCAGCTATTTGTGGGCTCCATAACGAATAACTGTCGGATGAAGAAAACGACAAATTTGAGTTTTTACAAATAACGGCGTAGTTGTTACCGTTAACACTATTGGAATACCCGGTGGTTAAAATACAGTAATACGCGTTATTGCACAGTAGCACACGGTATTGCACAGTATTTTTAAAATTATTGATTCTTACGTAAGAAGGCACTACTCAATAATTGTTACAGTAATTACTGTTCAATATTTTATTTTATTGATTCAATAATTGCTACGTTGAAATTTTATATTATTGTTGTTCAATAATTGTTGATGCACAATATTTTCCTTTATCAGATCAATAATTCATATTATTTGAATAATATTATTAGATAACATTATTGGCAATGTCTAGAAAGTTCTGTCTAAGGAGAGGTTTGGTCATCTAATTGTGCGCCAGTAAGGAGAAATCCTTATTGGAAAGCCCCCTCTTTCCTGGGAACGGCCTGGTTGTCATAAATGTGATTCTGTAATATTATTTGTGAATAATTAATTATTGATTCATATGATAAGAAAATATTTATTTTATGTGGATATAAATGAGGGATATATTTTTGTGGTTAAAAAAAATGAAGGAGTTAATGTTGAGATTTTTATCCGTATTTTTGTCGGAATGGAGGTATTAAAAATCAGGGTTTTTGAGATATTTTGCGGGGGTTATAATTTTTAATCCGACCGTTGGATCGTGGTAATTTTTGGATATGTTATACATATATAAGTTGAGTATATGCCCACAAAATTTGAACCGTTAAAAATGAACGTATGATTTATTATGAATTTTACGAGATGACTGGTTCAGAAATTGTTGAATTTTCGGAGTTTATCATTTTGGTAGAAAATTCTAGAATTGGTGGGCCCCACTTGTGGTTGGTGAAGAAATGTGCTGAATTATATTTCAAATGTGGTGGGTGGGAATAGTAGCAGGTAAAGCCATCAGGTTGCAGGTCAAACCTACCAAAATTTTCCTATAAATAGAGGGCTAAGTTAGAATTGAAAATCACACCAAAAACATAAGCTTTCTCTCTTTCTCTCTCTATATTATGAAGCATATTTTGAGAGTATTTAGATAATTTGAGAGTTTCTATTCAGTGCAAGTTTCCTTCGGCTTTGCATTCCAGTCAGAAATACTGCACTTTTGAGGTAAGGGATAGTAAGGGATTGTAAGGGATAGTAAGGGATAGTAAGGGATTTTAAGGGTTGTTATGATTTTCAGTTTCGTAATTTTTCTGATCTTCAAAAATTCTGGAAAAATTTGAAATGATATTTTGATGAGTTTTCTTGATTGTGTCCAAAAATGGTGATTTTTGGATGTATAGATTGAGAGTTATGAATTTTATGAGAAAAGACTATTTTAAAAGTAACCGCTTATAATTCCTTGTGGTTAACTCCAAAATTGATGAAATTTTTATTGGGAGTACATGTATATGATAGAAGTATACTCTGTAAATTTCAGAATTTTTAGACAAAAGTACAATTTTTGATAAATGTCTAAATATTCGGCTATTTTGGCCATATGAAAAATAGTAAATGACTTTTAAAAATTCTGAGAAAAATATATGTTCACTATGGGACTATATTATGCTAAATCCCAGAAAAGAAATATTTTTGGAACTGATTTGGTATTTTTCATGAAAATGGTCTAGTTATGAGTAAATGAATTAAATATGTTTTGTGAAGAAAGAAAATTGGAAAATAGGATTTTATGGCTTGAGAATCCTATATGAGGTATATGCAGATTTTTGATGAGGGTTTTGGTTATTGATGATGAAATTGTAAGAGTTGGCATTTTATGATGATTAAATGCATTAATTAGTAAAGTGTAAACAATTAAAATAAATTGTTTATAAATTTAAGTAATGTTATTCTTTCAATATCATTATACCGAAATATTGGTATGAATTTTATTGTAGAATTTCTATCTTTTGTGTCGGGGTTACTATTCATGAGTTACGAATATTACTCTTGAGATTAAAACTATATGTTGATCATATTATTTTTATCATCATATATAACATTTTTATAACCCTGATGTTGAAATTCTCTTTCACTGGAGTGTAAAGATGGGTAGATTATTGGTATGATCATGACTAGGGTTCTCTTTGGCCTGTAGTGCAAAGTTGAATTGTGACTGGTATGATCATGACCATTGAATTTATAAGTGAATATCTTTAGCTTAAGTGCAAAGGTGAAATGATCAACATGGTTATAATTATTGTTTATATAAATTCTGAAATGATTATATATTTCTTTGAGATATGAATATATTTGGCCTGTAGTGCAAATATGAATTGTTGATGAATATCTTTGGCATGTAGTGCAAAGATGGCCTGTTGATGAATATCTTTGGCCTGTAGTGCAAAGATGAACTGTTGTTGAATATCTTTGGCCCGTAGTGCAAAGATGGTTTGTTGATGAAAATCTTTGGCCCGTAGTGCAAAGATGGATTTGTTAGTATGATTATAAACAGGAACTGTGATTTGGTATAACCATGATCTTTGATGTTTCAGGTAAAGACAGGTGATGAAAATATTCTTCGTCCTGGGTGCGAAGAAAAATTTATAGTCACAATTATGATTATGAGTTATTCATATGATTGTGGAAAGGAACTGTTGAGTGATGTTACATGGATAAAATATTATTGGTGGATTTTTAACATGGAGAAGATAATAGACTTTATAGTCTATTTGACTCTTCTAATGGATTGCATGTTCCGCTGCAACTATGGTTGAAATTTTTATCATTTACCATATGTTCTAAATCTCTGATTTATTGTTGATGAAGGCTATTGATAATTGAATTATCTTTAGTCATGATATTCTTTACTGAGCTAGTTGTGCTCACCCTTTTGCTTCACAATTCCTTTCAGGTAATAAGAGTGTAGCTGGGTCGAGCGAGGGTAACGGGGAAATAGAACGGTGGTCTCTAGCTGTGGATGTTCTCCCGAAGCAGTATAGAAAAGTTCATTTAGTAGTTATATTTGGTGAATCCAATAGGGTAAGGTGTACCCAACGTTGGAAGGGTGGTTTGCCACTATCATACAAGATGTCTAATGACATACAACCTCGTGTCATCATAAGACAGGGATGTGCTCATCCACTTGCTGAGTATATCTATGGGCACTACCTATTTAATCTTGGTGTTTGTTTGAAGTATAATTCTCAATTAGAGACAGTGGAGATAATGATAAGTCAAGAGAAGACTCACCATTGGGAAGAATATGATAGTAATCTTCTCGTTTTTCTTTGGGGTCTATTGGGTCAACCAAGGATAATTCTGTGGCCATATGATATCTATCATAACCTAGACGCGTGGCCTCCCATGTACGAAGGTTTTCTTGAGCACTTCCCAAAGATTCTAATTTCTAAAACAGTTTTTGACTATACCTTTATGTAAGGTGTTATTGTGAGGTGATGTCCACGGTTGAAACATGAGTCACATTTGGTATATATTTGTATCCAAACTCACAGCATATGTGTTGTTGTATTTTGCACTACAATTGTTGTAATAAAGTTGTAGTTGTTTTCTGTACCATGTATTTGGCGACTCAGAATAGGTTGGATGGAATGAACCTATTTTGGGGTTGTCACAGGTGGTATCAGAGCCATAAGTAAAGAGCCCCGAGCCTCTCGCTGGTGACTTCCTGTTGATGGGGGATGCACCGAAGCCAGACTCTCCGTAGGGGACGCCGTTCTGCGGTGGCAAATTGATAGGTACCATTGTGAGGTGCTGTGGTTGAAGCACCACGAGAGTCACAGGTGGTATCAGAGCTTAGGGATATGATCTCTGGCGGAGATCGGGGAATACAACTAGGAGGGGAGAGATGAGTAAATCCTTCGCTAGTGTGTCCTACCTAAGCTTATTTGTTGGTCAGTCATAATATCGGGATATTATGTGATATGTTAATTTGTTAAATTAACACTTGTTTTGAAGCTGTATTCTAGAATGTTATTTGAAATACAGGAGATGAGCAATGGAGAAATTATGATGATAGAGAAGATGGAATTTGAAATGAAAGGAAGGTATTCTCAACTCTTTGAAATACCAGGTACGTAAATTTCGGGGACGAAATTTCATAAGGAGGGGAGATTGTAAGACCCCGAATTTTATGAAATAAAAGTATTCAATTTTTCTTATAATTACTATTCAGTAAATGGTTAAATTGATAAAAGCTTAAAGTATTGGGTGAAATATGAATTTTTTTTTCAAAATAAGCAAGTGGTTATAAAATAATCATTGTTGTCGGGGAATATTCGTTTGGTCGTGGAATATTCTTTCTGTCGGGGAATATTCGTACGACGGCGCAGCTATTTGTGGGCCCCATAACGAATAACTGTCGGATGAAGAAAATGACAAATTTGAGTTTTTACAAATAACGGCGTAGTTGTTACCGTTAACACTGTTGGAATACCCGGTGGTTAAAATACAGTAATACGCGTTATTGCACAGTAGCACACGGTATTGCACAGTATTTTTAAAATTATTGATTCTTACGTAAAAAGGCACTACTCAATAATTGTTACAGTAATTACTGTTCAATATTTTATTTTATTGATTCAATAATTGCTACGTTGAAATTTTATATTATTGTTGTTCAATAATTGTTGATGCACAGTATTTTCCTTTATCAGATCAATAATTCATATTATTTGAATAATATTATTAGATAACATTATTGGCAATGTCTAGAAAGTTCTGTCTAAGGAGAGGTTTGGTCATCTAATTGCGCGCCAGTAAGGAGAAATCCTTATTGGAAAGCCCCCTCTTTCCTGGGAACGGCCTGGTTGTCATAAATGTGATTCTGTAATATTATTTGTTAATAATTAATTATTGATTCATATGATAAGAAAATATTTATTTTATGTGGATATAAATGAGGGATATATTTTTGTGGTTAAAAAATGAAGGAGTTAATGTTGAGATTTTTATCCGTATTTTTGTCGGAATGGAGGTATTAAAAATCAGGGTTTTTGAGATATTTTGCGGGGGTTATAATTTTTAATCCGACCGTTGGATCGTGGTAATTTTTGGATATGTTATACATATATAAGTTGAGTATATGCCCACAAATTTTGAACCGTTAAAAATGAACGTATGATTTATTATGAATTTTACGAGATGACTGGTTCAGAAATTGTTGAATTTTCGGAGTTTATCATTTTGGTAGAAAATTCTAGAATTGGTGGGCCCCACTTGTGGTTGGTGAAGAAATGTGCTGAATTATATTTCAAATGTGGTGGGTGGGAATAGTAGCAGGTAAAGCCATCAGGTTGCAGGTCAAACCTACCAAAATTTTCCTATAAATAGAGGGCTAAGTTAGAATTGAAAATCACACCAAAAACATAAGCTTTCTCTCTTTCTCTCTCTATATTATGAAGCATATTTTGTGAGTATTTAGATACTTTGAGAGTTTCTATTCAGTGCAAGTTTCCTTCAGCTTTGCATTCCAGTCAGAAATACTGCTCTTTTGAGGTAAGGGATAGTAAGGGATTGTAAGGGATAGTAAGGGATAGTAAGGGATTTTAAGGGTTGTTATGATTTTCAGTTTCGTAATTTTTCTGATCTTCAAAAATTCTGGAAAAATTTGAAATGATATTTTGATGAGTTTTCTTGATTGTGTCCAAAAATGGTGATTTTTGGATGTATAGATTGAGAGTTATGAATTTTATGAGAAAAGACTATTTTAAAAGTAACCGCTTATAATTCCTTGTGGTTAACTCCAAAATTGATGAAATTTTTATTGGGAGTACATGTATATGATAGAAGTATACTCTGTAAATTTCAGAATTTTTAGACAAAAGTACAATTTTTGATAAATGTCTAAATATTCGGCTATTTTGGCCATATGAAAAATAGTAAATGACTTTTAAAAATTCTGAGAAAAATATATGTTCACTATGGGACTATATTTTGCTAAATCCCAGAAAAGAAATATTTTTGGAACTGATTTGGTATTTTTCATGAAAATGGTCTAGTTATGAGTAAATGAATTAAATATGTTTTGTGAAGAAAGAAAATTGGAAAATAGGATTTTATGGCTTGAGAATCCTATATGAGGTATATGCAGATTTTTGATGAGGGTTTTGGTTATTGATGATGAAATTGTAAGAGTTGGCATTTTATGATGATTAAATGCATTAATTAGTAAAGTGTAAACAATTAAAATAAATTGTTTATAAATTTAAGTAATGTTATTCTTTCAATATCATTATACCGAAATATTGGTATGAATTTTATTGTAGAATTTCTATCTTTTGTGTCGGGGTTACTATTCATGAGTTACGAATATTACTCTTGAGATTAAAACTATATGTTGATCATATTATTTTTATCATCATATATAACATTTTTATAACCCTGATGTTGAAATTCTCTTTCACTGGAGTGTAAAGATGGGTAGATTATTGGTATGATCATGACTAGGGTTCTCTTTGGCCTGTAGTGCAAAGTTGAATTGTGACTGGTATGATCATGACCATTGAATTTATAATTGAATATCTTTAGCTTAAGTGCAAAGGTGAAATGATCAACATGGTTATAATTATTGTTTATATAAATTCTGAAATGATTATATATTTCTTTGAGATATGAATATATTTGGCCTGTAGTGCAAATATGAATTGTTGATGAATATCTTTGGCATGTAGTGCAAAGATGGCCTGTTGATGAATATCTTTGGCCTGTAGTGCAAAGATGAACTGTTGTTGAATATCTTTGGCCCGTAGTGCAAAGATGGTTTGTTGATGAAAATCTTTGGCCCGTAGTGCAAAGATGGATTTGTTAGTATGATTATAAACAGGAACTGTGATTTGGTATAACCATGATCTTTGATGTTTCAGGTAAAGACAGGTGATGAAAATATTCTTCGTCCTGGGTGCGAAGAAAAATTTATAGTCACAATTATGATTATGAGTTATTCATATGATTGTGGAAAGGAACTGTTGAGTGATGTTACATGGATAAAATATTGTTGGTGGATTTTTAACATGGAGAAGATAATAGACTTTATAGTCTATTTGACTCTTCTAATGGATTGCTGTTCCGCTGCAACTATGGTTGAAATTTTTATCATTTACCATATGTTCTAAATCTCTGATTTATTGTTGATGAAGGCTATTGATAATTTAATTATCTTTAGTCATGATATTCTTTACTGAGCTAGTTGTGCTCACCCTTTTGCTTCACAATTCCTTTCAGGTAATAAGAGTGTAGCTGGGTCGAGCGAGGGTAACGGGGAAATAGAACGGTGGTCTCTAGCTGTGGATGTTCTCCCGAAGCAGTATAGAAAAGTTCATTTAGTAGTTATATTTGGTGAATCCAATAGGGTAAGGTGTACCCAACGTTGGAAGGGTGGTTTGCCACTATCATACAAGATGTCTAATGACATACAACCTCGTGTCATCATAAGACAGGGATGTGCTCATCCACTTGCTGAGTATATCTATGGGCACTACCTATATAATCTTGGTGTTTGTTTGAAGTATAATTCTCAATTAGAGACAGTGGAGATAATGATAAGTCAAGAGAAGACTCACCATTGGGAAGAATATGATAGTAATCTTCTCGTTTTTCTTTGGGGTCTATTGGGTCAACCAAGGATAATTCTGTGGCCATATGATATCTATCATAACCTAGACGCGTGGCCTCCCATGTACGAAGGTTTTCTTGAGCACTTCCCAAAGATTCTAATTTCTAAAACAGTTTTTGACTATACCTTTATGTAAGGTGTTATTGTGAGGTGATGTCCACGGTTGAAACATGAGTCACATTTGGTATATATTTGTATCCAAACTCACAGCATATGTGTTGTTGTATTTTGCACTACAATTGTTGTAATAAAGTTGTAGTTGTTTTCTGTACCATGTATTTGGCGACTCAGAATAGGTTGGATGGAATGAACCTATTTTGGGGTTGTCACAGGTGGTATCAGAGCCATAAGTAAAGAGCCCCGAGCCTCTCGCTGGTGACTTCCTGTTGATGGGGGATGCACCGAAGCCAGACTCTCCGTAGGGGACGCCGTTCTGCGGTGGCAAATTGATAGGTACCATTGTGAGGTGCTGTGGTTGAAGCACCACGAGAGTCACAGGTGGTATCAGAGCTTAGGGATATGATCTCTGGCGGAGATCGGGGAATACAACTAGGAGGGGAGAGATGAGTAAATCCTTCGCTAGTGTGTCCTACCTAAGCTTATTTGTTGGTCAGTCATAATATCGGGATATTATGTGATATGTTAATTTGTTAAATTAACACTTGTTTTGAAGCTGTATTCTAGAATGTTATTTGAAATACAGGAGATGAGCAATGGAGAAATTATGATGATAGAGAAGATGGAATTTGAAATGAAAGGAAGGTATTCTCAACTCTTTGAAATACCAGGTACGTAAATTTCGGGGACGAAATTTCATAAGGAGGGGAGATTGTAAGACCCCGAATTTTATGAAATAAAAGTATTCAATTTTTCTTATAATTACTATTCAGTAAATGGTTAAATTGATAAAAGCTTAAAGTATTGGGTGAAATATGAATTTTTTTTTTTTCAAAATAAGCAAGTGGTTATAAAATAATCATTGTTGTCGGGGAATATTCGTTTGGTCGTGGAATATTCTTTCTGTCGGGGAATATTCGTACGACGGCGCAGCTATTTGTGGGCCCCATAACGAATAACTGTCGGATGAAGAAAATGACAAATTTGAGTTTTTACAAATAACGGCGTAGTTGTTACCGTTAACACTATTGGAATACCCGGTGGTTAAAATACAGTAATACGCGTTATTGCACAGTAGCACACGGTATTGCACAGTATTTTTAAAATTATTGATTCTTACGTAAAAAGGCACTACTCAATAATTGTTACAGTAATTACTGTTCAATATTTTATTTTATTGATTCAATAATTGCTACGTTGAAATTTTATATTATTGTTGTTCAATAATTGTTGATGCACAGTATTTTCCTTTATCAGATCAATAATTCATATTATTTGAATAATATTATTAGATAACATTATTGGCAATGTCTAGAAAGTTCTGTCTAAGGAGAGGTTTGGTCATCTAATTGTGCGCCAGTAAGGAGAAATCCTTATTGGAAAGCCCCCTCTTTCCTGGGAACGGCCTGGTTGTCATAAATGTGATTCTGTAATATTATTTGTGAATAATTAATTATTGATTCATATGATAAGAAAATATTTATTTTATGTGGATATAAATGAGGGATATATTTTTGTGGTTAAAAAAAATGAAGGAGTTAATGTTGAGATTTTTATCCGTATTTTTGTCGGAATGGAGGTATTAAAAATCAGGGTTTTTGAGATATTTTGCGGGGGTTATAATTTTTAATCCGACCGTTGGATCGTGGTAATTTTTGGATATGTTATACATATATAAGTTGAGTATATGCCCACAAAATTTGAACCGTTAAAAATGAACGTATGATTTATTATGAATTTTACGAGATGACTGGTTCAGAAATTGTTGAATTTTCGGAGTTTATCATTTTGGTAGAAAATTCTAGAATTGGTGGGCCCCACTTGTGGTTGGTGAAGAAATGTGCTGAATTATATTTCAAATGTGGTGGGTGGGAATAGTAGCAGGTAAAGCCATCAGGTTGCAGGTCAAACCTACCAAAATTTTCCTATAAATAGAGGGCTAAGTTAGAATTGAAAATCACACCAAAAACATAAGCTTTCTCTCTTTCTCTCTCTATATTATGAAGCATATTTTGAGAGTATTTAGATAATTTGAGAGTTTCTATTCAGTGCAAGTTTCCTTCGGCTTTGCATTCCAGTCAGAAATACTGCACTTTTGAGGTAAGGGATAGTAAGGGATTGTAAGGGATAGTAAGGGATAGTAAGGGATTTTAAGGGTTGTTATGATTTTCAGTTTCGTAATTTTTCTGATCTTCAAAAATTCTGGAAAAATTTGAAATGATATTTTGATGAGTTTTCTTGATTGTGTCCAAAAATGGTGATTTTTGGATGTATAGATTGAGAGTTATGAATTTTATGAGAAAAGACTATTTTAAAAGTAACCGCTTATAATTCCTTGTGGTTAACTCCAAAATTGATGAAATTTTTATTGGGAGTACATGTATATGATAGAAGTATACTCTGTAAATTTCAGAATTTTTAGACAAAAGTACAATTTTTGATAAATGTCTAAATATTCGGCTATTTTGGCCATATGAAAAATAGTAAATGACTTTTAAAAATTCTGAGAAAAATATATGTTCACTATGGGACTATATTATGCTAAATCCCAGAAAAGAAATATTTTTGGAACTGATTTGGTATTTTTCATGAAAATGGTCTAGTTATGAGTAAATGAATTAAATATGTTTTGTGAAGAAAGAAAATTGGAAAATAGGATTTTATGGCTTGAGAATCCTATATGAGGTATATGCAGATTTTTGATGAGGGTTTTGGTTATTGATGATGAAATTGTAAGAGTTGGCATTTTATGATGATTAAATGCATTAATTAGTAAAGTGTAAACAATTAAAATAAATTGTTTATAAATTTAAGTAATGTTATTCTTTCAATATCATTATACCGAAATATTGGTATGAATTTTATTGTAGAATTTCTATCTTTTGTGTCGGGGTTACTATTCATGAGTTACGAATATTACTCTTGAGATTAAAACTATATGTTGATCATATTATTTTTATCATCATATATAACATTTTTATAACCCTGATGTTGAAATTCTCTTTCACTGGAGTGTAAAGATGGGTAGATTATTGGTATGATCATGACTAGGGTTCTCTTTGGCCTGTAGTGCAAAGTTGAATTGTGACTGGTATGATCATGACCATTGAATTTATAAGTGAATATCTTTAGCTTAAGTGCAAAGGTGAAATGATCAACATGGTTATAATTATTGTTTATATAAATTCTGAAATGATTATATATTTCTTTGAGATATGAATATATTTGGCCTGTAGTGCAAATATGAATTGTTGATGAATATCTTTGGCATGTAGTGCAAAGATGGCCTGTTGATGAATATCTTTGGCCTGTAGTGCAAAGATGAACTGTTGTTGAATATCTTTGGCCCGTAGTGCAAAGATGGTTTGTTGATGAATATCTTTGGCCCGTAGTGCAAAGATGGATTTGTTAGTATGATTATAAACAGGAACTGTGATTTGGTATAACCATGATCTTTGATGTTTCAGGTAAAGACAGGTGATGAAAATATTCTTCGTCCTGGGTGCGAAGAAAAATTTATAGTCACAATTATGATTATGAGTTATTCATATGATTGTGGAAAGGAACTGTTGAGTGATGTTACATGGATAAAATATTATTGGTGGATTTTTAACATGGAGAAGATAATAGACTTTATAGTCTATTTGACTCTTCTAATGGATTGCATGTTCCGCTGCAACTATGGTTGAAATTTTTATCATTTACCATATGTTCTAAATCTCTGATTTATTGTTGATGAAGGCTATTGATAATTGAATTATCTTTAGTCATGATATTCTTTACTGAGCTAGTTGTGCTCACCCTTTTGCTTCACAATTCCTTTCAGGTAATAAGAGTGTAGCTGGGTCGAGCGAGGGTAACGGGGAAATAGAACGGTGGTCTCTAGCTGTGGATGTTCTCCCGAAGCAGTATAGAAAAGTTCATTTAGTAGTTATATTTGGTGAATCCAATAGGGTAAGGTGTACCCAACGTTGGAAGGGTGGTTTGCCACTATCATACAAGATGTCTAATGACATACAACCTCGTGTCATCATAAGACAGGGATGTGCTCATCCACTTGCTGAGTATATCTATGGGCACTACCTATTTAATCTTAGTGTTTATTTGAAGTATAATTCTCAATTAGAGACAGTGGAGATAATGATAAGTCAAGAGAAGACTCACCATTGGGAAGAATATGATAGTAATCTTCTCGTTTTTCTTTGGGGTCTATTGGGTCAACCAAGGATAATTCTGTGGCCATATGATATCTATCATAACCTAGACGCGTGGCCTCCCATGTACGAAGGTTTTCTTGAGCACTTCCCAAAGATTCTAATTTCTAAAACAGTTTTTGACTATACCTTTATGTAAGGTGTTATTGTGAGGTGATGTCCACGGTTGAAACATGAGTCACATTTGGTATATATTTGTATCCAAACTCACAGCATATGTGTTGTTGTATTTTGCACTACAATTGTTGTAATAAAGTTGTAGTTGTTTTCTGTACCATGTATTTGGCGACTCAGAATAGGTTGGATGGAATGAACTTATTTTGGGGTTGTCACAAATACAATAGACAACAAATTTTAAATTAATATTCGCAGCGGAAATAATAATTCATTAGAAGAGTTAAGTAGATGATGAAATCTACTATCATCTATGAATTTAAAAGTCCATCATCAATATTTTATCCCTGTAACATCAATCAATAAACATCTTGAATTAAATATTCATCTTTGCACTATAGGCCAAAGATATTCATCAGTTGGTCATATTCATCTCAACACCTGTTTATCTTTGCACTACGGGCCAAAGATATTCATCATAAAATCATTAATCTTTGTACTACAGGCCAAAGATATTCAGTTATATCATCATTTAGGACTGAGGATGATGAAAAATCTTTTAAAGAAAACGAATCCAGTGAAACAAAAGAATAAATTTTAAGGATTCGTATTTCAAACAATCCGAGTTCAAAAATACTTCATAAATAATCATAGCGAAGTAAAATTTAAGAATGATCAAAACATGGATACAATCAAAGCTAGTATCCATAATAGATATCTTGGACATAGAAAAGAAAATTTAATTTTTTCCTGTGAATAGTGCCGTATTTGTGAATAGTATCGTATACGTGAATAGTAACCTCGACACTAAAAGGTAAAAATTCCACAAGAAAAAAAATATCATGCTTCGTGAATAGTACTCGTGAATAGTAACTCATGAATAGTAATCCTGACATGAAAAAGTTCCAAATTTGATAAAAAGTTCCATCCAATATTTCGGCATAATGATATTGAAGAAATAATATCATTTATGAAGAAAATAACATCCCTTACCTCGAAAAGACAGTACTTCTGACTAGAATACTGGATATAGTGCTGAAGGAAACTTGCACCGTATAACAACACTTAAAGTATCAAAATACTCACAAGAATACGCTCAATATATCGAGAGAGAAAGAGAGAAAAAACTTCAGTTTCTGGTGTGATTTTTAATTCTAACCTAAGCACCCTATTTATAGAAAAATGCTTCGAACACCAAAGCAGAAAATTTAATATAATATTAATATAATTATTATAATTTCTACGCCAACCTTCCGAGATCTGAATTCAGCAACATAACACATTTATCACATGTGGGACATTCACCAAAAACGTTTTTCTTTAAAAAAATAATTAAAACTTCTAAAAATCAATTATTTCGGAACTTCAGAACTTCAATAATTTATAATAAATAGCCATTTTATCAGAAAATTCGAATCTTGCGACCTTTTATAGGAAATTCAATTCTCTACAACTTTGCTGAAGAAAATTTTTCCAAATTCCAAATAAAAATTGACCGAAATCCACATACGGACGATTTTACAGGCTATAATCAAATTTCAGTCAAGAAATGGGGTCCACCGACACACAAAATATGTGTTAATCATTTAATGTAATAAAAATACTCTTCTTCCTAATATACTCATATATCCCACATTCATTGTAAAAATATCATCATATTATATTATAATAATATAATAAAATATTATTTTATCAGAAAAGATAAAATATCAATTTTTAACAATTGTCACTTTAAAAATTTTCTCCATCTATATCCACATAAAATTAATATTTTTCTCATAATATAAATCAATAATTAATTATTCACAAATAATATTTCAGAATCACAATACTGGCAATCAGGCCGTTCCCAATAAAGAAGGGGCTTTCCAATAAGGATTTCTCTTTACTGGCGCGCAACTAGGTGACCAAACCTCTCCTTAGACAGAACTTTCTAGATATTACCAATAATGTTATCTAATAATATTATTCAGATAATATGAATTATTGCTCTGATAATAAAAAATACTGTGTAGTGACAATTATTGAAACAACAGTAATATAAAATATCAACGTAGCAATTATTGAATCAATAAAATACAATACTGAACAGTAATTACTATAACAATTATTGAGTAGTGCCTTCTTACGTAAGAATCAATAATTGGTGCAATATCGTGTGCTACTGTGCAACAACGCGTATTACTGTGTTTTAACCACCGGGTATTCCAACAGTATTAACGGTAAAAACTACGCCGTTATTTATAAATAACTTATACTTGTCGTTTTCTTCATCCAATCGCTTTCCGTTATGGGTCCCACAAAAAGGCTGCGCCGTCGTACGAATATTCCCCGACAGCAAGAATATTCCACGACCAAACGAATATTCCCCGACAACAATGAATATTTTATAACCACTTGCTTATTTAAAATATTTGCGCATTTTACCTATAACTTACCACATTAATCAAATCAACCCTTACTATTTCAAAATAATAAATAGAGGAATTAAATTTCATTTATTAATAATTTGGGGTCTTACACTTAGTGACTGCTCAGTATTCATTATTTTGAAATCTTGAATTTATTAATCGATGAATATTATTGATATCCTCTGTCCTTAGCGACTATTGTTGAGAATCATTGATACTTCTTGCTATTTTGAACTATCATTATTATTACACCCTTGAGAAATTTAAAACTACATTGAACACTCTTATTGCTATATTACTTGCTGGGAAAAATTGTTGCTCATCCTTGCTTTCCTTAAAACTTTTAGTTAAGGCAGAACGTGGTGAACCCTCTGGTAAGGACAAGGGTAAAGAGAAGGCTTTGGTGTAATTAGTTTCTTAGTATTAGGAATGTACTATTATTCTGTTGTAGAAGAACTTATCTATATTAAGCTATGTTTAATTTAAGTTCTATTGTATTAGTAACAGCTGCGAAACTTTGGGACAAGAATAATTATGTTATAACAATGTAATTTATTCTATTATTCTGTTGTGTGAGATTTTGATTGATTATTAGAGTTAGCACGTGACAACCAAATTTAAGACGAGTGTGGTCTGAATTTGGGGGTGTCACAACGTGACACCACGAACATCGCTCCTACTCAAATCGTGGAGTCACCTGCTCTACTAGCTTCAACAGCCTATTCTCCCACAACTCAAACCTCTATTCCTGCACCTCACTCAGACATTCCTTCTTCCTCAAACAACAATTATTTCGATCTTGCTCTTGCTCTCTCAAATCTGCAAGAACAAAATATAAGAGACTCTCTTACAGACACTCAGAAAATTCTTGAGCTTCTCTCAGTTCTTCCCACCAAATCTGAGTTGTCTCACACATCACATAAAGTGACCATAGAAATTCAAGAAAATCTGGAAACTCATTCTCTGCTCGTTCATCATTGGTTAAACCACTTGATCGATGATGCCAACACTCTTCCTAGCAACCTGAGCTCACAAAGAAGCTATAGGAGATCATCAAAGAAATGATCCAAAACATAAATGAAAGGGATCAAATTCACTTCCAATCTATCCGGAAGCATAAGGAAGCAGCTATCCTTCTTCAGAAGACTCAAGAGGCTCAAAACAAACTTATTACGGAAAGCCTTTCTAGCCTACGATTTTCTATGACTGAATTCCATGCATATTCTATGAATCAGATGAAACAAACGGACGATGTCTTGGCCATTCTACAAAAACACAAATCACAAACTGATTCTCTAGTTCAAGAAAATCGTGAAGACATTGTTCAGTCAAGGAGTCAACTCCACGAACTTGTTCATGGCATGAATCGTCTGTCAGAAGATTAAAGAGGAAGGAGAGAAAGGCAAAGGCAGAGGCAAAGAAAAACAAATTGCTCAATCCTTAAGGAGTGCTCCCTCAAGACAACCTCGCTATAAACTCCACGAACTGAACAGCAGCAGCGCCAACCAATTCTCATAGCGCAACCATTAAGGAGTTAAGGGCCATCTCTTAGCTCACAAGGAGTAACCACTACTGGCTTTAACATGCCGATTAGAGATCCTGCCTTTATGAATAGACATGATCATGGAGAAAGGCTAAGTCAAAGTGAGCTAGAAGATATTGCATGGAGAGATGAAGCCAACAGGAGAAGGAGAGCTGCAGAGCATGACAATCCTCTAAGGAGCAAAAGGCAGAGGAGATAGAGATAAGTTGAAATTTGTTTCTTATTGATGTAACTATGCTAAAATGTAATATCTGTTTCACAACATTAATAAATTCATACTTATTCTCTAGAGATTTCAGTTGCTCACTAAAACACTAAGTCATATTTACTTTCTAGCATCCTGCATTTAGAAATTGATGTTATGATGCAAATCTCTTTGGTTATGTTAACATCAAATAGGGGGAGATTGTTTGGAATTGCATATCAAAATTTGATGTTGAAATTAAATAAATATGTTTATGTGTAAAGTCCTTCAAAAAACATATGTACAAGGACTTAGATGGTAGATCAAAATTGTTAGGTTGATCTGTGCTTAATGTTTATCATTCTGTAAATGAATGTATAGAAGAAAGATCAAAGTTGTTAGGATGATCTATTTTGAAATGTAGATAGGCCTCAACAGAATCGTAGTCTTTCAAGCCAGCCGAGAGATTGCAGAAGCCAAGGCAGAATGGTGGAGTATCAAAAAAGTTGCTTCAGAATTGTAGTATGTATTGGAAGCCACACTCAGAATCGTGAAGATAGTCCGAGCACCTGCCGAGCCGAGTCAAGAATAACAGTCAGCTCAAAATTGTGGAGTCTGCAAAACAAGCAAGTAGAGATTGTAGTCTATCAGAGCTTAAGAGAAATCGTAGTGTTCTCTTCGATCAAGGCTAAATCAAGCACGAGCATGACAAGACACAACGATCGTGATACAAAGATAATAATTGTGGTGTCTCTCCAGTCAACATCAGAAGCACCGAGCTTCATCCATTTGCTGAAGGATGAAGTATAACAAATGAAGAATGGCTTATAGACGTTGAGAGTTCGGGAATCCCAATGATCCAACACTCATCTTTAATATGTATCGAAGAAGCGTATAGAAGAAGCTAAGGAAAGGACTGCATGCCAGCTAAAAATCATCTTTTCAGGTGTTAGGTGAGAAAGTAGTCTGCTGTGTCAGTGGGCCAGACTACAGAACAACAGATTTCCAGGAAGTCAACATCAGTGCTCAGAAATGTCTGATGCATTAAATGCTACAACGGATGTCTTCAACGGACATATTTCAAAGACTCCTTTATAAGCAAATCAAACAAAGATGCAACAACAAGCAAATACAAAACAGAAGCTCAAGAACACTCAACGTCCAAAACTCGATCAAGAAAGAAAAGCTTGCACTGCTACTCAGTTCTTTCGAACGTATGCTTAACTGCAACTGAGTAGCACAACTCAAGAACTCAACTCTCATCAATTGTATTCCAAGTTTGTTGAACTTGAAGAGTTCTAAGTGAACTAAGAAATTCCAAGACTGCTGGTCTTAAAGGAATCTAAGTGATTCAAAGATTATAAAGATATCTTTAATAGATTTCCTACTCGTGGAGTAGAAGAATAGACTAGGAGCCTTGAGTGCTTTGAACCACTTAAAATCAATATGTCTTATATATACATGCTATAACTGCCTATCACCTATGAACTTGATTTTATCTTAAAGGAGAACAAACAAATCATATATTCCGATGTGGTTAATTTATTAACAAATCAGACAAGTATTTTGAAAAGGATAATAATAATAATAATAATAATAATAATAGTAATTATAATAATAGTAAGTAATAGTAATAATTATAATAATAATAATAATAATAATAATAATAGTAATAATAATTACAATAATAATTATGATAATAGTAATAATAATAACAACAACAATAACAATAATAATAACAATAATAATAATAACAAAAATAATTATAATTATTATTATTATACTATAATTGTAATAATAATAATAATAATAATAATAATAATAATAATAATAATAATAATAAATAATAATAATAATAATAATAATAATAATAATAATAATAATAATAATTGCTATTGTGGTAGTGTGGTGAATTATGAAAATTGTTATTGATGATTTGTAAGTTTTGTAGACATATTTAGATTTCTCTGAATATCTATTTTTAAAGAAAAATTAATTATTGTACTGAAGTAGTGAATTATGATAATTGTTATGTGTGATTTTGTAAGTTATTTTAGATTCTAAAAAGTCTCTAGGTAATGTATTTTTTGAATTTTAATTTAATTTTTCGTTACGTCATGCCTTCAGGCACGGACAATTACTAATAGAACTATATGATAGATGTATTTACTTTTTATGTACTTTTAAAAATTCTTAAAGGCTGAAAAAAAATTACTGCCTCCTCATAAGAAATTACATGACAATATTAATATGCAGGGATCTTACACATTGATAAATGAAATTCTTATCTAAACAAATATATGCAAAAAAACATGAGAACTTATTAAAACATATGAAAATTTAATACAAAAACGAGGCTTAGGCCGTAATATGTGGCTTCGCCTCTGCTTAGGCACCATTTAGAATTTGAAAAACTCGAATGAAAAGGAAAGAAAAAGGACAAGGAAATGACGTCTAAATTTTATTGTACCAAGTTATTCATTTTTTATATTATATTCTAACATTGTTTTTAATATTAAATTATTTAATACTATAGATAGTTAGGTTTTATATGTTAATTTTTCTTTCTTTCTTTCTTTTCTATATTTTTTAAATTTCAAATCAATACCTTATATAAAGGCAGCAAAAGCGATCCCAATTTAGAGTCGACTCTTAATCCATTTGAGTTAATTCGTTCAATTTTCCTGAGTTATTTATGAGTTGGTCTGATCTCTTCCTCTTCTCTTCCTCATAACTTCAGTTTCTTCCCCTTCCCCTTCCCACCTAAATCGAGTCTCTCAATTTTTCTTTTGTTCTGTAGATCTCCCTCCTCCCACACACATCTCAAATTTCTTCTTCTCTATCTCTGATTTATCCAAAACTTCTTTTTGTAGGACAAACGAATACGAAATCGATTTGGGGTTTTTTGGGCTCCTTTCGCGTGCGTGAGAGCGAGAGGATGGGAGAGGCCAGTGCAACCACCGTCAACGATGAATTTCTTCTCAAAACTTTCTTCGTCGAAGTCAGCGAGGTTGAGCGTGACAGACAACGAAGTCGCCAGGTTCCTCTCTCTCTCTATCTCTCTCTCTCTCTCTCTCTCTCTCTCTCTCTATATATATATATATATATATATATATATATCATTAATCCGGATCTTAAGCTCACCCCTTATTTAACTCATCCGAGCTCACCCCTCTTTAGCGACGATCCCGGCGACGGTTTGGTCATACAACCGTCGTCTGTACTTTTAGCGACGGACAACATATAGCGTCACTAAAAATATAGACGACGGTTGTATGACCGAACCGTCGCCGGGTCCGTCACTAAAAGGGGGTGAGCTCGAGTGAGTTGAATAAGGGGTGAGCTTAAATCCGGACCGTATATATCATATCTTTCTTTCCATTAGCCAAAGCTTCTATTTTCTAATTATTACCATATTTTAATTTAATTTTTTTTGTTATTTTATCATCAATTTTACTTTAATATTTTGTTATACACATGCAACCTGATATTTCTGCATAATTTTTTGATTAAACGTTTGTGTGTGTTATTTTTTTTAAAAAAATTATGTTTATGTCCGTATGATAGAATGGAGCATGATAGAAATGAAATGAAAATGTTATTGGTTGCTTTATGGATTTACTATGTGCGCTACGGTGGATAATTCTCAGGCTAAACGATTCATTTCATATAATTTTTGAAATTATTTGGTCGGCTAGACTATGAATCATTCCATTCCAGGCACATCTCAATTTGTTTCTTACCTTTTGAAAACTTTTTATTCTAAAAAATAAAATCGGGCTCAATATTATCATCGTTTTAATGCCTAGGGGCTGGAACTGCATATTTTTATTAACCGTAGAAACTTTATAGCTTTGATATTTCATAATTCACATTAGTTTTAGTTTTCATGCTATTTTTTTCTTCGATTGTACATGATATTACTTGATAATGATGGTATTGTACTTAAAATACGAAAATGTCTACTAGAGTCTAGATTTATAAAGGTTATATATACACCAGAACACACTTAATTACTATACAATTAATGTTTGTTGGGCCATAATACTTTTCATACTGGACCAGACCGAATGAGCTTGTCCTTTGGACTATGCCACTTTTGTCGTATTGGGTTAAATGACTTGGGCCCCGTTACTTGATTATAATATTGGACTTAGTCATTAGATTGGTCCATTATGTAAGCTGTCACTTATTCTATCTTTGACCGGTAAACATCACAAAAGGTAGTAGTTGACTGTTATGTCTGCCACCTTTCTGCATGGCATTAATGAGGATGGGACTCCGATTACCGGCGGGAGGTAACAATGGTAGCAGGTAGGGAAATAAGCTACATACTTTCGGCTGAGATGACCGGGGGTGAGAGGAGGTGTCAGGAGATAGTGGGTGGCACGGTAAACCGGGTCTAGAGAACGTATGGGGCAAGGATCACAAAAAAGGAGGTAACAAAACACAACACACGATATTATTATTTTCTCTCTCTCTCGGACACTAGTCAATATTTTTCCTCCATTGTTAACCTTGTGATCGCCTGTACTGACTCTCACGCCGGAGCTATCCCCCGACGGTCAGGCCGTCAAGCTTCCGGTGTTGACTCGTTGAACTGTGCAGGATCAGAGCGTCTTACGTGATTGGGACGCGGGAGAAGATCTTGGCGTTAACATTGGCGCTAGAAGGAGGGCTGAGTTCTAGTGTCCTGAGTATTTTTCAATCACAAGCCGTGTTCGTTCTACGTCGGTATTCATGGGGAAGAGTAGGACACCTACACCTGAGGGGCGGCCGATGGCTGCCAGTGAATCAATACCGCGAGTATCTGTCAAGGACCGTTTGAGACCTACACTAAGTGTTCATGCCAGCACGGCGTCCAAACGATCGCATGGAGATTCTCGTCCGAGGGCTGTGAGCAAAGCCAAGAGAAGGCTAGTTTTCCCAGCAGAGAAAGGGTCTGGTCATGGCCGGAGACGAGTAGAAAACACCTCGTCTAGAACTCGATACCGGGATGACCAAGACGAAAAGGCTGCCCGCTTGGCTAAGATGGCAGACGAAGCTGATAGGGCCATGGAGGCACTGGTGAAGCAACGACAGGATATAGCTGAGCAGATGTCTCGAATGGCAGAGTTGAGGGACGAAGCGTCCAGCTATGTCCAATCTGAAGAACGTGGGCATCGGAGTGGGAAAGAACCTATTCATTCAGGGCGTGAGTCTCGGGGTCAATCTCGAGAAAGAAGGAGGTCCAGAAGCCTTACTACTCAGAGATGGAAGAGGGCACATCACCCTGTCGGTTCTAAGGAGCAGGGTCGAAGCGAACGAAGAGGTCGATCCAAGGATCGTACTCCGGATAATACTAAGAAGGCGTTCGTTGTTGCGCATTCCCACCACGGCAGCCGGGTTCAGATATGAAGCAGATCTAGGGGTCGTACACCCGAAAGTCCACCGAGGGCACTCCGCCTTGTGGACCATCGTCATCGTAAAAGTCCCTCGAAAGTTGGGGGTTCTATGGCAAGAGACCGGTCCATTCAGAGGAGGGAGGAGTCACCGGAAAAAGTAGCATCGTCCTAACCCGAGGGCGTGGAGTATCTGGTCAAAGAGGTAAAGGAGCTTCGGAGGCAGCTTGCCGTGGTACAGAAAACGAAAAATACTTCGGGAAAGAAGGCATCCCCTTTTTCCGCGGAGATTCTGAAAGAAAAAGCTGACCCCACCAAGAAGTTGTCTCACATTGAAAGTTATGACGGATCGGGGGATCCCTATGACCATAGTCAGGCGTTCGACCGACTGATGAATTATTACGACTTTAGCGATGCTGTTAAGTGTCATACTTTTGTCACGACACTCCGAAAGGATGTCAGGCAGTGGATGGGGACTTTGCCTTCGGATTCGATTTCATCTTGGGCGGATATGTGCAGTAAGTTCCACGCTTGTTTCGGGAGCAACAAAAGGAGGGGGAAACCAACTGGCTCGTTGGCTCAGGTTCGACAGTATTCGAATGAGTCTTTGGGCCAATATGTAAAGCGATTCCGTGAAGCAGTCGGCCAAGTGATAGACCTGAACGATCTACAAGCCGTGGGACTGTTTCAGAATGGGTTAGATCTGATCAAATCGGAAAGATGGTGAAGAAGTTGATGTTTCATCACCCGAAGAGTCTCGCAGAAGCCTTCGACAAAGCGGAAGGTTATATTGTGGTAGAAGAAGTCATGAATAGCTTCAAGCGCCCTTCTTCAGATCGGCTTAAGGAGACAGATCGGGACAGAACAGAGGGGGACCAGAGTAAGAATGAAGGAAATAAAGGTCGTCATGACGGCAGGTCAAAGAAATACAACAATAATTGGAGACAGTGTGGAGAACGCTCGTCCGCTCCCGCTCAGAGGGTAAATAGGACATATACTGCACTCAATGCTGACAGGACTGTTATCTTGGATCAGATTAAGAATCAACCTATTTTCGAGCCACCTCGAGATAACATTAAGCCCGGGAAAGGGAATTCTCGTAAGTATTGTGACTATCATCAAGCCTCGGGCCATGATACGAACGACTGTGCTAGTTTGAAAGATTTTATTGAGAGAAAGGTGCAAGACGGGGCTTTAGTTCATTATGTGGCTGCCAGAACGAATCAATAGCAAGATAGAGGACCTGTTCAGGCAGCCCAACCAGTTCAGCAAGTGTTCCCCGCTCCTGGACCGCCAGCAAGGCAAGTGATAGATGTCATCACTGGGGGTACTTCGGGCAAGCTTGTTGGAAAGAAGCGCCGAAGTTATCTGGATTCGGTCATGTTGGTGGCGGGTACCCTCCCGAAGACTGACAGACCCTTCTCGGGTACGGTAATATCCTTTACAGATGAGGATTACCCTTCGGAAACCATCGAACCGCATGAGGGATCATTGGTGGTGACGACACAAGTGGGTTCGGTGGATATGAAACGAATGATGATCGACAATGGGTCTTCTGTGGATATCTTATATGCCCATGCTTACTAGAGGATGCATCTTGATGGGAAGAAGATGGAGATCGGGCATGAGGCCCCTTTATATGGCTTCAGCAACGATCCGGTCAAAGTAGCTGGAACCATCGAACTACCGGTTATCTTCGGTACGGCCCCCCAACGGTAGAAATTATTTGCAAATTTTATGTTGTGCATGTAGATTCCGCTTATAATGCTATTTTGGGGAGGCCCACTTTAACTGCTTTACAAGCTGTAACCTCAATCCCTCATTTCAAAATCAAATTTCCTACGGCTCATGGGATTGGGGAGGTAAAAGGAGATCTGGATCTGGCCA
This sequence comes from Panax notoginseng, assembly GCA_016801055.1. Lineage (NCBI taxonomy): Eukaryota > Viridiplantae > Streptophyta > Magnoliopsida > Apiales > Araliaceae > Panax > Panax notoginseng. Next base: position 185,649,958 of record CM029014.1, read on the forward strand.
GAAGATGTTATAGAAATGTCGTGATCACTTCGGGAGTAGGGGTGTCAAAGCAAAAACAAACCATGGCAATAGAGATCGAACCCTTCACGGAAAGCAGCTCAGAGCCGTTGGTCATGCCAGCTGAAGAAACAGAAGAAATAGAGCTCGTCCCGGGCAAGGTAGACAAGACGATGAAAATAGGTTCGGGCCTGCCGAAACCTCTCCGGACGAACCTCATGGAACTCCTGCGATGTTATGTTGACATCTTCGCCTGGGAGCTTCAAGATATGCCGGGAGTGAGTAGGGATATTGCAGAGCATCGGTTAGAAGTGGACCCGTCGAAGAAGCTAGTTCGGCAAAAGAGGAGGATCTTTGCGCCTGAGCGCCAAAGAATCATTGATGAAGAAATTGCGAAGCTGCTAGCTGCTGACTTCATCTTCGAGATCGACTATCCGCAGTGGATGGAAAATGTGGTGCTGGTCCAGAAGCAGAACGGGAAATGGCGAGTCTGCATCGACTATACAGATCTGAATAAAGCTTGTCCAAAGGATTTCTACCCGTTACCCCACATTGACCAGCTCATCGATGCAACTTCGGGGTATGCCTTGTTGAGTTTCATGGATGTATTCTCTGGCTATCATCAGATCTCCATGTGTAAAGAGGATATACCGAAGACGGCTTTCATTACGCATCGTTCGGTATATGCCTACAAGAAAATGACCTTCGGTCTCATCAACGCCGGGGCCACTTACCAGAGGATGATAAACTATGTCTTCAGGTATCAGTTGGGCAAGAATATGGAAGTATACGTGGATGACATGATTGTTAAGAGCATGTTGGTGCACAAACATCTGGATGACCTGGAAGAATGCTTCCAGACAGTCCGTCATCATAAATTGAGACTGAATCCTGTCAAGTGTACCTTCGGATTAGGGGCTGGCAAGTTTCTGGGTTATCTGGCCAGTCAGAGGGGAATTGAAGCCAATCCAGAAAAGATTCAAGCGATCCTGAACATGAAGACTCCTCAGTCATTTAAAGATGTTCAACGTCTGACTGGAAGAATTACAGCTTTGAGGAGATTTATGTCCAAGTCGGCAGAAAGGTGTTTGCCATTTTTTGATACGTTGAAAGGACCGAAGAATGCCAAGACGTTCCAATGGACTTCAGAATGCGAAGATGCTTTTCAGAGCATCAAGTCCTACTTATCTTCGGCGCCTTTGTTGGTGAAGCCCGCTCCTGCTGAGCTTTTGTATTTGTACTTAGCAGCTAGTTCGTTGGCAGTAGGAGCAATTTTGGTGCGAGAAGTTGGGGGTAAGCAGCACCCGATTTATTATGTAAGCCATGTCCTTCGGGATGCTGAAACAAGGTACCCAAACATCGAGAAGTTTGCTTTTGCTTTAATAACTGCTAGTCGAAAGCTTAGGCAGTACTTCCAGGGTAGGTTGGTAATAGTCTACACAGATCAGCCTTTGAAGAAAATTATGGGCAAACCTGAGGTATCAGGGAGATTAGCTGCATGGACAATGGAGTTATCGCAATTCTTCGTTGAATATCATCCCCGAACCGCCATCAAGGAACAGGCCTTGGCAGATTTTGTGGTCGAGTGTTCGTTTTCTGAAGCTGATGAAGTTGTGGCAGAAGCTGAAGGGTCTGACAGCATAGTCGCGGTTCTTCAACAGAAGTAGAGTTCGTGGACACTGTATGCAGATGGGTCCTCTACCACGGACGTCAGCGGAGCAGGGATTATTCTGACCAGTCCGGAGGGATTCAAGGTACAACAGGCCATCAGATTTTAGTTTAAAGCAGCGAACAATGAGGCAGAGTATGAGGCAGTGTTGGCGGGATTGGGACTAGCTAAGTGTCTCGAAGTGCAAAGAATAGTTATCTTCAGCGACTCTTAGTTAGTCGTTAAACAAGTCTCTGGGGAATACGAAGCCCGAGGTCATAGAATGATCAAGTATTTGGCGAAATTGAAAGAACGGCTTCAGTATTTCCAGTTCTACGAATTTCAGGGGGTCGAACGTAACGACAATTCTATTGCCGATGCACTCTCCAAATTAGCCACTACGGATGTTAACATTTTTGATGGGTCAGTTTACTTGAAAATTTTGCAACATCCTAGTGTTCATCATGAATCGGTAATGTGCGTTGACCGAACCAACTGCTGGTTGACTCCATATCTGGAGTATCTGGCAGATGGCGTTTTACCTTCGGATCAGATGCTGGCCAAGAAAATCAAGTACAAGAGTGCTAATTTCGTTCTGATAAAAGGGGATCTGTTTCGAATGGCCTTCTCGTCTCCACTGTTAAAATGTTTGACTCCGTCCGAAGCTGAATATACTCTTCGAGAAGTTCACGAGGGCATCTGTGGCGACCATATGGCTGCTAAGTCATTAGCCTACAAAGTACTTCGTCAGGGGTACTACTGGCCTACCATCTTCAAAGAAGCGACTGAATACGTCAAGAAGTGCGAGAAATGTCAGCTCAACAGTCCGATCCCACATCAGCCACCAGAAGAGTTATACTCAATCTTATCTCCCATACCCTTTGCTGTCTAGGGGGTTGATATACTAGGTCCGCTACCGAAAGCAAAAGGTCAGGTTAGCTTCGTTATAGTTGCCATCGACTACATGACCAAGTAGGTAGAAGCAAAATTGCTTAGGTTAATAACGGAACAGGAATGCTTAAAGTTCATCAAGGAGTCGGTAGTATTTCGGTTCGAAATTCCTAAGGTGGTGATTTCAGACAATGGACGTCAGTTTGTGGGATCAAAATTCGAAGTATTTTTGAAAGAACTAGGGGTCCAGCACAGAAAGACTTCGGTAGCTCATCCTCAGTCTAATGGACAAGTCGAAGTGACCAACAGAACGCTGCTGAATGGAATCAAGCGCAGATTGGACGAAGCAAAAGGAAGATGGCCAGAAGAGCTGCTCAGCGTGTTATGGGCCTATCAGACCACTCCGAGGACCACAACAAGAGATTCCCCTTTCAGACTGGCCTACGGTACTAATGTCTTAGTCCCAATTGAAATTGGATCTCCAAGTCTTCGAGTTAGTCAGTTCAAAGAGATATACAATGACGAAGGGCTGAAAGCCAATCTTGATTTACTCGAGGAAGTCAGAGAAACAGCCTTGATCAAACTAGCAGCCTATCAGCGACGAGTAGCTAAGCATTATAACAAAGGGGTAAAGCTTCGCAGGTTCAAAGTAGGAGATTTCGTTCTCAGAGAAGTCGAAGCATCTGCACCCCATAATTTGGGAAAGCTGATGCCGAATTGGGAAGGGCCGTATAAAGTCATAGAATTACCGAAGCCGGGGACTTATCGGTTGAGGGCCTTGGACGGATCAGAGATCAAGAATATTTGGAATACAGGCAGGCTTCGAAAGTATTTTCAGTAGCTACAATGTCAGTACACCGGAAGTCTGTAAATATTTTTAAGTCATCATCAATAAAGATTCCCTTTTTCTCAAACAAGTCTTGTCTTCGTTGCTGTTAATGTCATCGGAGTAAGGAGGTTCGGGTGGACTCGCTGACCATTCGATGGTAGCCTCATCGACAGGTGGTCCTTATGAGTTTGTCAGGCCCTGCGTGGTAGAAAAACGTCATTGGTGTAAGGAGGTTCGGGTGGACTCGCTGACCATTCGATGGTAGCCTCATCGGCAGGTGGTCTTATGAGTTTGTCAGGCCCTGCGTGGTAGGCAAACGTCATTGGTGTAAGGAGGTTCGGGTGGACTCGCTGACCATTCGATGGTAGCCTCATCGGCAGGTGGTCCTTATGAGTTTGTCAGGCCCTGCGTGGTAGGCAAACGTCATTGGTGTAAGGAGGTTCGGGTGGACTCGCTGACCATTCGATGGTAGCCTCATCGGCAGGTGGTCCTTATGAGCTTGTCAGGCCCTGCGTGGTAGGCAAGTGTCATCCTTAAGACGTTGTCAGGCCCTGCGTGGTAGGCAATTGTCGACCTTTAGACCTTGTCAGGCCCTTCGTTATAGGCAAGTGTCATCCTTAAGACATTGTCAGGCCCTTCGTGGTAGGCAAGTGTCATCCTTTAGACTTCGTCAGGCCCTTCACGGCATCTACCTCACACTTTGGTAACGAATAAATATTCCTTTACTTTATTACCTAATTTTTTCTAAGTGTTGAGTTCGGAAGGCCACATTCTTTAACTTCATCTTGTCTGTTATACGACTTGCCTAGTTGTTAATTAACAGTTTAAGTTAAGTCCACGAAGGAGCTTGTACATTTTTCAAGTTGAATCGATATTGAAGTATTGATAAACAGTAAATACACCGAAGTCATAAGGAATAATGTTGATATTTCATTTACATAATACTGTTTACAAAACGATAGAAACTTTTACAGAAATCCTACAGCTAAGGAAAAAGAGAATCATCTACAGGAATCAGCTTCGTCTTCCGAAGAGTCGAGAATGGTCGGATCAACCATGGCTGTGACAAGTCTTGCCTTATCTTTGCTTCGGCATTCGTCATATCCATCCGATAACATTTGGACGATCTCCTCGTTCAACTCAGCTGATTTTCGATATTCTTGTTGAACTTCTCTCCGAAGATTTTCGGTCAGAGGGGGACCCAAATCTCTCAAAGCATGAAGTTCTTGAAGCTCCTCTTCGAGCTTTGCCCGTTCCTTCAGATGTCTCAAGTCCCTAGCTTCGAGTTCATTTACTTGCATCGCCAGGCTCTTGTTGGTTTTCACCATTGTTTCGTTCTTCCCCACAAGAACTTCATTTCTACTAACCAGATCTACGTTCGTACTAATGGTGATTTGGTGTGTGGCTTCAGCTGTCTCCAATTTTTCTTTTAACTTATTCACATCCTTCTGAAGGCATTCGTTATTGAAGAGAGCGGTACCATGGTCCTTTCTCTCTTTATTCAGAGCCGACGCCAGAATAGCGTTCTCTCGACTGGCTGCGTCTTCTTCGACTTCGGACTCTTTGTATCGGGGAAGAAGCCTCCCGAAGACAGCATTGGCCTACAGACATTCAAAGACAGCCGGTGAATTATTAGAAGAAACAGATAATTCCGAAATATTTCAATTGAACAAACTAACCTTAGCCTGGTAACTCATGCCTTCCTCGATCAAATCCCTAATCGAGCTGTTTTCGAACCGATGATCATCGGTCTCCCGAACAAAGGAATCGAACAGCTAAAAGGGAAAGTTCGCGTTAAACTCCGGCCATACGGTGGGAGAAGATGCGGCTTCTCGCCTGAAGGCGGAGGGGGAAGATCTTGTCGAAGAGGGCATGGATGGTTCGGGGGGCGGTGGTTGTTGATCATCGGAAGGTTGTTTCCTTTTACGAGACAGAAGTGGAGACTCGGTTGGGTTTTCGAGCTCGTCTTCTGAAACACGGATCTCCACAGGAATGACGATCGGAGGATCAACTTCAGTAGGGGGAAGCCGAAGCTCATCAGCAGATAAAGGAGTCACTTTGGTCTTCCTCTTTTTGGTACGAAGAGCTTGCATCCGCTCCTTAGCCGGCATATCAATCAAACTGGTGGTAGAGGTTTGTTGAGATTCTTGAGGGATCGATCTTGGTTTCCGAACAGCCCTCTTCTTTTGTCGAGGTCGGCTAGAACCTCCGCCGCTTCTGATCCAGGGAAGACTTCAGCGTCATGGGCTTCCGAAGCCGGGAGTTCTTCCTGTGGGATGTCGGTGGGGGATGATGACAATTTACCTGAAAGGAATTTTTCTAAATCCCTTCGGTCGATCGATGTTGGTTTTATCAAAGACACTGCAAATTAACAAATCACGTAACCCTTTAGACCAGTTCACTAAAAGAAATCTCAGCAAATTACATACCAGTAAGAGTTTAGAACTCACATTTATGGTCATACAACCATGCTTGCTTGCTCAGGAGTCCGAAGCTCCATTCCTTCAGGGGAATCTTCTCGAGAATGCTCGCCATTTCTTTCACACGCTCCTCTGAAATGTCCCCGAAGTCTGCAGAAATCCGCTCGGAGGTGGTCCATTCCGGGATAAATGGGATTTCAAGTCCCTTCACGAAGAACCATTCTCTGTGCCACCCCTTGTTGCTCGAAGGAGTATCCATCAAAGATCATTTCTCGAACTTGGCATTGGGCTTGGGGGACTGTTTGCTCAGCACTTTGAAGCCTCGTTCCCGAGACTTCCCAGCAGAGAAGAGAGTGAAAAAGGAATCAACTGTTGGGGGTATCCCCAACTCATAACAGAATGCTATGAAAGCCAGGATGTGGATGTACGAATTCGGCACAGTTTGGGCGAATCCCACTCCGATAAACCCCAGAAGAGTAATAAGGAAAGAGTGAAGAGGGAATCTAACTCCCTTCTCTAAAACAGTTACCGGTACGTCAGTCCACCCATCCGGTCGTTGGTACATTCGTTCGTGTGATACTGGAGCTCTCACCAGATGGGTGTCCGGAATTTGATAACGACTTCTGATGGCACGTAACTCGATCTCGGTGATGATAGAAGGGGTATTGGCGTGAGGGTATTGTTCTTCACTCTCAAAAAACTCTGAGGGGTTGGGTAGTGGGTTTGGGGGGTTCCTGGCAGGGCTAGCCGTGATTTGGGGGTTTGAGTTTGAAACCGTCTCGGTAAGGTTGTGACTGGGAGGAGTGGTGGAAATCGGAACTGCAAGAATGGGGGTGGTGTTGTCAAAATCTTGGGTCGCCATTGCTACTAAGATCTTGCAGGTAAGAAAGAAATCGGAGAGAAGGAGAGAACACTGTGTGTATCAAATTCAAATTAAGCTGGTAAAGTCGTCAGAATTGGGAAAATTGGCTTTTATAGTGGTCTTTTCAAATTTTACACGAAAACCAAGGGCGGCGCATTAATTGGAGGTAATGATGTGAAAGAAGAAGGGGTAACGTCCGATTTTGGTTTTAATGGGTTATCCAGAGTGGGCTGGCGTTCATTGGATCTTCATTTTTCGTCCTTAAGGCTATTGGACATGTGCCATTTGGGCTTCTGGATCCACTTGAATTAGCGACTGTTACTTATCAGTTGGACCTCGGTGAGATTCTTTTTTGCCCCTTTGGTTTATTATAAATCCCTTTCACTATGGACTTACACTATTTACAGTCTTCCACTAAACATCCTGTTTAATAAAAGACTGGGGGGCAATGTTGGGCCATAATACTTTTCATACTGGACCAGACCGAATGGGCTTGTCCTTTGAACTATGTCACTTTTGTCGTATTGGGTCAAATGACTTGGCCCCGTTACTTGATTATAATATTGGGCTTCGTCATTGGATTGGTCCATTATGTAAGTTGTCACTTATCCTATCTTTGACCGGTAATCATCACAAAAGGTAGTAGTTGACTGTTATGTCTGCCACCTTTCTGCATGACATTAATGAGGATGGGACTCCGATTACCGGCGGGAGGTAACAGTGGTAGCAGGTAGGGAAATAAGCTACATACTTTCGGCTGAGATGACCGGGAGTGAGAGGAGGTGTCAGGAGATAGTGGGTGGCACAGTAAACCGGGTCTAGAGAACGTATGGGGCAAGGATCACAAAAAAGGAGGTAACAAAACACAACACACGATATTATTATTTTCTCTCTCTCTCGGACACTAGTCAATATTTTTCCTTCATTGTTAACCTTGTGATCGCCTGTACTGACTCTCACGCCGGATCTATCCCCCGACGGTCAGGCCGTCAAGCTTCCGGTGTTGACTCGTTGAACTGTGCAGGATCAGAGCGTCTTACGTGATTGGGACGCGGGAGAAGATCTTGGCGTTAACAATGTTTTTGACGCGATTTTCACCTTGCTCTTGCCAAAGCTAGCTAGAAGTGGAATCCTTACATGTATATCAGTTCAATCAAGTATAACACTTATTGGTGGAATAAGTAGTGGACACCTTACTTGTACAAGGGGGAGAGTCCCATGCCAAATTAAGTTTCCATACGTTAGGCAGGTTTGACGACAAAAATGTAAGGAAATCCTATTGGTTGGATGTTTCCCCATTGGTTATTTCCATGTGTTGCTCTACAAATCTTTGTCGAGCCTGCATCAGCCTCTTCTGTGCCTATGCTTCCTTGCATTTCTTTTGGTGAACTCATTGAGAAGTTGGTGAACTCATGTTGTGGATTATTAGAATCCCCAATTAAGGCAGGGGACAAATTAAAAAACATGGTATTAATATAAACTGTTGACTTAGTGCTTGGTCCAGAAAAATCAGGAGGAGAAAACAGAAGACTGTCTCCATTAGGGACGCCTAAAGAAAATGGTTTATAAAATGTTGGGTTAATTGGTCTATATGAGCGAAAACTAGTCGTAGAATTCTGTTGCAGTTCGTTACATAATTGGATGACTGAGCCAGTTTGCAAGACATGTTCTCTGAACTAAACTGAGTGGAGTGTGAACCTTGAGTAAACATATCAGATGTGATTATGATATTGTCATGTCTTTTGGCTCTTTTTATTTGTGTATTTTGCATATGTTCACGTGCTGCTATTGAAGCTCAAAATAGGGTTGGGTTCTATCTCCAATACTAAGTTAGTAAAGTAGTTGAGTTTTGTTAATTTGAAAGAAAGGCAAAATAAATTTTGGATGAATATGGAACAAAAAAAAAACTTATTATTTATGAATTTTGTAAGTGGATTTCTGTTTGTGGAAAGGAGGGAGTAGTTGTTAACTTTTTATATGTTATTTACTTTACATAAAATGGTATTTAGTCTAAGGTTGTCTGTCTTTATCCATAACAACTCAAAGAACCTTATATCGTCTACCTTATTGATGTTCTACTTGATATAGGATATATATCTATATAAAAGAATTATAACTCATTGATAGTTCTTGCAGAGTCAGGTATATTATTATGGTCGAATTTTTTGTTAATGAATTTTTAGTATAGTTTACCAATTGTTTATAAATCTTGAATATATTTAGTTTTTAGTTGCATTATATTGTACTCCTTCTGTTCACAAAGAGAGTCCTATTTATAAAATTTGTGAATATTCTTGATATATATTTCTATTCCATGTATAGCTCTAATTATTTAAAAATAAACTCTTTTTGTGGAATAAAATAAAATTAATGAATGAGACTTTTTTGTGGAACGGACAAAGTAATGTTACTTCACGATTAAATTTGAATTTAAACTCAGCATTGAGTTTTAGGAAACACCATCGTATCTGCTTTAATTGGAATGTATTATGTAACACCGTTACTTTATAATTCTTCTTTTTTCCCCTAGCTGTTTGATTAATTAGTCAAGAAAATTAAATTTTACTAAACTCTTTGGTAAGTAATACTTATATAAAGAGCTAATATAAGCCAATGTATATTTATATAGGTAACAACAAAACAAGGTATGCGTGAGCTAAGCAAGAATGCTTATATATTTTGGTACGTCTCAAAGCATAGTTTTGATTTAATCTTATTGATTGACCAACAAAAAGGGTTTCATTAAGTCCAACATGTTTGAGATCATTGATGCATGCATGGCATAATAAGTACATTAATTCATGTCAACTGAAAAGTTATGTTGGACTTCTCATTGTTTGAGTGGGGGAGTTTTTTTCAAAAACTCATCAATTTATGCTCTCAATTTTATGCCGCCATTAGGTGGATGCAGTCGTTGCCATTTGATCAATTGGACTTTCCATGTGAAAATTGTGACGCCCCCAAAATAAGTATACATCATTCACTCTGAGTCGTCAAATACATGGTACAGAAATGATTACAACTTTATTAATATAACTGTCGTGCAAAATACTACAACACTTAACTGTGAGTTTAAAATACAACTATTGTCTTCTAGACAATATCCACACTCAAATAAGTCCTCATAATAATTATTGATACTTATTTTACAAAAATGGTAAGGACTACTAAAACATCTTTCTAGAACCATCATTCCATACCCCGACTAGTACTCGCTACATTATCGCATCATGAGAAGAAAAATGGAACAAAAAGGAAAGGGTGAGCTCAACTAGCCCAGCAAAGAATATTGTGACTAAGATAATGTAGAACAAATTATCGTTAGTCCTCAACAGAGAAAAAATCTAATAGAATACAATAGACAACAAATTTTAAATCAATATTCGCAGCGAAAATAATAATTTATTAGAAGAGTTAAGTAGAGTATGAAATCTACTATCATCTATGAATTTAAAAATTCATCATCAATATTTTATCCCTGTAACATCAATCAATATACATCTTGAATCAAATATTCTTCTTTGCACTACAGGCCAAAGATATTCATTAGTTGGTCATGTTCATCTCAACACCTGTTCATCTTTGCACTTCGGGCCAAAAATATTCATCAAAAAATTATTTATCTTTGCACTACAGGCCAAAGATATTCAGTAATATCATCATTTAGGACTGAGGATGATGAAAAATATTTTAAATAAAACGAATCCAGTGAAATAAAAGAACAAATATTAAGGATTCGTACTTTAAACAATCCAGGTTTAAAAATACTTCATAAATAACCATAGTGGAGTAAAATTCAAGAATGATCAAAATATGGATACAATCGAAGCTAGTATCCATAATAGATATCTTGAAAAGAAAAAAAATAAAAATTTAATTTTTCGGTGAATAGTGCCTTATACGCGAATAGTACCGTATACGCGAATAGTGCCGTATACGTGAATAGTAACCCCGACACTAAAAATTTTAAATTTGATAAAAAATTCAGATCAATATTTTGACATAATGATATTGAAAAAAATAAAATCTTCTATAAAAAAAATAACATCCCTTACCTCGAAAAGACAGTACTTCTGACTGGAATAATGGATATAGTTGTAACGCCTCCAAAATTAGATATACATCACCCATCTTGGGTCGTCAGATACATAGTACAGAATACAAATACAACTTACTAATACAACTGTCGTGTACAATACGACAAAACATAAACTGTGAGTTTGAATACAAATATTATCTTCTAGAGAGTATTCATACTCAAAAGGAGTCCTCATTACATTTATTAACACACCATTATATAGAATAGTGAGGACTACTAACTAATACTATCATTCGGACCATCACTCCGTTCCCCGACTTGCCCCAGCTACGTTCTCATTTCCTGAAGAGAACAGTGAAAGAAAGGGTGAGCTCAACTAGCCCAATAAGAAATATTATGACTAAGATAATGCAGAATAAATTATCATTAGCCTTCAACAATGTTAAACTGATAAAATATAATAGACATCAAGTTTAACTGCAGCGGAACAAGCAATCCATTAAAAGAGTCAAGTAGAAAATAAACTCTACTATCTTTTATGATTTAAAAGATTTTCCAACACTGTGATCGCTGAGACTCAGCTTAATAAAATAATCCACATCATCGAATCACCTCTGCACTACGGCCAAGGATATTCGTATATTCATTAATGGTCATGATCATGCCAACAACTGTCCATCAATGCACTACGGGCCAATGAGGACTTTTACCACATCATTTGTAACATTACGGTCATGATTATACCGAATAATCCCTGGTCATAATCATACCAAGTCCATCTATGCACTACAGGCCACAGATGACTTTCAACATTTTATAAACATGAGGATGATGACAATGATATAAGAATTCAATAAAACAAGTTCAAGAATTAATTTATCCAAGAATTAACAACATCCAAATTGTCAACATGATACTACTTTGTGGAGTAAAATTCAAGAATACTTAGAAGAATATTTTCATGAAAAGATACTGGATGAACCGCAATTATCAAGGATGTTTCACTAATTTCATGGAGTATAGAAGTTAAAACTTAACCAATTAAGTATAATAAAGAATGGAATAACAAAAGAAATCACCATGCATGCGATAGACCGCACAGACAGGTTATTCCAACAGAATAATAAATAATGGAACCAGGTCCGGTGTAAAACACATAGACAGGATGTTCCAACAGAATAATAGAAGAATGTCACCAAGTATAGGGTAGACCACGTATACAGGTTATTCCAACAGAATAATAAGAAATGGAATAACAACAGTTCTCTTCATGAATAAGAAAGAATAACACCCCTTACCGTTTTAAAGACGAGCTGAAATAAGGAAGTAGTTAAGTAGCAGAATACTCTTCTTCTCTCTCTCTATAGTTTCTCTCTATAGAGTTCAGTGAATTCGTAAGAAATAATGAAGGAATGAGCTGCTATTTATAGAAAAATAGAATGCATAGTAACTAATCCATGAACGGTCCAGATTGATTACTTTAATCTGACGGTCCATATTTAAAGAAAAATCTTTTAAATAAAATATAATATATTCTATTTATAGAATAACTTTAATAAAGTATTCTTTTTTATATAAAAAGATGTTTCTGTTTTATTATGTTAATAATACGAATAAAACAAAACGTCATTATCACTAAATAATTCATATTATTAACTGACAATAATTGAATCAAACTGAGTGACTTCTCACATAAGTATTAATAATCAATACCGTGTGCTACTATGCAACCACACGTATTACTATACTTTTACTACCGAGTAGTTCAACAGTAACAATGGTAAAATTTCCGCCGTTATTTTTAATAAAATATTTTTGTCGTTTTCTCAATCCGACAATAATTCCGTTGTGGGGTCCACCAATGATTGTGTCGTTGTACGAATATTTTCTGTTAAAACGAATATTCCCCGACCAATCGAATACTATATAACAACTTGCGTACTTTGCAAAATTTATAAATATTACCCACAACTATAACATTATATCAAATTAACTCCATTATATTCAAAAATGATATTTATAGAAAATTCATCTTTATTTATAAAAGTTGGGGTCTTACAACCTCCCCTTCTTATGAAATTTCTCCCTCGAAATTAGGGTACGTACCTGGTATGTCGAAGAGGTAAGGATACCTTGATTTCATTTCAGATTCTAACTCCCAAGTCATTTCCTCAACATCGTGATTTCTCCACAAAACTTTGACTTGAGGTATAACCTTGGAGCGTAGAATATGTTCCTTCTTATCCAAGATTTGAACAGGAACTTCTTCATACGTCAAATCTTCCGCTATTTCGTCCGGTTCTAACTCAATAATGTGGTTCGGGTCTTCCACATATTTGCGTAACATGGATATGTGAAAAACGTTATGAACACGAGACATACTTGGCGGTAAAGCGAGTCTATAAGCCACAGTTCCTACTCGATCGATGATTAAAAATGGACCGATGAATCGAGGATTGAGCTTTCCTCTCTTTCCAAATCTCGTAACTCCTTTCCATGGAGCAACACGTAAGAACACATGATCTCCTACATCAAATTCCACGTCCTTTCGATGAAGATCAGCATAACTTTTTTCTCAATCTTGTGAGGTTTTTATACGTTGTCGGATCGTTTGAATCTTTTCTGTAGTCATACGTACCAACTCCGGTCCCAACAACGTTGCTTCGCCCACCTCATCCCAGCATACTGGAGAACGACATTTTCTTCCATACAATGCTTCGAATGGAGCCATGCCAATACTTGCTTGATAACTGTTGTTGTAGGAAAACTCCACCAATGGTAAGAATCTGTCCCAACTTCCCTTGAAGTCAAAGACACAGAGTCTTAATAGATCTTCAAGAGTTTGAATAGTCCTCTCTGATTGTCCGTCCATCTGAGGATGATATGCTGAACTAAATCGTAACTCCGTGCCCATAGCTTTTTATAAACTAACCCAAAATCGTGAAGTGAATCTTGGGTCTCGGTCAGAAACTATGGATACTGGCATACCATGCAGTCTTACAATCTCGTTTATATGCATACGAGCAAGACGTTCAAGTGTATAAGTTTCTCGTATCGGTAAGAAATGAGCAGACTTGGTCAATCTATCAACAATGACCCAAATCGCATGAATACCTTGAGAAACCCTAGGAAGACCGGTAACGAAATCCATGGTAATGTGCTCCCACTTCCATTCTGGAATTTCAAGTGGTTGCAATGGACCTTTTGGTACTTGATGCTCCGCTTTGACTCGTTGACAAGTTAGACACCTTGAGATAAACAACGCTATCTCTCTCTTCATATTGCTCCACCAAAATGTATGACGAAGATCATGATACATTTTGGTACTTCCAGATGGATTGCAAACGGTGTGTTGTGCGCCTCCATCATGATTTCATACTTTAAATCAGGGTTGTTAGGAACACAAAGTCTGGAGTTGACTCGAAGTATTCCTTCTTCATCGATTCTTGCTTCCGGTATAGCACCTTCTTGCACTTTCTTCTTCATACGCATCAGCTCCAGGTCTGTAGCTTGAGCAGCTTTAACTTTATCGATTAAAGTTGGTTCTACTCGTATATTTGTCATCATCACATGGGTCTCTGGAGTCTTTAACTCTATCTCCATCCTTTGCAAGTCACACAAAATGGGCCTTTGTGTTGACAATATCGCACTCGTACTTGCATATGATCTTCTACTCAATGTGTCAGCTACCACGTTCATTTTTCCAGGATGGTATTGAATGGTATGATCATAATCTTTCAACAGTTCAAGCCAACGTCGTTGTCGCATGTTGAGTTCCTTTTGAGTGAAGAAATATTTGAGGCTTTTATGATCCGTAAAGATCTCCACCTTCTCCCCATATAAGAAATGCCTCCAAATTTTAAGTGCAAAGACAACAGCTGCCAACTCTAGATCATGAGTAGGATAATTCCTCTCATATTCTTTGAGTTATCTTGATGCATAGGCTATGACTTTTCCATGTTGCATGAGAACGCATCCCAACCCTTTGCTCGAAGCATCACTGTAGATGACAAATCCCTCTGAACTAGATGGTATTGTTAGAACAGGTGCTGAAATGAGTCTCCTCTTGAGTTCTTGAAAACTCTGCTCACATTCTTCGCTCCAACCGAACTTTGTATCTTTCTGAGTCAGCTGAGTTAATGGAGTAGCGATTCGAGAAAATCCTTCCACGAATCTCCGATAATAACCAGCTAGACCGAGAAAGCTACGTACTTCGGTTACTGATTTAGGTTGCTCCCAGCTTTGAATAGCTTCAATCTTTGCCGGGTCAACAGATATTCCACGACTTGATACTACGTGCCCAAGGAATGCTACCTCTTCCAGCCAGAACTCGCATTTCTTCAACTTGGCATAAAGCTTGTATTCACGAAGCTTTTGGAGTACCAGCCTTAAGTGTTGCTCATGATCTTCACGACTTTTGGAATAAATAAGGATGTCATCAATAAAGACGACCACAAAGTGATCCAAATATTCCTTGAATACCCGGTTCATCATATCCATGAAGACAGCAGGAGCATTAGTCAATCCAAAGGATATGACTAGGAATTCATAATGCCCGTACCGAGTTCTGAAAGCCGTCTTTGGAATATCCTCAGTTCTAACCTTCAGCTGATGATATCCAGAACGAAGATCGATCTTTGAAAAGAATTGTGCTCCTTGCAACTGGTCAAACAGGTCATCAATACGTGGCAATGGGTACCTATTTTTGATGGTGACATGATTCAACTCCCGATAATCAATACAAAGTCGCATACTTCCATCTTTCTTCTTCACGAATAGAACAGGAGCACCCCAAGGAGAAGTACTAGGACGAATAAAGCCAATGTCTAACAATTCCTGCAGTTGGATCTTTAACTCCTAAAGTTCAATAGGAGCCATTCGATATGGGGCTTTGGAAATGGGTTTTGTAACGGGTTCAAGGTCGATACAAAATTCAATTTCACGCTCTGGGGGTAGGCCAGGAAGTTCTTCGGGAAATACGTCAGGAAATTTATTAGCAACAGAAATATCATTCAAAGCTGACGTATTTTTGTTTAGATCTGTGACATGAGCTAAGAAAGCTTGACATCCGTTTTTCAATAAACGAATAGCTTTATGGCTTGAGATGACAGCTATTGATTTTAATGGTTTGGTTGCTTGAATTCGCATAATAGGTCGATTAGGAATATGAAAGCTAACAACCTTACGAAAACAATCAATTTTTGCATGATGAGTAGTTAACCAATCAATCCCTAGAATCACGTCAAATGCAAGTATTTTTAACGAAATCAGATCGACAGGTAATGTGTGGGTACCAACTTGAACCAAACAAGACTTATAAACCGTGGATGTAATGAAGGTTTCTCCCAATGGAGTTTCAACAGCTAAGTCAAAGTCTAATTTCCCCGGAATCAAATTTAATCGATGAGCGCAAGTAGGAGAAATAAAAGAATGGGTAGAACCGGTATCAAATAAAGTATAGACTTCGTTAGAGTTTATGATAAGCTTACCCGTGATGACCTCATTCGGGTTCCTTGCTTTCTGGGAGTTCACAACAAACGCTCTCCCTTGCACAACCGGTTTTAACTTTTCTGGGACGGCCTTTGGTGCCTCCATCCTAGCTGAATTTTTCTTCGGTAAACGACAAAATCGGGCTAAATGACCTTCTCTTTCACAATTATAACATGCTTTGGACGACATCGCGCAGTTTGGACTGATGTGCCCCTCCCCTCTGCATTTGAAACATATGATAGGTGGTCGTTCTCCTTCCTTAACGACAGGTGCTGGTGCTGACGTCTTTCCATCATTGTTGAATCTCCTCTTCTTGAAATGCCCATTCTTATTGTTTTGGCCCTGATTACCACCGAATTGGTTACCATTTCTGGCCTGTTGATTCCCTCCATGCTTGTTGTCACCGCTTCGATGACTGCTCTCACTGGTATTATCATTTTGTCGACTACTCTCTTTTGGTTGCGTTGACTCGTTATCGTTCTCCACTAACTGAGCCCTATTCACAACATCTGAATACAAACACAGTTTATGAGAAATAAGATGTTGACGAAACTCAGGTTTCAAATCTCGTAAAAACATTCGCGTCATTCGCTCTTCATTATCCACCAAGTGGGACGCAAACCGGGACAACTCAGCAAACTTGGCTTCGTACTGCGACACGGTCATGTTGTTTTGCTCCAACTTGATAAATTCCACCTCCTTCATGTGACGAATACTTTCAGGAAAGTATTTTTCGTTGAACAGCTCTTGGAACTTCTCCCAAGACATCTTCAGTGCGGCAGGTTGAGTACGCTTAATCGATTCCCACCAGTAATCTGCCTCTCCTCGCAACATAAAGGCGGCAAAGGGAACTTTTTGCTCCTCGGAGCATCCCAAGACATCAAATATCTTGGTAATCTGCTTTATCCATGTTTCCACTATAAGTGGTTTTGGCTCTCCCTTAAACTCTGGTGGTCCCAGCTCCTTGAACTGTTTAGCGGTGACCGCCAGAGAGTTTCCAGTATTTCCACCTACGTTGTGGACAGGAGCCGCTTTCACCTGTTGTTGCATGAATTGCATAAAGCCTCTGAACATTTGATCATTCATCATTTGGTCAGTGTTGTTGTTTGCATGAGGATTGTCACCTTCCTGATGCACATTATCCTGATTATTGATATGAGGTGAATCAACAATCGCCTGTGCTCCATTGCTATTCTCAACATTCTCAAATGCCATTTTCAGATACTGCCACAAAATAAAAATTAATTGATATGTCATATTTTATCCTTATATTATAACCGACCAATTAAATACCATGTAAATAAACTTAGGTAGGTCATACTAGCGAAGGAATTCCCCGTCTCTCCCCTCCTAGTTCTATTCTCACATCTTAGCCAGGGATCATATCCCTAAGCTCTGATACCAACTGTAACGCCCCCAAAATTAGGTATACATCACCCATCTTGGGTTGTCAGATACATAGTACAGAATACAAATACAACTTACTAATACAACTGTCGTGTACAATACGACAAAACATAAACTGTGAGTTTGAATACAAATATTATCTTCTAGAGAGTATTCATACTCAAAAGGAGTCCTCATTACATTTATTAACACACCATTATATAGAATAGTGAGGACTACTAACTAATACTATCATTCGGACCATCACTCCGTTCCCCGACTTGCCCCAGCTACGTTCTCATTTCCTGAAGAGAACAGTGAAAGAAAGGGTGAGCTCAACTAGCCCAATAAGAAATATTATGACTAAGATAATGCAGAATAAATTATCATTAGCCTTCAACAATGCTAAACTGATAAAATATAATAGACATCAAGTTTAACTGCAGCGGAACAAGCAATCCATTAAAAGAGTCAAGTAGAAAATAAACTCTACTATCTTTTATGATTTAAAAGATTTTCCAACACTGTGATCGCTGAGACTCAGCTTAATAAAATAATCCACATCATCGAATCACCCCTGCACTACGGCCAAGGATATTCGTATATTCATTAATGGTCATGATCATGCCAACAACTGTCCATCAATGCACTACGGGCCAATGAGGACTTTTACCACATCATTTGTAACACTACGGTCATGATTATACCGAATAATCCCTGGTCATAATCATACCAAGTCCATCTATGCACTACAGGCCACAGATGACTTTCAACATTTTATAAACATGAGGATGATGACAATGATATAAGAATTCAATAAAACAAGTTCAAGAATTAATTTATCCAAGAATTAACAACGTCCAAATTGTCAACATGATACTGCTTTGTGGAGTAAAATTCAAGAATACTTAGAAGAATATTTTCATGAAAAGATAATGGATGAACCACAATTATCAAGGATATTTCACTAATTTCATGGAGTATAGAAGTCAAAACTTAACCAATTGAGTATAATAAAGAATGGAATAACAAAAGAAATCACCATGCATGCGATAGATGTTCCAACAGAATAATAGAAGAATGTCACCAAGTATAGGGTAGACCACGTATACAGGTTATTCCAACAGAATAATAAAAAATGGAATAACAACAGTTCTCTTCATGAATAAGAAAGAATAACACCCCTTACCGTTTTAAAGACGAGCTGAAATAAGGAAGTAGTTAAGTAGCAGAATACTCTTCTTCTCTCTCTCTATAGTTTCTCTCTATAGAGTTCAGTGAATTCGTAAGAAATAATGAAGGAATGAACTGCTATTTATAGAAAAATAGAATGCATAGTAACTAATCCATGAACGGTTCAGATTGATTACTTTAATCTGACGGTCCATATTTAAAGAAAAATCTTTTAAATAAAATATAATATATTCTATTTATAGAATAACTTTAATAAAGTATTCTGTTTTATATAAAAAGATGTTTCTGTTTTATTACGTTAATAATACGAATAAAACAAAACGTCATTATCGCTAAATAATTCATATTATTAACTGACAATAATTGAATCAAACTGAGTGACTTCTCACATAAGCATTAATAATCAATACCGTGTGCTACTATGCAACCACACGTATTACTATACTTTTACTACCGAGTAGTTCAACAGTAACAATGGTAAAATTTCCGCCGTTATTTTTAATAAAATATTTTTGTCGTTTTCTCAATCCGACAATAATTCCGTTGTGGGGTCCACCAATGATTGTGTTGTTGTACGAATATTCCCTGTTAAAACGAATATTCCCCGACCAATCGAATATTATATAACAACTTGCATACTTTGTAAAATTTATAAATATTACCCACAACTATAACATTATATCAAATTAACTCCATAATATTTAAAAATGATATTTATAGAAAATTCATCTTTATTTATAAAAGTTGGGGTCTTACAATAGTGCTGAAGGAAACTTGCACCGTATAGCAACACTCAAAGTATCAAAATACTCACAAGAATACGCTCGATAATATAGAGAGAGAAAGAGAGAGAAAACTTATTTCTGGTGTGATTTTCAATTCTAACCTAAGCACCCTATTTATAGGAAAATACTTAGAACACCAAAGTAGAAAATTTAATAAAATATTAATATATTTATATAATTTTCCTTAGCCCACCTTTTGACCAAAACATCAGTCACACATGTGCCAAAAATAACAAAAATATTTTTCTAAACAAAAATATTTAAAACTCCAAAAATTAATTCATACCCGATATACCGAAACTTCAATAATTCACCATAAATAGCTCTTTTATCAGAAAAATTTGAATCTTATGTCCATTCCATAGGAAATTTAATTCTCTACAACTTTGTAAGTTTAAATTTTTCCAAATTCTAAATAGAAATTGACCGAAATTCACATACGGAAGATTTTACAAGCTATAATCAAATTTCAGTCAAGAAATGGGGTCCACAAACATGAAAAATATGTTTTAAATATTTTTAGTAACAAAAATACTCTTCCTCATTTATTCATATATCACACATTCATTATAAAAATATCATCATTATTATATTATTAAAATATAATAATATATTTTATCAGAAAAGATAAAATATCAATTTTCAACAATTGTCACACAAAAAAATTTTCTCCATCTATATCCATATAAAATGAGTATTTTTTTATCATATAAATCAATAATTAATTATTCACAAATAATATTACAGAATTATAATACTGACAACCAGGCCATTCCTAGGAAAGAGGGGACTTTCCAATAAGGATTTCTCCTTACTGGCGCGCAATTAGGTGACCAAACCTCTCCTTAGACAGAACTTTCTAGACATTGTCAATAATGCTATCTAATAATATTAATCAAATAATATGAATTATTGCCCCGATAATGGAAAATACTGTGCAGTGACAATTATTGAAACAACAATAATATAAAATATCAACGTAGTAATTATTGAATCAATAAAATAAAATATTGAACAGTAATTACTGTAACAATTATTGAGTAGTTTCTTCTTACGTAAGAATCAATAATTGATGCAATATCGCGTGTCACTGTATTTTAACCACCGGGTATTCCAACAGTATTAACGGTAATAACTACGCCGTTATTTATAAACAACTTATGCTTGTCGTTTTCTTCATCCAATCGCTTTCCGTTATGAGGCCCACACAAGGCTGTTCCGTCGTACGAATATTCTCCGACAATAAGAATATTCTACGACCAAACAAATATTCATTGAATTCTCTGACAACAATGAATATTTTATAACCACTTACTTATTTAAAAATATTTGCGCATTTGTACTCATAACTAATCACATTAATCAAATCAACTCTTACTATTTTAAAATAATAAATAGAGAAAATTTAATTTCATTTATAATAAGTTGGGGTGTTACAACCTCTCCTCCTTATGAAATTTCGTCCTTGAAATTGACATACGTATCTGGTGTTTTGAAAAGGTGAGGATACATCGCTTTCATTTCTGTTTTTAATTCTCAGGTCATTTCCTGAATAGCATGGTTCCTCCACAAAATTTTGACATGTGGTATGACCTTTGTGCGTAGGACATGCTCCTTTCTATCCAAGATCTTGACAGGTGCCTCCTCATACGTTAAGTCTTCGGTTATTTTATCCGGTTCTAACTCAATAACGTGGTTCGGGTCTTTCACATATTTGCATAGTGCTTGCATTGTGTTTGC
Organism: Panax notoginseng; assembly: GCA_016801055.1. Taxonomy (NCBI): domain Eukaryota; kingdom Viridiplantae; phylum Streptophyta; class Magnoliopsida; order Apiales; family Araliaceae; genus Panax; species Panax notoginseng. The sequence continues at coordinate 185,671,239 of CM029014.1, forward strand.
ATAGTAAAATCTTTTATAAAGTTATTCGTTTTATTAGATTATAAATAGAATGTATTATATTTTATTTAAAAGATTTTGCTTTAAATATGGACCGTCCGATTAAAAGTAAATCAATCTGGACCGTTCATGAATTAGTTACTATGCAGTCCATTCTTCTATAAATAGAAGCTCATTCCTTCATTATTTCTTACGAATTTACTAAAACTCTAGAGAGAGAAACTATAAAGAGAGTTCTTCTTCTATAATCTTGAGCGTATTTATTTAGAGTTTAAGAAAGCTTTGAGCGTAGTGCAAATTTTCTTCGAGTATATCCTCGCCCTACCAGTCGGAATACTCTTCTTTCAAAGGTAAGGGATATTATTTGTTGTACCTGTAAGGGGTATTATTTCTTTTGTATTCATGAAGAGAACTTCTGTTATTCCATTCTTTATTATTCTGTTGGAATAACCTGTATACGCGGGCTACCCTATACTTGGTGAAATTCTTCTGTTATTCTATTCTTTATTATTCTGTTGGAATATCTTGTCTGTGCGTTTTACGCTGGACCTGGTTTCATTATTTATTATTCTGTCAGAATATCCTGTCTGTACGTTTTACGCCGTACCTGGTTCCATTATTTATTATTCTGTCGGAATATCCTGTCGGTGCGTTTACGCATGACCTGGTTCCATTATTTATTTTCCTGTTGGAATAACCTGTCTATGCGGTCTATCGCATGCATGGTGATTTCTTTTGTTATTCCATTCTTTATTATATTCAGTTGGTTAAAGTTTTGACTTTTATACTCCATGAAATTAGTAGAATATCCTTGATATTTGCACTTCATCTAGTATCTTTTCATAAAAATATTCTTCCGAGCATTCTTGAATTTTACTCCACAAAGCAGTATCATGTTGACAATTTGGACGTTATTGGTTCCTGAATAAATTAATTCTTGAACTTGTTTTATTGAATTCTTATATCATTGTCATCATCCTCATATTTATATTTTGTTAAAAGTCATCTGTGGCCTGTAGTGCATAGATAGACTTGGTATGATTATGACCAGGAATTATTCGGTATAATCATGACCGTAATGTTACAAATGATGTGGTAAAAGTCCTCATTGGCCCGTAGTGCATTGATGGACAGTTGTTGGCATGATCATGACCATTGATGAATACAAGAATATCCTTGGCTGTGATGCATAGATAATTTATGGTTGTGATACTAATGAATATCATTGGCCGTAGTGCAGGGATGATGTGGATTATTTATTAAGCTGAGTCTCAGCGATAAAAGTCATGAAAAACCTTTTAAATCATAAAAGATAGTAGATTTTATTCTCTACTTGACTCTTTTAATGGATTACTGGTTCCGCTGCAGTTAAACTTGATGTCTATTGTATTTTCTCAGTTTAACATTGTTGAAGACTAATGATAATTTATTCTGCATTATCTTAGTCATAATATTTCTTACTGGGCTAGTTGAGCTCACCCTTTCTTTCATTGTTCTCTTCAGGAAATGAGAATATAGTTGGGACGAGTCGGGAAACGGAGTGATGGACCAGATGATAGCATTAGTAGTCCTCACTATTCTATGTAATAGTGTGATAATAATTGTAATGAGGACTCCTTTTGAGTTTGTATACTCTCTAGTAGATAATATTTGTATTCAAACTCACAGTTTATGTTTTGTCGTATTGTACACGACAGTTGTATTATTAAGTTGTAATTGAATTCTGTACCATGTATCTGGCGACTCAAGATGAGTGATGTATACCTAATTTTGGGGGCGTCACAATTTGGATCTTTTCTGTAGTAATACGTACCAACTCGGGTCCCAACAATGTTGCTTCACCCACCTCATCCCAACATATTAGATAGCGACACTTTTGCCCATACAATGCTTCGAATGGAGCCACCCCTATACTTTTCTGATAACTATTATTGTAGGAGAATTCCACCAATGATAAATACTTATCCCAACTCCCTTTGAAGTCTAGGACACAAAGTCTTAATAGATCTTCAAGAGTTTGAATAGTCCTCTCTGATTGTCCGTCCGTTTGAGGATGGTATGCCGAACTAAATCGTAAATCCGTGCCCATAGCTTTTTGTAAGCTAACCCAAAATCGTAAAGTGAATCTTGGGTCACGATCCGAAACTATGGATACTGGCATGCCATGCAATCTCACAATCTCATTCACATACATACGAGCAAGATGTTCAAGGGAATAAGTCTCCCGTATCGACAAGAAATGAGCAGACTTAGTTAATCTATCAACAATAACCCAAATAACATTTATGCCTTGAGAAACCGTGGGAAGACCTGTAACGAAATCCATGGTAACGTGTTCCCACTTCCATTTCGGAATCTCAAGTGGTTGCAATGGACCCTTTGGCACTTGATGCTTCGCCTTTACATGTTGATAAGTTAAACACCTCGAGATAAACTTCGCAATCTCTCTCTTCATATTGTTCCACCAAAATGTATGTCGAAGATCACGATATATTTTGGTACTTCCAGGATGAATTGTAAATGGTGTATTGTGTGCCTCCATCATGATCTTGTACTTCAAATTAGAGTCGTTAGGAACACAAAATCTGGAGTGGACTCGAAGTATTCATTCTTCATCGATTCTTACTTATGGAATAGCACCTTCTTGTACTTTCTTCTTCATATACGTCAGCTTTGGGTCTCTGGCTTGAGAAACTTTAACTTTTTCGATTAAAGTCGGTTCAATGCGTATATTTGACATCATCGCATGGGTCCTCGGAGTCTTGAATTCTATCTTCATCTTATGTAAATCACCCAAAATGGGCCTTTGTGTTGACAACATCGCACTCGTTCCCGCATATGATCTTCTACTCAACGCGTCAGCTACCGCGCTCTCTTTTTCAGGATGGTATTGAATGGTATGGTCGTAGTCTTTTAACAGCTCGAGCCAACTTCGTTGCCGCATGTTGAGTTCCTTTTGGGTGAAGAAATATATGAGGTTTTTATGATTTGAATATATCTCCACTTTCTCCCCATATAGTTAGTGCCTCCAGATCTTTAGCGCGAAAACGACTGCTGCCAACTCTAGATCATGAGTAGGATAATTCCTCTCATATTCTTTAAGTTGTCGTGAGGCATAGGCTATGACTTTCCCATATTGCATGAGAACACATCCTAACCCTTTGCCCGAAGCATCGCTGTAGATAACAAATCCATCCAAACCAGATGGTATTGTCAGAACAGGTGCCGAAATGAGTATCCTCTTGAGCTCTTGAAAACTCTTTTCGCATTCCTCGCTCCATACGAATTTTTTATCCTTCCGAGTCAACTGAGTTAACGGAGTAGCGATTTGAGAAAACCCTTCCACGAATCTCCGATAATAATCAGCTAAGCCCAGAAAGCTACGTACTTCGGTCACCGACTTAGGTTGCTCCCAACTTTGTATTGCTTCAATCTTCGTCGGGTCAACAGATACTCTATGTTTTGACACCACTTGCCCAAGGAATGCTACTTCCTCAAGCCAGAACTCCCATTTCTTCAACTTGGCATATAGCTTATTTTCACGAAGCCTTTGGAGTACCAGCTTCAAATGGTGCTCATGATCTTCACGACTTTTGGAATATATAAGGATGTCATCAATAAAGACAACAACGAATTGATCCAAATATTCCTTGAATACTCGGTTCATCATATCCATGAAAGCCTCAGGAGCATTAGTCAATCCAAAAGACATGACTAGAAATTCATAATGCCCGTACAGAGTTCTGAAGGTAGTCTTTGGAATATCGTCAGTTCTAATCTTAAGCTGATGATATCCAGAACAAAGATCGATCTTTGAGAAGAATTGTGCTCCTTGTAACTGGTCAAATAGGTCATCAATACGAGGTAGCGGATACCTATTCTTGATGGCGACATGGTTCAATTCCTGGTAGTCAATACAAAGTCGCATACTCCCGTCTTTCTTCTTTACGAATAAAACAGGAGCACCCTAAGGAGATGTACTAGGACGAATGAAACTGATGTCCAACAATTCCTGTAGTTGGACCTTTAACTCCTGAAGTTCAATAGGAGCCATTCGATATGGGGTTTTAGAAATGGGCTTTGTACCAAATTCAAGATCAATAAAGAATTCAACTTCACGTTCTGGGGGTAGATCGGGAAGTTCTTCAGAAAATACGTCAGGAAAGTCATTAACAATAGGAATATTATTCAAATCTGACGTGTCTTTATTCAAATCCATAACATAGGCTAAGAAAGCTTGACATCCGGTTTTTAATAAACGAATGACTTTATGGCTTGATATAATAGTGATTGATTTTAGTGATTTAGTTGCTTGAATTCGAATAATAGGTTGATTAGGAATATGAAAACTAACAACCTTACGAAAACAATCAATTTTGGCATGATGAGTAGTTAACCATTCAATCCCTAAAATCACATCAAAAGCAAGTATCTTTAAAGAGATAAGATCAACAGGTAATATGATGGTGTCAACTTGGATTAAACAAGATTTATAAACAGTGGATGTAATGAAAGTTTCTCCTAACGGAGTCTCCACAGATAAATCAAAGTATAATTTCTCTGGAGTTAAGTTTAAACATTGAGCACAAGCAGGAGAGATAAATGAATGGGTAGCACCGGTATCTAGTAAGGTATAAACTTTACAAGAATTTATGATTATCTTACCCGTGATCACCTCGTTTGGGTTCCTTGCATTTTGACCAGTCACGACAAACGCTCTTCTAGGAACCGTTGACTTTGACTTTTTTGGGACAGCCTTTTGAGTCACCATCCCCACTGGACTTGGTTTCGCTACAGAACAATCTCGAGCAATATGCCCTTCCTTTCCACAATTATAACATACCTTGAACTGCTGTGGACAGTTTGGGCTGATATGTCCCTCTTTTTCGCATTTGTAGCATACGACCGGTGGTCGTTCTCCTCCCTTAGAACCAGTTGCTGCTGGTGCTGATGTCTTCATATTGTCATTATTGAATTTTCTCTTTTTAAAATCTCCCCCCGACTCGCTTCTTCTATTATCATGACCACGATTACCACCAGAGTGGTTATCGCTTTTGTCTGAATTTTTCTTTTCCCACTGGTTATCGTTGTTCCAATGACTGCTGTCACCGGTATGATCCTGGTTGTGGTCCCTCGGTTAAACGTACTCGTTATCTCGCTCTAATAATTGAGCCCTGTTGACAACATCTGAATATAGAGAAAATTTATGAGAAATGAGATACTGACATATATCAGGTTTCAAACCTCTCAGAAACATCTGCGTTATATGTTCCTTATTCTCTACCAAATGAGGTGCAAAACTTAGATAACTCCGCGAACTTCGCCTCGTATTGGAACACCGTCATGTTGTTCTGCTCCAGTCTAATAAACTCTACCTCCTTCATATGACGAATACTTTCAGGAAAGTACTTGTCATTGAACAGTTTTTGAAATGTCTCCCAAGACATGCTGAGTGCGGCTGGATGGGTACGCTTCACAGATTGCCATCAGTAATCTGCTTCATTACAGAACATAAAGGTGGCGAATGGAACCTTCTGTTCCTCCGTGCATCCCAAGACATCGAATATCTTGGTAATTTGTTTGACCCACGTTTCTGCCTTAATAGGGTCCGGTTTTCCCCAAAATTCTGGTGGTCCCAACTCTTTGAACTGCTTGGCCGTGACAAATCGCACATTGCTATCATTTTCACCTGTATTTTGTACACGAGTCTCCCTCGTATGATTTTGCATGACTGCAAAAAGCTTCTAAACATTCCATCGTTCATCATCTGCTCAGTGGTGTTGTTTACATGAGGAACATTGCCGGCCTGTTGCACGTTCTCCTCGTTGGTGATTAATGGTGTCTCCACGGTTGCATTTACTCCATCATTAATATTCTCAACTGCCATTCTTAAATACTGTCACAAAACAAGGGTTATTTAAAGAAATTGACATGCAACATAATAATCCTATACTCTGACCAACCAACAAATAAGCTTTAGGCAAGACACACTAGCGAAGGATTTACTCGTCTCTCTCCTCCTAGTTCTATTCCCCGATCTCCGCTAGAGACCATATCCCTAAGCTCTGATACCAACTGTGACGCCCCCAAAATAGGTATACATCACCCACTCTGAGTCGCCAAATACATGGTACAGAAACGACTACAACTTTATTAATACAACTGTCGTGCAAAATACGACAACACTTAACTGTGAGTTTAAAATACAACTATTGTCTTCTAGACAATATCCACACTCAAATAAGTCTTCATAACAATTATTGATACTTTATTTTACAAAAATGGTGAGGACTACTAAAATATCTTTCTAGAACCATCATTCCATACCCCGACTAGTACTCGCTACATTCTCACCTCCTGAGAAGAAAAATGGAACAAAAAGGAAAGGGTGAGCTCAATTAGCCCAGTAAAGAATATTATGACTAAGATAATGTAGAACAAATTATCGTTAGTCCTCAACAGGGAAAAAATATAATATAATACAATAGACAACAAATTTTAAATCAATATTCGCAGCGAAAATAATAATTCATTAGAAGAGTTAAGTAGAGGATGAAATCTACTATCATCTATGAATTTAAAAGTCCATCGTCAATATGTTATCCCTGTAACATCAATCAATATACATCTTAAATCAAATATTCATCTTTGCACTACAGGCCAAAGATATTCATTAGTTGGTCATGTTCATCTCAACACCTGTTCATCTTTGCACTACGGGCCAAAGATATTCATTAGAAAATCATTCATCTTTGCACTACAGGCCAAAGATATTCAGTAATATCATCATTTAGAACTGAGGATGATGAAAAATATTTTAAAGAAAACGAATCCAGTGAAACAAAAGAACAAATATTAAGGATTCGTACTTTAAACAATCCAGGTTCAAAAATACTTCATAAATAACCATAGTGGAGTAAAATTCAAGAATGATCAAAACATGGATACAATCAAAGCTAGTATCCATAATAGATATCTTGAAAAGAAAAAAAAGAAAAAATTAATTTTTTTGGTGAATAGTGTCGCATTCGAAAATAGTGCCGTATACGTGAATAGTGCCGTATACGTGAATAGTAACCCCGACACTAAAAGTTCTAAATTTGATAAAAAGTTTAGATCAATATTTTGGCATAATGATATTGAAAGAAATAATATCATCTACAAAAAAAATAGCATCCCTTACCTCGAAAAGACAGTACTTCTGACTAGAATACTGGATATAGTTCTGAAGGAAACTTGTACCGTATAGCAACACTCAAAGTATCAAAATACTCACAAGAATACGCTCGATAATATAGAGAGAGAAAGAGAGAGAAAACTTATTTCTGGTGTGATTTTTAATTCTAACCTAAGCACCCTATTTATAGGAAAATGCTTAGAACACCAAAGTAAAAAATTTAATAAAATATTAATATATTTATATAATTTTCCTTAGCCCACCTTTTGACCAAAACATCAGCCACACATGTGCCAAAAATAATAAAAACGTTTTTCTAAACAAAAACATTTAAAACTCCAAAAATCAATTCATACCCGATATACCGGAACTTCAATAATTCACCATAAATAGCCCTGTTATCAGAAAAATTCAAATCTTATGTCCATTCCATAAGAAATTTAATTATCTACAACTTTGTAAGTTTAATTTTTTTTAAATTCCAAACAGAAATTAACCGAAATCCACATACGGACGATTTTACAAGCTATAATCAAATTTAAGTCAAGAAAAGGGGTCCACAAACATGAAAAACATGTTTTAAATATTTTTAGTAACAAAAATACTCTTCCTCCTCATTTATTCATATATCACACATTCATTGTAAAAATATCATCATTATTATATTATTAAAATATAATAATATATTTTATCAGAAGAGATAAAATATCAATTTTCAACAATTGTCACAAAAAAAAAATTCTCCATCTATATCTACATAAAATGAGTATTTTATTTTTCATATAAATCAATAATTAATTATTCACAAATAATATTACAGAATCACAATACTGACAAACATGCCGTTCCCAAGAAAGAGGGGGCTTTCCAATAAGGATTTCTCCTTACTGACGCGCAATTAGGTGACCAAACCTCTCATTAGACAGAACTTTTTAGACATTGCCAATAATGCTATCTAATAATATTATTTAAATAATATGAATTATTGCTCCGATAATGGAAAATAATGTGTAGTGACAATTATTGAAACAACAATAATATAAAATATCAATGTAGCAATTATTGAATCAATAAAATAAAATATTGAACAGTAATTACTGTAACAATTATTGAGTAGCGTCTTCTTACGTAAGAATCAATAATTGATGCAATACCGTGTGTTACTGTATTTTAACCATCGGGTATTCCAACAGTATTAACGGTAACAACTGCGCTGTTACTTATAAACAGCTTATACTTGTCATTTTCTTCATCAAATCGCTTTCCGTTATGGGGCCCACACAAGGCTGCGTCGTCGTACGAATATTCCCCAAAAGTAAGAATATTTCACGACCAAACGAATATTCTCTGACAACAATGAATATTTTATAACCACTTACTTATTTAAAAATATTTGCGCATTTGTACCCATAACTAATCACATTAATCAAATCAACTCTTACTATTTTAAAATAATAAATAGAGAAAATTCAATTTCATTTATAATAAGTTGGGGTCTTACAAAAATCATGATGCTATGAAAAGAATGGTAATCAAAGTCTCTCATTCAGGTAAGCAAAGTCTCAGTCGTTTCCGTATGATCAATTTTAGCTTAGCTACCGTTGTATAAACTTACAAGAGAGTGAAGGTCAGACAATAAATTACTCTAAATTTATGCTTGATCAAACTGCATGTTAACAAAATCGAATCTCAAGAAGAGAGATTTTCTTCATGAAATCAAATCAAACCAACCTGACCACCAAACAAAGTGGGACTGAGAATGATGGTGAGAGCGCCTTCAAAAAACTCAATGGTGGTCAAGATGAAAATAGATGGATCTTTCTTACTTTAAAATCTTGGGAAAAGTTTATCTTGGATTAGTTGCGAACAAAAATGCATAGTTGATTTTTTGGTTGCTTCTATTTTAAAATTAAATTAGATGTTTAATGTTAATTATATTGTTATATGTGGTGTTGTGCTAGCATTCTCTGTTGAATGGATGCTTCAGGGACTGCGAGTTTAAGATTAAGTTACTTGATTATTGGTTTTGTCATTTTCAACAAGAATTAGTTTTACATTTCAGAATTGAGTATGATATGGGGGCTTAATTAATTGGCTATAGCATACATGATATGCCTTTTGCTGATTAATAATGTTACTTCCTTAAATACACTGATTGTTATTTTAGTTTAACTGGTACGGTTGTTGTAAGACCCCAACTTTTATAAATAAAGATGAATGTTCTATAAATATCATTTTTGAATATTATGAAGTTAATTTGATATAATGTTATAGTTGTGGGTAATATTTATAAATTTTGCAAAGTAAGCAAGTTGTTATAAAATATTCGTTTGGTCGGAGAATATTCTTTTTGTCGGGGAATATTCGTACGACGGCACAATCATTGGTGGACCCCACAACGGAATTATTGTCGGATTGAGAAAACGACAGAATTATCTTTCTATAAAAATAACGGCTGAGGTGTTACCGTTAAAACCGTTAAAACTGTTGAACTACTCGGTAGTAAAAGTACAGTAATACGCGTGGTTGCATAGTAGCACACGGTATTGATTATTGATGCTTACGTGAGAAGTCACTCAGCTATACTCAATTATTGCTACAGTAATTGCTGCATCATATCTCTTAAATTATTGTCATAGTATCATCTGTATAATATGTTATATTATTAAATCAATAATTGAGACGTTGTGGTAAGTTTGGTTATTTTATGGGGGGGCCATATGTCATCATCTAAGAGTCTCTTCGTCAATAGTAATTACCGTCGTCAATAGTAATTACCGTCGTCAATAGTATTTACCTTGGTCAATAGTAATTACCTTCGTCAATATTATTTACCTTGGTCAATAGTATTTACCTTGGTCAATAGTAATTACCTTCGTCAATAGTATTTACCTTGGTCAATAGTAATTACTTTCGTCAATAGTAGTTGTCCCTTCAATATTACCAAGAGTCATTTGACCCTTCGTTAAGACCAAGAGTCATTTGACCCTTCGTTAAGACCAAGAGCTACCCTCAGTTTTTCTATAAATAGAGGCCTAGGGCTTCATTATTTAGTATAGAGAGAATAAGAGAGAGAGAGACTAAAAGTATTCTGCTACATCACTTTTTCAATATCCAGTTCTTTTAAGGTAGGGAATATTATTTCTTTTATATTCATGAAGAGAACTTCTGTTATTCCATTCGTTATTATTCTGTTGGAATAACCAGTATACGCGGTCTACCCTATACTTGGTGACATTCTTCTATTATTCTGTTGGAACATCCTGTCTGTGTGTTTTACACCGGACCTGGTTCCGTTTATTATTCTGTTGGAACATCCTGTCTGTGTGTTTTACACCGGACCTGGTTCCGTTTTTATTATTATTCTGTTGGAACATCCTGTCTGTGTGTTTTACACCGGACCTGGTTCCATTATTTATTATTCTGTTGGAATAACCTGTCTGTGCGGTCTATCGCATGCATGGTGATTTCTTTTGTTATTCCATTCTTTATTATACTCAGTTGGTTAAGTTTTGACTTCTATACTCCATGAAATTTGTGGAATATCCTTGATAGTTGCGTTTCATCCAGTATCTTTTCAAGAAAATATTCTTCTAAGCATTCTTGAATTTTACTCCACAATGCAGTATCATGTTGTCAATTTAGACGTTGTTAATTCCTGGATAAATTAATTCTTGAACTTGTTTTATTGAATTCTTATATCATTGTCATCATCCTCATGTTTATAAAATGTTGAAAGTCATCTGTGGCCTGTAGTGCATAGATGGACTTGGTATGATTATGACCAGGGATTATTCGGTATAATCATGACCGTAATGTTACAAATGATGTGGTAAAAGTCCTCATTGGCCCGTAGTGCATTGATGGACAGTTGTTGGCATGATTATGATCATTAATGAATACACGAATATCCTTGGCCGTAGTGCAGGGGTGATTCGATGATGTGGATTATTTTATTAAGCTGAGTCTCAGCGATCGCAGTGTTGAAAAACCTTTTAAATCATAAAAGATAGTAGAGTTTATTTTCTACTTGACTCTTTTAATGGATTGCTTGTTCCGCTGCAGTTAAACTTGATGTCTATTATATTTTATCAGTTTAACATTGTTGAAGGCTAATGATAATTTATTCTGCATTATCTTAGTCATAATATTTCTTACTGGGCTAGTTGAGCTCACCCTTTCTTTCACTGTTCTCTTCAGGAAATGAGAACGTAGTTGGGGCAAGTCGGGGAACGGAGTGATGGTCCGAATGATAGTATTAGTTAGTAGTCCTCACTATTCTATGTAATGGTGTGTTAATAAATGTAATGAGGACTCCTTTTGAGTATGAATACTCTCTAGAAGATAATATTTGTATTCAAACTCACAGTTTATGTTTTGTCGTATTGTACACGACAGTTGTATTAATCAGTTGTATTTGTATTCTGTACTATGTATCTGACGACCCAAGATGGGTGATGTATACCTAATTTTGGGGGCGTCACAGTTGTTTTGAGGAGTGAATGGTTGTCTGATCTCATTTCACAGCTGCAATAATTGACCAAGGATGTCAATGAGGCTAGGAGCTCACCTGGATATAATGGTGCTTTTTTAACAAAAAAAGAAAAAGGCAGAATTATTTTAAAAAGTAATTTCTTTTTACGGTTAAAGACAAGGTGTAAAAGTCAATTTACTAATAAATGTTCAATGAATGCATTTCTTTTTAATTCTCTAATATTGTCTGAAACAAATTATTAAATTCATTATTCAATCAAACCCGTATATTTCACGGACTATCAACTAGTGGAATCTTAATGATTCAACCATTAGTTTGGGTATCCGTTAATGTGAAATTGTCATCAATTTTATCTTAATAAATTTATATAATTTTTTATTGTATGTATTATAAAAAATATTATATTAATAAATTTTATAATTTTTTATTACATTAATTGATGTCAGCTTTATCTAATCAGATCCTTAGCCTGTTGATGTCTTAGTCCAAGACAAGACTGTTGCATACCTTTCCCAATATGGTTGTCTTTTGCTTTGGCAGCTTTTAATATGGACAAAATCATCTACATGATTATGGACCACATATTTTACATCATTGTTAGTGTCATTCCGAATAATAGAGTCAAAAAGGTGTACTACTTGACACCATCACAAAGATATGCCAATAAACTATCTAATTATGATATCTGAAAAGATACTACTCCATTTTAAAACTATATAAATATGTTTTCTATTTTATTTTATATTAAAATTAAAGATATTTTTTTAATATAGATTATGAAGTGATACGAATTTTTTAATATATCATTATTTATATTTTATTGTGCACTACTACTATATTTTATCTTGTTTTTGCCAATGTTATAGAAATTTTTAAAAAGATAACATTTTACTTGAATTAAAATGTTTTGAAAATGTATCTCTAATTTTAGAATGGAGGTAGCAGTTGAAAACTTGAAATGCTCCAATGTTTGTTATATTTTGTGGCAAAAAGTATTATCATCAATTACCAAATTATTAAGGAACTAAAATCATGTATTATCACCAAAATTATATTTTTGTGTAGAACTAGGTTGAGCAAGAGTTACCAAAAAAGTTCATAATTGGTGATTTTACTTAAATAAGCTGTTATTAAAATATCAAAATACTGAATTCTGAAAAAAAATAGCTGTTAAAATTAAATATATAGGCATAAGTACACAATTATCCCATAAAAGAATATAGTCTTATTAGACTATTAATTTTGAAAAAGTTCATTATTCTATAACTAAATTCTAAAATTCAATTGATAGAGTCTCTAGTGAACAGAAGTAGTTATTATCATATTAAGGGAGTATTGGAGTATGTACTTTTATGTTGAAGCAAAGTAACAAACAAAGTAATAATGATAATATACTTGATTATGATTATATTATATTTTTTAAATTAAAGTTTTTTTCTTTTTTAAAAAATAATATCAAATAATACAATCAATCAGTAGCTACAAATTGTTGCTCTAACGGTAGTGGTCAACGTGATAAGTATATCGGTGAGATATAAATTATAAGTTAAAAATTTCATTAAAATATTTGGAGCAAAAAAGTTTTGAAGTATACACCAAAAGAAGATAGTGGTTAAGAGTTTATTGGTAAAATATTAATTAATTTAAAAATTAATATAAAATTCGAGCAGCATTTTAATATTTTAATGAGAATCTATTATATTACTGTTCAATTCTAGAGATACGTTAGGGCCTGGGGGAACTTGGAGAAGGAGTCAAAGACTAAACTAGGGAGAAATCTAGGGAAATTTATATTTTTGCATGCAACGGCTTAAATAATTTTGAAATTTTATAACTCGTCTAAGCATTAAACAAAAAAGGAAAAAAGGAAAAAAGAAGAAAAGGAAAAAAATAAAAAAAGGAAAAAAGAAAAAATAGGCATATCATATTTATCAATTCTAAAACTTTTACACTATGTTTCTGAGTTTTGGACAGAAAAGAAAAGAAAAGAATAGAAAACTTAAATTAGAACAGAAAAGAAAAGAATAGAAAACTTGAAGTTTTCCTTTGTGTTGTTTCTAAGTTTTTAATAAAAAAGAATAGAAAATTTTAAAAAATTATTTTCTTGCGTTTTTGAGTTCCAATGAAATGAAAAGAAAAATATCAATTTTATAAATTTATCCTTCTATTAATTATAACGATTAAATCATGAATAAAAATATGCAAAATAAATTTAATCAAATAAAAAATCTATATTCAAATACAAATATCCAAATACATTTCATCTCCTTTTTACTTAATTTTTTAATAAAACTTTTAATTGAATTTGCGATATATTCTTCTACAATTCTTTTAATTTTTTTTATCACACTTTATTCTATTCATACAAGCTTATAAAAGTTTAATTTGTATTTGTAAAAATGTAATCTCTTTCTTTTCTAGATATATTTAAAATAAAATAAAAAATACCTTTAATTCAGAAACAAATATTGAACTTATTTTGCTTGTCTATTTCTGCATCAATGGAGAATGATGGAATTGGATGCCATAAATAAATATGGGACCATATAATATCCGTGACAGAACAAAAAAAATAGTTTCCCTTTCTTGTTTGTACATTAAGTTTAGTAGATAAAAATAAATTGGGGACATGAGTTGTAATTTAAAATTTATTTTATTGAAAATTGGAGATAATATGGGAATTATAAAAATATTACTTATTTTAATTTCTTTTCCGTTCAAATCAGACCAATTTTGAACGGAAAACTTTGACCGAAAAAATGGCCAGATTTTCTATCCATTTCTTTTCTTTTCTGTGTATTAAAAAACTTAGAAACATAGGAATGAGAAAGAAAACTTAAATTTTCCAACAATTGTTTTTCTTTTCTGTCAAATTTAAAACTCAGAAACAGAGCATTAGTATATAAAAGAAGATTATGAAAAATTAAATAAATGAATTCTTCGCTACTCAAAAGTTCTATTCTAGTAGATCTCGGTCCCCTAGAATTTTTGTTGGATAATTTTAGGGGGACCGGGAAGTACAGATCGGTCCTTTTTTTTTTTACTAAAAAAATTTATAATATTTATTTTAACTGGAATTTTTATAAAATTTAGTGATTTATGTGTAATTTGGATATATATAAAAAAATAAAGTTGCACAGATGGTATATATTTGTAATTTGTATATATGTAAAAAATAGGGTTTAGGGTTTAGGGTTTTTTTTTTCTTTTAACTCTTAAAAAATTATAATATTTATTTTAACTGAAATATTAAAATAAATAGAGTTTAGAATTTAATATTTAGTGTTTTGAGTTTAGTATTTTGAGAATTAAAAACAAATTAATCGCTAGATGCCGATCGTCCTAGAATCACTCGTTACAAAATCATAGTTCTAATCATAGCATTTGTAGGTGAGTGTCGCAAGATACATTATATAGTTGGAACTCAATTTCATTCCCATCTTTATCAAAGCACGTATATATACGAAGTCACACATTACCTGCTTCAGTTTTATGCATTCTTAATTACCCATCTCTTTTCCTTTTTTAGGGTAGTTGTAGCTATAGTTACATAAAGCGAAGTGTAGACACTCAAAATTTTTCGTTCTTGTTACTAATCATACAAAAAAGCATAATCATCTTTTGTCTTCCAGATACAACTCTGGAAGTCAATATCAAGTCAACCCCGGAGACAACCCCGGGAGATCAAATCCAACCCTGGTGACAACACTAGGAGATCAAGTCCAACCCCGAGAGATCAAGTCCAACCCCGGGAGATCAATTCAGACTCCGGAGACAACCCCAGGAGGTCAAGACAAACCCTGGTGACAACTCCAGAAAATCTCAAACCAACCTCAGAGATAAGCCTGAGAACTGACTAAAGTCAACAGCAGTCCAATCTCAGAGACAACTCTGAGAAAAGACAGTTACAACTGCGTCAAACCCAGAACCAAACCGGGATGAGCAAAATAGTAACTTTGTCAACTCAGTATCAATTCAGCCCAAATAACTACAAAAGAGTCCATGTAGAACTATAACATCAATCCCGAGTGAAAACATCACAAGACAACTCAACGAATGAACTGCGAAGACTTGAAGATCTGTTCATGGACCCATCTTCTCGGATTTGAAATTTTTTTAATCCCATGTCGTTGTATAGCTCTCGAAAAGGGCTTTTCGAAAAGGTATAGCACGCATCCATTGGATTTCTGAGTTGAAAGTTATGAAGGTTCGAGCAGACGGCGCATTGGTCCGAGTGCATGTACTTTGAGACAACAGGATCCACGGGGCTCGGGCCCACTCGAGCAACTGCAGGTAGACCCGCGACGGTCGCGGGTAGACCCGCGACTACTTTGGTCTATAAATAGGGCTCCCATATGTGACAACCCAAAAATTTATAAGATTTCGAATGATTAAATTAAAGGTTAAAGTTTAAACTCTAGAGTGGAAATAGAGGATTTATTTAAAAATTTTAAGAAAAACCTATACGGTTTAATAATTAAAAGAGAATTGAGAAAATATGGGTTGCAAAAATCCAAAACCCTATAAAGAATTTATATGTACTTTTGGTACAATAGTGATTCCAATGACGAAATCCTTATAAGGGAAGAAGAATGTGATAACCCGAAAATTTTGCTTTATTTATTTATTAAGTATAATCCAAGGATTTAGGTCACAAGGTAGATGAGGATATTTTTTAAAATACTTTGTGACTTATGTGAAATATGTATGTGATTAAACAAATGTAAGACCTCAACTTTTATGAATAAAGATTAAATTTTCTCTAAATGTTATTTTGAATAATAAGATGTGAATTTGATATAATGTTATAGTTGCGGGTAATATTTATAAATTTTACAAAGTAGGCAAGTTGTCATAAAATATTTGTTTGGTCGGGAAATATTCATTTTATCAGGGAATATCCGTACGACGACACAATTATTTATGGACCCAACAACGGAATTACTGTCAGATATAGAAAGCGACAGAAATAACATTTTTATAAAAATAACAGCAAAACTTTTACCGATAACTGTTGAAATATCTGGTGATAAAAGTACAGTAATACGCGTGGTTGCACAACAGCACACGGTATTGTATAGTATCTCTTATTATTGATTCTTACGTGAGAAGTCACTCAGTTCATTTAATAATTGTCACAATAGTTGTTGCATAGTATCTCATATTATTGATTCAATTATGTCAGGAATAAGCATGTGAATGTTATTCCTATTTACATATGATTTGATTATGATATATATATATGAATGAATATGCAAGTATGCTTGCATCAAGAAAAGCTGTAAAGTCCTTTGATAGATAATAGAAACATATGTACAAGGACTTAGAATGAATTGATCAAATGTGTTAGATTGATCCTACATAGGCAAAACAGCTTTGTAAAGTCCTTAAAAAGAAATGATGTACAAGGACTATAAATATAGAAAGATCAAGCATATTAGGTTGATCTTATGATGTAATAGATAGGCTTGTCTGATCATCGAACACTGCACCAGAAATCGTAGTTTGCCAGGAGAGTCAAGGAAAACTCGGGAGCTATCGAGGTAGAATCGTAGTCTGCAAGATAGTAGATCTCGGAGTTCGTAGACTGCCAGGAGAGATGAGGAAGGATCGTAGTGTGTCAAGAAGAACCTCCTCGAAGTCAAAGTCTGCTGAGGAAGTCATGTTCAGAATCGTAGAGACAGCCTGCCTACAAGCCGACCAAGCATCTGCCAAAGCCAAGTCAGAGGTCGTAGACTACACTCTGAGTTCATAGAGTCTACTGATCATATCAAAGGCAGAGATCGTAGTCGAGCAAGATCAGATGAAGACATCAAGCACAAGACTGAAATTGTAGAGTTTCATGATCTGATCTAGGAGTCGTAGTGTCTGCACAGCCGAAGCTGAATCGTAGAGTGCAGAGCTAAGATCTCAACCGATGTGCTCACAATGCCAAGGCAGAATCGTAGAGCAAATACGATTATCAACAAATGAGCACTCCCAGAATATCCAAAGGAATGAAGCCTCTGGCTGGCACTGTATAGATACATCCCACCTGAAGGAAACTAGAGAGCACTCAACGAATGGCATGCAAGCTAACAGAAGATCTAAGCATCAACCCAATTAGCATCCAGATTGAGTTGTGAAGCCATTCGAGATGAAGTCTTCCACAAGGAGATCAGAAGAAGACTTCAGTAACTGACGAAGGAAAGTCAGCAAGTGCAATAGCTGTCAAGCAGACAGAAGACAACGATCTTGGAAGCAACCAGGATCGTAGTGTTTGCCAAACAAAGAAAGGACTGATGAAGTGTATACAGAGATACTGGACAACTTCTGAAGAATAAGGCTAAAATGATTAAGCATTGGGTCAATTCATTGATGATAAGTGAACGGGAGATCACAAGGAGAAAGCGAGCTGGACACGCCACAAATCTGAAGTGTCTTGCCATTCAGAAGGGGCCAGAACAAAGAAGTCAAGTCATCAGTATCTGAGAGCTGTTGTGGCAAATAGAAGTGTTGAAGCACTGCACAAAAGAAGGAAGAGGTGTTCTACATTGAAGATATAATTAACACTCTTCACGATCGTAGTATTGTCTCTACCAGTCAACATGACACTACGATCAGGTCCTTGAAGACATGCATAAGAATCGTAGAGTTCAAATAGCTGAAGACTGAAGCATTGGCAATGGTTCAATCTGAAGGGCAATATTCGGACAAGTGCTTATTGAGAGCATCAATGCAAAAGGACAAACTCCTATCAAGAAATCAGGAGGAGGAAATAAAGTCTTCGACCTGCCCAAGGCATAAAGCAACATCTCTGACGGGGTAGGTGAAACAGTAGATTACAGTGTCAGAAAGTTAGAAAAGGAGATGTCATATCACATCTGCAGTCTACCTCAAGCAACTCGAGATTTGTGAAGAAATTTGAATAGCTTTCAACGGCTACTTTACAACGGGAGTATTGGGAAAGAGTAAAAATCAGATAGAGCTTCAAAGATCAAAGGTTGCTGGAGTTGCCGAGTTTGGAGTAACGGTGGACGGATCTAAATCATGTGAGATAGTGAGTCCGAAGGCTCACTCTACGATCCATCAAGAACACTCAGAGATATACAAAGAAAGACGTAGAAGTGAGAGTTCTACAATATAAAAGTGAGAGTTCTACTACTTGAAGAGTGTTCTGAACTGCCGAGAGAAAGAAGAGCATCAATGACATCTTGATGTCCATCATGGGAAGACTCTAAGTACCATAGAGAAGAGCTCATAGTCATCTTAAAAAGTCCATCATGAGAAGGCATCAAGTATCAAGAAGGGAGATCACAAACGCCATCATGGTGGCAAGCATGAGAAAGTTTCTAAGTACCTAGCAGAAGAGCTTACAGTCATCTTAGAAAGTCATCATGTGCAGCCATCAAGTATCAAGGAGAATGATCTTTAAGGCAATCAGCAAGGGATCATTCGAAGTGGTTGAGTAACTTAAGAAGCTGAGCATCATGCAACACTCAACTACACTTCAAGGGTGATCAAGCCAAGCTGCTAAGTATAGAAGATGTTCAGAGCATGAAGACATCTTAGCAGCTCAGCACCAACTCCAACAAACAAATAAATAACTCAACAAGAAGCCAGGGCCTGACGGGTCCTTGTCCAGAGGGACTAAATGAAGCCAGGGCCTGAGGGGTCCTTGTCCGGAGGGACCAAATGAAGTTCCAAGCCTGCTGGGCTTGAAGAGTTCCTAGGGAACTAGAGGAGTATCAAGGTTGCTGACCTTGAAGAGTTCTTAGTGAACTGAAGTCCCAAGGCTGTTGGCCTTGAAGGAATCTTAGTGATTCAGGGTGCTGCCCTTCCTTAGTGAAAATCCTGCTAGTTAAAAGTAGAAGAGTGGATTAGGTGCTTGAGTCTCTGAACCACTTAAAAACCCCTTGTGTCTTTTACTTTATGTCATTTACATTATGTACATTAACTGCTATAACTGCTATGTAAGTCCTAACTGCTTATAACTGAACTAACTCTAAGAATAATGTATGTATGATTACGAATATATCAATGAAGGGGATCTTTTACTTATTTCGCTATGCTTAAAAAGATTCTTATGTTTGTCATATGCTAATTCATTAGCAATACAAAATAAACGAGAAAAGTATTTGAAATAAAAAGGATCTATTCAACCCCCCTTTCTAGATCTATATTGTGCCTACTGGGAACTAACAATTGGTATCAGAGTAGGTTCTTATGCTATATTCAAAAGCTAATCGCTTTGAGTCTGATCCCAGACACAAATATTGTTCTAAACTTAGTTTAGTAGTAAGTCACTTGTTATATGCAGATAGGCTCACACGTTGCAAAAATTGTGTACAGGAAAATGTGTATATACATTTGAAGCTGCTCAGATTGGTCCATGTTCTCGAGTATTATATCAACAAAACCAATCCTGGCTTGCAGTCAATCTTGTAGTCTAAAGACCAGACGAGATAACCTAAGAGACATCAACAACATAGAGTCAAGCATCCACCATCCTAAAAGATGAAAAGGCCATACATGCTAAGAAATGCTTATCCAGAGAAGAAAGAAGATATTCTCAAACATGTGCCTGGCTAACCAGCAGCTGGGTGCAAACTCTGTGAACTGAAGGATGTCAAAGAACTAAAGATGTTGAGATTCTCTAAGCCTGCATCTTCAAGACCACGACTGATTGATTGAAGGCCAACAAGAGCAACCAGCTGTCAGGAGCAAATGTAAAGCTATGCACATCAATGCTTAAACTCAGTATATTAAAGATAAATGACTGTTAAGAAATTAACAGTAGAAAGGTACTTGGTCTGACTGACCACTCTAAGGAATGCTAAAGTATAAGACTTCAGTCAAGAAGACTCAACCAGCAGAAGGCTAAGGACTGATCAAAAATGATTCTGATAAAATTCCTATACGTCCAAGCCTGCCTTTGAAGATTCACTGAGCTAACCTGAATGAAGCTCACATGGCTGCAAATCCGTATATGGAAGCAGGCCATTCAACCAAAGATGAAAAGGGTCCTATATGCTCAAATCGAGCAAAGCATACTATATGAGAAGAATCTTCAAGAAAGTTCACATCAGAGGATCGTCGAGCATCAATCATGAGGAACTCGTTATGGAAGCAGAACTCAACAAGCTCAGATTGTCAAAGAAGACTACGTTTGTAGTGCTGTCAAATGATCGTAGAGTGACCTGTCCAGAAGATATCCATGCCTACGATATAAGAAGATTTAATAGAGAATGATGACTCCAGTCAGAAGGAGATATGCAAGGCTGCCTTCTAATACATCTAAAGAAAAGAAAATCACATCCATCTGAGAAGACAACATCAACCATGGGGGAGGAGCAGTGATCTATTAAGAAACAACAACACTGAGATACACTATGAAGAAATGTACCAGCTACGAAGTCCCAAAACTTTGTGGCTGATGAACCAAATAAAGATCCATAGTCAGTAAGAACGTCTCAAAATGTACTACTGATAACCCTTCAGCCACCCAACCCAAAATCGTGGAGTGTCTACGATCAAACATCCGATCGTAGTGTAAAAGAAGGAGGACACCATGATTACAGCAAATGCAATTGTCTAAGGTTGGTAGAGGGACCTCACCACCAGAAAAGGTCAAATGAGATATCAGTGCAAATCACTTCTAAAGTATTTCATCTGGAAAGCGCCTCAGGGATAAACCTGACCCTTAGCTCATTCTAAGAGGTTGGCCCTTCCTGAGCTACCTTGACCCAGAAGGAATGCTAAGTAAAGTTTATCTCAAGGACCAAGTCAGTCAACGATCGTAGAGTCGAGGTTGAAAAGAACTCCACGATCGTAGTGCAACATCAGTGATCGTAGAAGCAGACTCGACGATCGCAGTCCTGCCAGAGGATACTCTAGCTCACAAGGAGCTTGGAAGAACTGGACAACTGCTCAACCTTTCAGATGAAGAATAGAGATGTTCAAATTCAGGTTGGAAAGATATTGTGCAAACTCACATCAGGTCTCAAGTGCCCAAGCTGGCTTGGGGTATATCAGTGGCTAAGCTATGCAGTTTCAAGATAAGGATTAATATCAAAACCATCCATTGCAGCATCTTTTAGAAGGAGATTGTTGAGTAGACGAAGCAAATCGCAGAGTTCATAGCCTCTTTACCATGCTACTCTGCAAATTAAGAGGTTAACAGTCAAAGCCACGTCGATTAAACGTCTACTCTTCTAAAAGGAAATATCTAACTAAAAAGTTATGGGGAGTTACAACTCATTACAGGGCATCGTGCAACCAATGGTTGGTTGACACATCACTGGTTATGCAAAGTTAGAAGGAACTGCTGTGACAACCCCAAAACAGGTCCATTCGACCCAACCCATTCTGAGTCGTCAAATACATGGTACAGAAAACAACTACAACTTTATTACAACAATTGTCGTGCAAAATACAACAACACATATGATGTGAGTTTGGATACAAATATATACCAAATGTGACTCATGTTCCAACCGTGGACATCACCTCACAATAACACCTTACATAAAGGTATAGTCAAAAATTATTTTAGAAATTAGAATCTTTGGGAAGTGCTCAAGGAAACCTTCGTACATGGGAGGCCACGCATCTAGGTTATGATAGATATCATATGGCCACAGAATTATCCTTGGTTGACCCAATAGACCCCAAAGAAAAACGAGAAAATTACTATCATATTCTTCCCAATGGTGAGTCTTCTCTTGACTTATCATTATCTCCACTGTCTCTAATTGAGAATTATACTTCAAACAAACACCAAGATTATATAGGTAGTGTCCATAGATGTACTCAGCAAGTGGATGAGCACATCCCTGTCTTATGATGACACGAGGTTGTATGTCATTAGACATCTTGTATGATAGTGACAAAACACCCTTCCAACGTTGGGTTCGCCTCACCCTATTTTCTTCACCAAATATAACTACTAAATGATGACCACCGTTCTATTCCCTTGTTACCCCCGCTCGACCCAGCTACACTCTTATTACCTGAAAGGAATTGTGAAGCAAAAGGGTGAGCACAACTAGCCCAGTAAAGAATATCATGACTAAAGATAATTAAATTATCAATAGCCTTCATCAATAATAAATCAGAGATTTAGAACATATGGTAAATGATAAAAATTTCAACCATAGTTGCAGCGGAACGAGCAATCCATTAGAAGAGTCAAATAGACTATAAAGTCTATTATCTTCTCCATGTTAAAAATCCACCAACAATATTTTATCCATGTAACATCACTCAACAGTTCCTTTCCACAATCATATGAATAACTCATAATCATAATTGTGACTATAAATTTTTCTTCGCACCCAGGACGAAGAATATTTTCATCACCTGTCTTTACCTGAAACATCAAAGATCATGGTTATACCAAATCACAATTCCTGTTTATAATCATACTAACAAATCCATCTTTGCACTACGGGCCAAAGATATTCATCAACAAACCATCTTTGCACTACGGGCCAAAGATATTCATCAACAAACCATCTTTGCACTACGGGCCAAAGATATTCAACAATAGTTCATCTTTGCACTACAGGCCAAAGATATTCATCAACAGTTCATCTTTGCACTACAGGCCAAAGATATTCATCAACAGGCCATCTTTGCACTACATGCCAAAGATATTCATCAACAATTCATATTTGCACTACAGGCCAAATATATTCATATCTCAAAGAAATATATAATCATTTCAGAATTTATATAAACAATAATTATAACCATGTTGATCAATTCACCTTTGCACTTAAGCTTAAGATATTCAATTATAAATTCAATGGTCATGATCATACCAGTCACAATTCAACTTTGCACTACAGGCCAAAGAGAACCCTAGTCATGATCATACCAATAATCTACCCATCTTTACACTCCAGTGAAAGAGAATTTCAACATCAGGGTTATAAAAATGTTATATATGATGATAAAAATAATATGATCAACATATAGTTTTAATCTCAAGAGTAATATTCGTAACTCATGAATAGTAACCCCGACACAAAAGATAGAAATTCCACAATAAAATACATACCAATATTTCGGTATAATGATATTGAAAGAATAACATTTCTTAAATTTATAAACAATTTATTTTAATTGTTTACACTTTACTAATTAATGCATTTAATCATCATAAAATGCCAACTCTTACAATTTCATCATCAATAACCAAAACCCTCATAAAAAATCTGCATATACCTCATATAGGATTCTCAAGCCATAAAATCCTATTTTCCAATTTTCTTACTTCACAAAACATATTTAATTCATTTACTCATAACTAGACCATTTTCATGAAAAATACCAAATCAGTTCCAAAAATATTTCTTTTCTGGGATTTAGCATAATATAGTCCCATAGTGAACATATATTTTTCTCAGAATTTTTAAAAGTCATTTACTATTTTTCATATGGCCAAAATAGCCGAATATTTAGACATTTATCAAAAATTGTACTTTTGTCTAAAAATTCTGAAATTACAGAGTATACTTCTATCATATACATGTACTCCCAATAAAAATTTCATCAATTTTGGAGTTAACCACAAGGAATTATAAGCAGTTACTTTTAAAATAGTCTTTTCTCATAAAATTCATAACTCTTAATCTATACATCCAAAAATCACCATTTTTGGACACAATCAATAAAACTCATCAAAATATCATTTCAAATTTTTCCAGAATTTTTGAAGATCAGAAAAATTACGAAACTGAAAATCATAACAACCCTTAAAATCCCTTAATATCCCTTACTATCCCTTACTATCCCTTACCTCAAAAGAGCAGTACTTCTGACTGGATATCGGATATGATGCTGAAGGAAACTTGCACTGATGAATAGCAACTCACCAAGTATCTAAAAACTCACAAAATATGCTTCATAATATAGAGAGAGAAAGAGAGAAAGCTTATGTTTCTGGTGTGATTTTCAATTCTAACTTAGCCCTCTATTTATAGGAAAATTTTGGTAGGTTTGACCTGCAACCTGATGGCTTTACCTGCTACTATTCCCACCCACCACATTTGAAATATAATTCAGCACATTTCTTCACCAACCACAAGTGGGGCCCACCAATTCTAGAATTTTCCACCAAAATGATAAACTCCAAAAATTCAACAATTTCTGAACCAGTCATCTCGTAAAATTCATAACAAATCATACGTTCATTTTTAACGGTTCAAAATTTGTGGACATATACTCAACTTATATATGTATAACATATCCAAAAATTACCACGATCCAACGGTCGGATTAAAAATTATAACCCCCGCAAAATATCTCAAAAACCCTGATTTTTAATACCTCCATTCCGACAAAAATACTGATAAAAACCTCAACATTAACTCCTTCATTTTTAACCACAAAAATATATCCCTCATTTATATCCACATAAAATAAATATTTCCTTATCATATGAATCAATAATTAATTATTCACAAATAATATTACAGAATCACATTTATGACAACCAGGCCGTTCCCAGGAAAGAGGGGGCTTTCCAATAAGGATTTCTCCTTACTGGCGCGCAATTAGATGACCAAACCTCTCCTTAGACAGAACTTTCTAGACATTGCCAATAATGTTATCTAATAATATTATTCAAATAATATGAATTATTGATCTGATAATGGGAAATACTGTGCAGCAACAATTATTGAACAACAATAATATAAAATTTCAACGTAGCAATTATTGAATCAATAAAATAAAATATTGAACAGTAATTACTGTAACAATTATTGAGTAGTGCCTTCTTACGTAAGAATCAATAATTTCAAAAATACTGTGCAATACCGTGTGCTACTGTGCAATAACGCGTATTACTGTATTTTAACCACCGGGTATTCCAACAGTGTTAACGGTAACAACTACGCCGTTATTTGTAAAAACTCAAATTTGTCGTTTTCTTCACCCGACAGTTATTCGTTATGGGGCCCACAAATAGCTGCGCCGTCGTACGAATATTCCCCGACAGAAAGAATATTCCACGACCAAACGAATATTCCCCGACAACAATGATTATTTTATAACCACTTGCTTATTTTGAAAAAAAATTTCATATTTCACCCATAACTTTAACTTTTATCAATTTAACCATTTACTGAATAGTAATTATAAGAAAAATTGAATACTTTTATTTCATAAAATTCGGGGTCTTACAATCTCCCCTCCTTATGAAATTTCGTCCCCGAAATTTACGTACCTGGTATTTCAAAGAGTTGAGAATACCTTGCTTTCATTTCAGATTTCATCTTCCTTGTCATCATGATTTCTCTATTGCTCATCTCCTGTATTTCAGATATCATTCTAGAATACAGCTTCAAAACAAGGGTTAATTGAACAAATTAACATATCACATAATATCCCAATATTATGACTGACCAACAAATAAGCTTAGGTAGGACACACTAGCGAAGGATTTACTCACCTCTCCCCTCCTAGTTATATTTCCCGATCTCCGCCAGAGATCATATCCCTAAGCTCTGATACCACCTGTGACAACCCCAAAATAGGTCCATTCCACCCAACCCATTCTGAGTCGTCAAATACATGGTACAGAAAACAACTACAACTTTATTACAACAATTGTCGTGCAAAATACAACAACACATATGCTGTGAGTTTGGATACAAATATATACCAAATGTGACTCATGTTCCAACCGTGGACATCACCTCACAATAACACCTTACATAAAGGTATAGTCAAAAACTGTTTTAGAAATTAGAATCTTTGGGAAGTGCTCAAGGAAACCTTCGTACATGGGAGGCCACGCGTCTAGGTTATGATAGATATCATATGGCCACAGAATTATCCTTGGTTGACCCAATAGACCCCAAAGAAAAACGAGAAGATTACTATCATATTCTTCCCAATGGTGAGTCTTCTCTTGACTTATCATTATCTCCACTGTCTCTAATTGAGAATTATACTTCAAACAAACACCAAGATTATATAGGTAGTGCCCATAGATATACTCAGCAAGTGGATGAGCACAACCCTGTCTTATGATGACACGAGGTTGTATGTCATTAGACATCTTGTATGATAGTGACAAAACACCCTTCCAACGTTGGGTTCGCCTCACCCTATTTTCTTCACCAAATATAACTACTAAATGATGACCACCGTTCTATTCCCTTGTTACCCCCGCTCGACCCAGCTACACTCTTATTACCTGAAAGGAATTGTGAAGCAAAAGGGTGAGCACAACTAGCTCAGTAAAGAATATCATGACTAAAGATAATTAAATTATCAATAGCCTTCATCAATAATAAATCAGAGATTTAGAACATATGGTAAATGATAAAAATTTCAACCATAGTTGCAGCGGAACGAGCAATCCATTAGAAGAGTCAAATAGACTATAAAGTCTATTATCTTCTCCATGTTAAAAATCCACCAACAATATTTTATCCATGTAACATCACTCAACAGTTCCTTTCCACAATCATATGAATAACTCATAATCATAATTGTGACTATAAATTTTTCTTCGCACCCAGGACGAAGAATATTTTCATCACCTGTCTTTACCTGAAACATCAAAGATCATGGTTATACCAAATCACAGTTCCTGTTTATAATCATACTAACAAATCCATCTTTGCACTACGGGCCAAAGATATTCATCAACAAACCATCTTTGCACTACGGGCCAAAGATATTCATCAACAAACCATCTTTGCACTACGGGCCAAAGATATTCAACAACAGTTCATCTTTGCACTACAGGCCAAAGATATTCATCAACAGTTCATCTTTGCACTACAGGCCAAAGATATTCATCAACAGGCCATCTTTGCACTACATGCCAAAGATATTCATCAACAATTCATATTTGCACTACAGGCCAAATATATTCATATCTCAAAGAAATATATAATCATTTCAGAATTTATATAAACAATAATTATAACCATGTTGATCAATTCACCTTTGCACTTAAGCTTAAGATATTCAATTATAAATTCAATGGTCATGATCATACCAGTCACAATTCAACTTTGCACTACAGGCCAAAGAGAACCCTAGTCATGATCATACCAATAATCTACCCATCTTTACACTCCAGTGAAAGAGAATTTCAACATCAGGGTTATAAAAATGTTATATATGATGATAAAAATAATATGATCAACATATAGTTTTAATCTCAAGAGTAATATTCGTAACTCATGAATAGTAACCCCGACACAAAAGATAGAAATTCCACAATAAAATACATACCAATATTTCGGTATAATGATATTGAAAGAATAACATTACTTAAATTTATAAACAATTTATTTTAATTGTTTACACTTTACTAATTAATGCATTTAATCATCATAAAATGCCAACTCTTACAATTTCATCATCAATAACCAAAACCCTCATCAAAAATCTGCATATACCTCATATAGGATTCTCAAGCCATAAAATCCTATTTTCCAATTTTCTTACTTCACAAAACATATTTAATTCATTTACTCATAACTAGACCATTTTCATGAAAAATACCAAATCAGTTCCAAAAATATTTCTTTTCTGGGATTTAGCATAATATAGTCCCATAGTGAACATATATTTTTCTCAGAATTTTTAAAAGTCATTTACTATTTTTCATATGGCCAAAATAGCCGAATATTTAGACATTTATCAAAAATTGTACTTTTGTCTAAAAATTCTGAAATTCACAGAGTATACTTCTATCATATACATGTACTCCCAATAAAAATTTCATCAATTTTGGAGTTAACCACAAGGAATTATAAGCAGTTACTTTTAAAATAGTCTTTTCTCATAAAATTCATAACTCTCAATCTATACATCCAAAAATCACCATTTTTGGACACAATCAATAAAACTCATCAAAATATCATTTCAAATTTTTCCAGAATTTTTGAAGATCAGAAAAATTACGAAACTGAAAATCATAACAACCCTTAAAATCCCTTAATATCCCTTACTATCCCTTACTATCCCTTACCTCAAAAGAGCAGTACTTCTGACTGGATATCGGATATGATGCTGAAGGAAACTTGCACTGATGAATAGCAACTCACCAAGTATCTAAAAACTCACAAAATATGCTTCATAATATAGAGAGAGAAAGAGAGAAAGCTTATGTTTCTGGTGTGATTTTCAATTCTAACTTAGCCCTCTATTTATAGGAAAATTTTGGTAGGTTTGACCTGCAACCTGATGGCTTTACCTGCTACTATTCCCACCCACCACATTTGAAATATAATTCAGCACATTTCTTCACCAACCACAAGTGGGGCCCACCAATTCTAGAATTTTCCACCAAAATGATAAACTCCGAAAATTCAACAATTTCTGAACCAGTCATCTCGTAAAATTCATAACAAATCATACGTTCATTTTTAACGGTTCAAAATTTGTGGACATATACTCAACTTATATATGTATAACATATCCAAAAATTACCACGATCCAACGGTCGGATTAAAAATTATAACCCCCGCAAAATATCTCAAAAACCCTGATTTTTAATACCTCCATTCCGACAAAAATACTGATAAAAACCTCAACATTAACTCCTTCATTTTTAACCACAAAAATATATCCCTCATTTATATCCACATAAAATAAATATTTCCTTATCATATGAATCAATAATTAATTATTCACAAATAATATTACAGAATCACATTTATGACAACCAGGCCGTTCCCAGGAAAGAGGGGGCTTTCCAATAAGGATTTCTCCTTACTGGCGCGCAATTAGATGACCAAACCTCTCCTTAGACAGAACTTTCTAGACATTGCCAATAATGTTATCTAATAATATTATTCAAATAATATGAATTATTGATCTGATAATGGGAAATACTGTGCAGCAACAATTATTGAACAACAATAATATAAAATTTCAACGTAGCAATTATTGAATCAATAAAATAAAATATTGAACAGTAATTACTGTAACAATTATTGAGTAGTGCCTTCTTACGTAAGAATCAATAATTTCAAAAATACTGTGCAATACCGTGTGCTACTGTGCAATAACGCGTATTACTGTATTTTAACCACCGGGTATTCCAACAGTGTTAACGGTAACAACTACGCCGTTATTTGTAAAAACTCAAATTTGTCGTTTTCCTTCACCCGACAGTTATTCGTTATGGGGCCCACAAATAGCTGCGCCGTCGTACGAATATTCTCCGACAGAAAGAATATTCCACGACCAAACGAATATTCCCCGACAACAATGATTATTTTATAACCACTTGCTTATTTTGAAAAAAAAATTCACATTTCACCCATAACTTTAACTTTTATCAATTTAACCATTTACTGAATAGTAATTATAAGAAAAATTGAATACTTTTATTTCATAAAATTCGGGGTCTTACAATCTCCCCTCCTTATGAAATTTCGTCCCCGAAATTTACGTACCTGGTATTTCAAAGAGTTGAGAATACCTTGCTTTCATTTCAGATTCCATCTTCCTTATCATCATGATTTCTCCATTGCTCATCTCCTGTATTTCAGATATCATTCTAGAATACAGCTTCAAAACAAGGGTTAATTGAACAAATTAACATATCACATAATATCCCGATATTATGACTGACCAACAAATAAGCTTAGGTAGGACACACTAGCGAAGGATTTACTCATCTCTCCCCTCCTAGTTATATTCCCGATCTCCGCCAGAGATCATATCCCTAAGCTCTGATACCACCTGTGACAACCCCAAAATAGGTCCATTCCACCCAACCCATTCTGAGTCGTCAAATACATGGTACAGAAAACAACTACAACTTTATTACAACAATTGTCGTGCAAAATACAACAACACATATGCTGTGAGTTTGGATACAAATATATACCAAATGTGACTCATGTTCCAACCGTGGACATCACCTCACAATAACACCTTACATAAAGGTATAGTCAAAAACTGTTTTAGAAATTAGAATCTTTGGGAAGTGCTCAAGGAAACCTTCGTACATGGGAGGCCACGCGTCTAGGTTATGATAGATATCATATGGCCACAGAATTATCCTTGGTTGACCCAATAGACCCCAAAGAAAAACGAGAAGATTACTATCATATTCTTCCCAATGGTGAGTCTTCTCTTGACTTATCATTATCTCCACTGTCTCTAATTGAGAATTATACTTCAAACAAACACCAAGATTATATAGGTAGTGCCCATAGATATACTCAGCAAGTGGATGAGCACATCCCTGTCTTATGATGACACGAGGTTGTATGTCATTAGACATCTTGTATGATAGTGACAAAACACCCTTCCAACGTTGGGTTCGCCTCACCCTATTTTCTTCACCAAATATAACTACTAAATGATGACCACCGTTCTATTCCCTTGTTACCCCCGCTCGACCCAGCTACACTCTTATTACCTGAAAGGAATTGTGAAGCAAAAGGGTGAGCACAACTAGCTCAGTAAAGAATATCATGACTAAAGATAATTAAATTATCAATAGCCTTCATCAATAATAAATCAGAGATTTAGAACATATGGTAAATGATAAAAATTTCAACCATAGTTGCAGCGGAACGAGCAATCCATTAGAAGAGTCAAATAGACTATAAAGTCTATTATCTTCTCCATGTTAAAAATCCACCAACAATATTTTATCCATGTAACATCACTCAACAGTTCCTTTCCACAATCATATGAATAACTCATAATCATAATTGTGACTATAAATTTTTCTTCGCACCCAGGACGAAGAATATTTTCATCACCTGTCTTTACCTGAAACATCAAAGATCATGGTTATACCAAATCACAATTCCTGTTTATAATCATACTAACAAATCCATCTTTGCACTACGGGCCAAAGATATTCATCAACAAACCATCTTTGCACTACGGGCCAAAGATATTCATCAACAAACCATCTTTGCACTACGGGCCAAAGATATTCAACAACAGTTCATCTTTGCACTACAGGCCAAAGATATTCATCAACAGTTCATCTTTGCACTACAGGCCAAAGATATTCATCAACAGGCCATCTTTGCACTACATGCCAAAGATATTCATCAACAATTCATATTTGCACTACAGGCCAAATATATTCATATCTCAAAGAAATATATAATCATTTCAGAATTTATATAAACAATAATTATAACCATGTTGATCAATTCACCTTTGCACTTAAGCTTAAGATATTCAATTATAAATTCAATGGTCATGATCATACCAGTCACAATTCAACTTTGCACTACAGGCCAAAGAGAACCCTAGTCATGATCATACCAATAATCTACCCATCTTTACACTCCAGTGAAAGAGAATTTCAACATCAGGGTTATAAAAATGTTATATATGATGATAAAAATAATATGATCAACATATAGTTTTAATCTCAAGAGTAATATTCGTAACTCATGAATAGTAACCCCGACACAAAAGATAGAAATTCTACAATAAAATTCATACCAATATTTCGGTATAATGATATTGAAAGAATAACATTTCTTAAATTTATAAACAATTTATTTTAATTGTTTACACTTTACTAATTAATGCATTTAATCATCATAAAATGCCAACTCTTACAATTTCATCATCAATAACCAAAACCCTCATCAAAAATCTGCATATACCTCATATAGGATTCTCAAGCCATAAAATCCTATTTTCCAATTTTCTTTCTTCACAAAACATATTTAATTCATTTACTCATAACTAGACCATTTTCATGAAAAATACCAAATCAGTTCCAAAAATATTTCTTTTCTGGGATTTAGCATAATATAGTCCCATAGTGAACATATATTTTTCTCAGAATTTTTAAAAGTCATTTACTATTTTTCATATGGCCAAAATAGCCGAATATTTAGACATTTATCAAAAATTGTACTTTTGTCTAAAAATTCTGAAATTTACAGAGTATACTTCTATCATATACATGTACTCCCAATAAAAATTTCATCAATTTTGGAGTTAACCACAAGGAATTATAAGCGGTTACTTTTAAAATAGTCTTTTCTCATAAAATTCATAACTCTCAATCTATACATCCAAAAATCACCATTTTTGGACACAATCAATAAAACTCATCAAAATATCATTTCAAATTTTTCCAGAATTTTTGAAGATCAGAAAAATTACGAAACTGAAAATCATAACAACCCTTAAAATCCCTTAATATCCCTTACTATCCCTTACTATCCCTTACCTCAAAAGAGCAGTACTTCTGACTGGATATCGGATATGATGCTGAAGGAAACTTGCACTGATGAATAGCAACTCACCAAGTATCTAAAAACTCACAAAATATGCTTCATAATATAGAGAGAGAAAGAGAGAAAGCTTATGTTTCTGGTGTGATTTTCAATTCTAACTTAGCCCTCTATTTATAGGAAAATTTTGGTAGGTTTGACCTGCAACCTGATGGCTTTACCTGCTACTATTCCCACCCACCACATTTGAAATATAATTCAGCACATTTCTTCACCAACCACAAGTGGGGCCCACCAATTCTAGAATTTTCCACCAAAATGATAAACTCCGAAAATTCAACAATTTCTGAACCAGTCATCTCGTAAAATTCATAACAAATCATACGTTCATTTTTAACGGTTCAAAATTTGTGGACATATACTCAACTTATATATGTATAACATATCCAAAAATTACCACGATCCAACGGTCGGATTAAAAATTATAACCCCCGCAAAATATCTCAAAAACCCTGATTTTTAATACCTCCATTCCGACAAAAATACTGATAAAAACCTCAACATTAACTCCTTCATTTTTAACCACAAAAATATATCCCTCATTTATATCCACATAAAATAAATATTTCCTTATCATATGAATCAATAATTAATTATTCACAAATAATATTACAGAATCACATTTATGACAACCAGGCCGTTCCCAGGAAAGAGGGGGCTTTCCAATAAGGATTTCTCCTTACTGGCGCGCAATTAGATGACCAAACCTCTCCTTAGACAGAACTTTCTAGACATTGCCAATAATGTTATCTAATAATATTATTCAAATAATATGAATTATTGATCTGATAATGGGAAATACTGTGCAGCAACAATTATTGAACAACAATAATATAAAATTTCAACGTAGCAATTATTGAATCAATAAAATAAAATATTGAACAGTAATTACTGTAACAATTATTGAGTAGTGCCTTCTTACGTAAGAATCAATAATTTCAAAAATACTATGCAATACCGTGTGCTACTGTGCAATAACGCGTATTACTGTATTTTAACCACCGGGTATTCCAACAGTGTTAACGGTAACAACTACGCCGTTATTTGTAAAAACTCAAATTTGTCGTTTTCTTCACCCGACAGTTATTCGTTATGGGGCCCACAAATAGCTGCGCCGTCGTACGAATATTCCCCGACAGAAAGAATATTCCACGACCAAACGAATATTCCCCGACAACAATGATTATTTTATAACCACTTGCTTATTTTGAAAAAAAAATTCATATTTCACCATAACTTTAACTTTTATCAATTTAACCATTTACTGAATAGTAATTATAAGAAAAATTGAATACTTTTATTTCATAAAATTCGGGGTCTTACAATCTCCCCTCCTTATGAAATTTCGTCCCCGAAATTTACGTACCTGGTATTTCAAAGAGTTGAGAATACCTTGCTTTCATTTCAGATTCCATCTTCCTTATCATCATGATTTCTCCATTGCTCATCTCCTGTATTTCAGATATCATTCTAGAATACAGCTTCAAAACAAGGGTTAATTGAACAAATTAACATATCACATAATATCCCGATATTATGACTGACCAACAAATAAGCTTAGGTAGGACACACTAGCGAAGGATTTACTCATCTCTCCCCTCCTAGTTATATTTCCCGATCTCCGCCAGAGATCATATCCCTAAGCTCTGATACCACCTGTGACAACCCCAAAATAGGTCCATTCCACCCAACCCATTCTGAGTCGTCAAATACATGGTACAGAAAACAACTACAACTTTATTACAACAATTGTCGTGCAAAATACAACAACACATATGCTGTGAGTTTGGATACAAATATATACCAAATGTGACTCATGTTCCAACCGTGGACATCACCTCACAATAACACCTTACATAAAGGTATAGTCAAAAACTGTTTTAGAAATTAGAATCTTTGGGAAGTGCTCAAGGAAACCTTCGTACATGGGAGGCCACGCGTCTAGGTTATGATAGATATCATATGGCCACAGAATTATCCTTGGTTGACCCAATAGACCCCAAAGAAAAACGAGAAGATTACTATCATATTCTTCCCAATGGTGAGTCTTCTCTTGACTTATCATTATCTCCACTGTCTCTAATTGAGAATTATACTTCAAACAAACACCAAGATTATATAGGTAGTGCCCATAGATATACTCAGCAAGTGGATGAGCACAACCCTGTCTTATGATGACACGAGGTTGTATGTCATTAGACATCTTGTATGATAGTGACAAAACACCCTTCCAACGTTGGGTTCGCCTCACCCTATTTTCTTCACCAAATATAACTACTAAATGATGACCACCGTTCTATTCCCTTGTTACCCCCGCTCGACCCAGCTACACTCTTATTACCTGAAAGGAATTGTGAAGCAAAAGGGTGAGCACAACTAGCTCAGTAAAGAATATCATGACTAAAGATAATTAAATTATCAATAGCCTTCATCAATAATAAATCAGAGATTTAGAACATATGGTAAATGATAAAAATTTCAACCATAGTTGCAGCGGAACGAGCAATCCATTAGAAGAGTCAAATAGACTATAAAGTCTATTATCTTCTCCATGTTAAAAATCCACCAACAATATTTTATCCATGTAACATCACTCAACAGTTCCTTTCCACAATCATATGAATAACTCATAATCATAATTGTGACTATAATTTTTCTTCGCACCCAGGACGAAGAATATTTTCATCACCTGTCTTTACCTGAAACATCAAAGATCATGGTTATACCAAATCACAATTCCTGTTTATAATCATACTAACAAATCCATCTTTGCACTACGGGCCAAAGATATTCATCAACAAACCATCTTTGCACTACGGGCCAAAGATATTCATCAACAAACCATCTTTGCACTACGGGCCAAAGATATTCAACAACAGTTCATCTTTGCACTACAGGCCAAAGATATTCATCAACAGTTCATCTTTGCACTACAGGCCAAAGATATTCATCAACAGGCCATCTTTGCACTACATGCCAAAGATATTCATCAACAATTCATATTTGCACTACAGGCCAAATATATTCATATCTCAAAGAAATATATAATCATTTCAGAATTTATATAAACAATAATTATAACCATGTTGATCAATTCACCTTTGCACTTAAGCTTAAGATATTCAATTATAAATTCAATGGTCATGATCATACCAGTCACAATTCAACTTTGCACTACAGGCCAAAGAGAACCCTAGTCATGATCATACCAATAATCTACCCATCTTTACACTCCAGTGAAAGAGAATTTCAACATCAGGGTTATAAAAATGTTATATATGATGATAAAAATAATATGATCAACATATAGTTTTAATCTCAAGAGTAATATTCGTAACTCATGAATAGTAACCCCGACACAAAAGATAGAAATTCCACAATAAAATTCATACCAATATTTCGGTATAATGATATTGAAAGAATAACATTTATAAATTTATAAACAATTTATTTTAATTGTTTACACTTTACTAATTAATGCATTTAATCATCATAAAATGCCAACTCTTACAATTTCATCATCAATAACCAAAACCCTCATCAAAAATCTGCATATACCTCATATAGGATTCTCAAGCCATAAAATCCTATTTTCCAATTTTCTTACTTCACAAAACATATTTAATTCATTTACTCATAACTAGACCATTTTCATGAAAAATACCAAATCAGTTCCAAAAATATTTCTTTTCTGGGATTTAGCATAATATAGTCCCATAGTGAACATATATTTTTCTCAGAATTTTTAAAAGTCATTTACTATTTTTCATATGGCCAAAATAGCCGAATATTTAGACATTTATCAAAAATTGTACTTTTGTCTAAAAATTCTGAAATTTACAGAGTATACTTCTATCATATACATGTACTCCCAATAAAAATTTCATCAATTTTGGAGTTAACCACAAGGAATTATAAGCAGTTACTTTTAAAATAGTCTTTTCCCATAAAATTCATAACTCTCAATCTATACATCCAAAAATCACCATTTTTGGACACAATCAATAAAACTCATCAAAATATCATTTCAAATTTTTCCAGAATTTTTGAAGATCAGAAAAATTACGAAACTGAAAATCATAACAACCCTTAAAATCCCTTAATATCCCTTACTATCCCTTACTATCCCTATCCCTTACCTCAAAAGAGCAGTACTTCTGACTGGATATCGGATATGATGCTGAAGGAAACTTGCACTGATGAATAGCAACTCACCAAGTATCTAAAAACTCACAAAATATGCTTCATAATATAGAGAGAGAAAGAGAGAAAGCTTATGTTTCTGGTGTGATTTTCAATTCTAACTTAGCCCTCTATTTATAGGAAAATTTTGGTAGGTTTGACCTGCAACCTGATGGCTTTACCTGCTACTATTTCCCACCCACCACATTTGAAATATAATTCAGCACATTTCTTCACCAACCACAAGTGGGGCCCACCAATTCTAGAATTTTCCACCAAAATGATAAACTCCGAAAATTCAACAATTTCTGAACCAGTCATCTCGTAAAATTCATAACAAATCATACGTTCATTTTTAACGGTTCAAAATTTGTGGACATATACTCAACTTATATATGTATAACATATCCAAAAATTACCACGATCCAACGGTCGGATTAAAAATTATAACCCCGCAAAATATCTCAAAAACCCTGATTTTTAATACCTCCATTCCGACAAAAATACTGATAAAAACCTCAACATTAACTCCTTCATTTTTAACCACAAAAATATATCCCTCATTTATATCCACATAAAATAAATATTTCCTTATCATATGAATCAATAATTAATTATTCACAAATAATATTACAGAATCACATTTATGACAACCAGGCCGTTCCCAGGAAAGAGGGGGCTTTCCAATAAGGATTTCTCCTTACTGACGCGCAATTAGATGACCAAACCTCTCCTTAGACAGAACTTTCTAGACATTGCCAATAATGTTATCTAATAATATTATTCAAATAATATGAATTATTGATCTGATAATGGGAAATACTGTGCAGCAACAATTATTGAACAACAATAATATAAAATTTCAACGTAGCAATTATTGAATCAATAAAATAAAATATTGAACAGTAATTACTGTAACAATTATTGAGTAGTGCCTTCTTACGTAAGAATCAATAATTTCAAAAATACTGTGCAATACCGTGTGCTACTGTGCAATAACGCGTATTACTGTATTTTAACCACCGGGTATTCCAACAGTGTTAACGGTAACAACTACGCCGTTATTTGTAAAAACTCAAATTTGTCGTTTTCTTCACCCGACAGTTATTCGTTATGGGGCCCACAAATAGCTGCGCCGTCGTACGAATATTCCCGACAGAAAGAATATTCCACGACCAAACGAATATTCCCCGACAACAATGATTATTTTATAACCACTTGCTTATTTTGAAAAAAAATTTCACATTTCACCCATAACTTTAACTTTTTATCAATTTAACCATTTACTGAATTGTAATTATAAGAAAAATTGAATACTTTTATTTCATAAAATTCGGGGTCTTACAATCTCCCCTCCTTATGAAATTTCGTCCCCGAAATTTACGTACCTGGTATTTCAAAGAGTTGAGAATACCTTGCTTTCATTTCAGATTCCATCTTCCTTATCATCATGATTTCTCCATTGCTCATCTCCTGTATTTCAGATATCATTCTAGAATACAGCTTCAAAATAAGGGTTAATTGAACAAATTAACATATCACATAATATCCCAATATTATGACTGACCAACAAATAAGCTTAGGTAGGACACACTAGCGAAGGATTTACTCATCTCTCCCCTCCTAGTTATATTTCCCGATCTCCGCCAGAGATCATATCCCTAAGCTCTGATACCACCTGTGACAACCCCAAAACAGGTCCATTCGACCCAACCCATTCTGAGTCGTCAAATACATGGTACAGAAAACAACTACAACTTTATTACAACAATTGTCGTGCAAAATACAACAACACATATGATGTGAGTTTGGATACAAATATATACCAAATGTGACTCATGTTCCAACCGTGGACATCACCTCACAATAACACCTTACATAAAGGTATAGTCAAAAATTATTTTAGAAATTAGAATCTTTGGGAAGTGCTCAAGGAAACCTTCGTACATGGGAGGCCACGCATCTAGGTTATGATAGATATCATATGGCCACAGAATTATCCTTGGTTGACCCAATAGACCCCAAAGAAAAACGAGAAAATTACTATCATATTCTTCCCAATGGTGAGTCTTCTCTTGACTTATCATTATCTCCACTGTCTCTAATTGAGAATTATACTTCAAACAAACACCAAGATTATATAGGTAGTGCCCATAGATATACTCAGCAAGTGGATGAGCACATCCCTGTCTTATGATGACACGAGGTTGTATGTCATTAGACATCTTGTATGATAGTGACAAAATACCCTTCCAACGTTGGGTTCGCCTTCACCAAATATAACTACTAAATGATGACCACCGTTCTATTCCCTTGTTACCCCCGCTCGACCCAGCTACACTCTTATTACCTGAAAGGAATTGTGAAATAGAAGGGTGAGCACAACTAGCCCAGTAAAGAATATCATGACTAAAGATAATTAAATTATCAATAGCCTTCATCAATAATAAATCAGAGATTTAGAACATATGGTAAATGATAAAAATTTCAACCATAGTTGCAGCGGAACGAGCAATCCATTAGAAGAGTCAAATAGACTATAAAGTCTATTATCTTCTCCATGTTAAAAATTCATCAACAATATTTTATCCATGTAACATCACTCAACAGTTCCTTTCCACAATCATATGAATAACTCATAATCATAATTGTGACTATAAATTTTTCTTCGCACCCAGGACGAAGAATATTTTCATCACCTGTCTTTACCTGAAACATCAAAGATCATGGTTATACCAAATCACAATTCCTGTTTATAATCATACTAACAAATCCATCTTTGCACTACGGGCCAAAGATATTCATCAACAAACCATCTTTGCACTACGGGCCAAAGATATTCATCAACAAACCATCTTCGCACTACGGGCCAAAGATATTCAACAATAGTTCATCTTTACACTACAGGCCAAAGATATTCATCAACAGTTCATCTTTGCACTACAGGCCAAAGATATTCATCAACAGGCCATCTTTGCACTACATGCCAAAGATATTCATCAACAATTCATATTTGCACTACAGGCCAAATATATTCATATCTCAAAGAAACTTTGACTTGAGGTATAACCTTGGAGCGTAGAATATGTTTCTTCTTATCTAAGATTTGAACAGGAACTTCTTCATACGTCAAATCCTACGCTATTTCATCCGGTTCTAACTCAATAATGTGGTTAGGGTCTTCCACATATTTACGTAACATGGATATGTGAAAAACGTTATGAACACGAGACATACTTGGCGGTAAAGTGAGTTTATAAGCCACAGTTCCTACTCGATCGAGGATTAAAAATGGACCGATGAATCGAGGATTGAGCTTTCCTTTCTTTCTAAATCTCGTAACTCCTTTCCATAGAGCAACACGTAAGAACACATGATCTCCTATATCAAATTCCACGTCCTTTCGATGAAGATCAACATAACTCTTTTGTCGATCTTATGAGGTTTTTATACGTTGTCGGATCGTTTGAATCTTTTCTGTAGTCATACGTACCAACTTCGGTCCCAACAACGTTGCTTCACCCACCTCATCCCAGCATACTGGAGAACGACATTTTCTTCCATACAATGCTTCGAATGGAGCCATGCCAATACTTGCTTGATAACTGTTGTTGTAGGAAAACTCCACCAATGGTAAGAACTTGTCCCAACTTTCCTTGAAGTCAAAGACACAGAGTCTTAATAGATCTTCAAGAGTTTGAATAGTCCTCTCTGATTGTCCGTCCGTCTGAGGATGATATGCTGAACTAAATCGTAAATCTGTGCCCATAGCTTTTTGTAAACTAACCCAAAATCGTGAAGTGAATCTTGGGTCTCGATCAGAAACTATGGATACTGGCATACCATGCAGTCTTATAATCTCATTTATGTACATACGAGCAAGACGTTCAAGTGTATAAGTTTCTCGTATCGGTAAGAAATGAGCAGACTTGGTCAATCTATCAACAATGACCCAAATCGCATTTATACCTTGACAAACCTTAGGAAGACCGGTAACGAAATCCATGGTAATGTGCTCCCACTTCCATTCTGTAATTTCAAGTGGTTGCAATGGACCTTTTGGTACTCGATGCTCCGCTTTGACTCGTTGACAAGTTAGACACCTTGAGATAAACAGCGCTATCTCTCTCTTCATATTGCTCCACCAAAATGTATGACGAAGATCATGATACATTATGGTACTTCCAGGATGGATTGCAAACAGTGTGTTGTGCGCCTCCATCATGATTTCATACTTTAAATCAGGGTTGTTAGGAACACAAAGTCTGGAGTTGACTCGAAGTATTCCTTCTTCATCGATTCTTGCTTCCGGCATAGCACCTTCTTGCACTTTCTTCCTCATACGCATCAGCTCCAGGTCTGTAGCTTGAGCAGCTTTAACTTTATCGATTAAAGTTGGTTCTACTCGTATATTCGTCATCATCACATGGGTCCCTGGAGTCTTTAACTCTATCTCCATCCTTTGCAAGTCACACAAAATGGGTCTTTGTGTTGACAATATCGCACTCGTACTTGCATATGATCTTCTACTTAATGCGTCAGCTACCACGTTCGCTTTTCCAGGATGGTATTGAATGGTATGATCATAATCTTTCAACAGTTCAAGCTAACGTCGTTGTCGCATGTTGAGTTCCTTTTGAGTGAAGAAATATTTGAGGCTTTTATGATCCATAAAGATCTCCACCTTCTCCCCAAACAAGTAATGCCTCCAAATTTTAAGTGTAAAGACAACAGCTGCCAACTCCAGATCATGAGTAGGATAATTTCTCTCATATTCCTTGAGTTGTCTTGATGCATAGGCTATGACTTTTCCATGTTGCATGAGAACGCATCCCAACCCTTTGCTTGAAGCATCACTGTAGATGACAAATCCCTCCGAGCCAGATGGTATTGTTAGAACAGGTGCTGAAATGAGTCTCCTCTTGAGTTCTTGAAAACTCTTCTCACATTCTTCGCTCCAACCGAACTTTGTATCTTTCTGAGTCAGCTGAGTTAATGGAGTAGCAATTCGAGAAAATCCTTCCACGAATCTCCGATAATAACCAGCTAAACCAAGAAAGCTACGTACTTCGGTCACTGATTTAGGTTGCTCCCAGCTTTGAATAGCTTTAATCTTTGTCGGGTCAACAGATATTCTACGACTTGATACTACGTGCCCAAGGAATGCTACCTCCTCCAGCCAGAACTCTCATTTCTTAAATTTGGCATAAAGCTTGTATTCACGAAGCTTTTGGAGTACCAGCCTCAAGTGTTGCTCATGATCTTCACGGCTTTTGGAATAAATAAGGATGTCATCAATAAAGACGACCACAAAGTGATCCAAATATTCCTTGAATACCCGGTTCATCATATCCATAAAGGCAGCAGGAGTATTAGTCAATCTAATGGAAATGACTAGGAATTCATAATGCCCGTACCGAGTTCTGAAAGTCGTCTTTGGAATATCCTCAGTTCTAACCTTCAGCTGATGATATCCAGAACGAAGATCGATCTTTGAAAAGAATTGTGCTCCTTGCAACTGGTCAAACAGGTCATCAATACGTAGCAATGGGTACCTGTTTTTGATGGTGACATGATTCAACTCCCGATAATCAATACAAAGTCGCATACTTCCGTCTTTCTTCTTCACGAATAGCACAGGAGCACCCCAAGGAGAAGTACTAGGACGAATAAAGCTAATGTCTAACAATTCCTGCAGTTGGATCTTTAACTCCTGAAGTTCAATAGGAGCCATTCGATATGGGGCTTTGGAAATGGGTTTTGTACTAGGTTCAAGGTCGATACAAAATTCAATTTCACGCTCTGGGGGTAGGCCAGGAAGTTCTTCAGGGAATACGTCAGGGAATTTATTAACAATAGAAATATGATTCAAAACTGACGTATTTTTGTTTAGATCCATGACATGAGCTAAGAAAACTTGACATCCGTTTTTCATAAACGAATAGCTTTATGGCTTGAGATGACAGTGATTGATTTTAATGGTTTGGTTGCTTGAATTTGCATAATAGGTCAATTAGGAATATGAAAGCTAACAACCTTACGAAAACAATCAATTTTTACATGATGAGTAGTTAACCAATCAATCCCTAGAATCACGTCAAATGCAAGTATTTTTAATGAAATCAGATCGACAGGTAATGTGTGGGTACCAACTTGAACCAAACAAGACTTATAAATCGTGGATGTAATGAAGGTTTCTCCCAATGGAGTTTTAACAGATAAGTCAAAGTCTACTTTCTCCGGAGTCAAATTTAATCGATGAGCGCAAGTAGGAGAAATAAAAGAATGGGTAGAACTGGTATCAAATAAAGTATAGACTTCGTTAGAGTTTATGATAAGCTTACCCGTGATGACCTCATTCGGGTTCCTTGCTTTCTGGGAGGTCACAACAAACGCTCTCCCTTACACTACCGGTTTTGACTTTTCTGGGACGGCCTTTGGTGCCTCCATCCTGGCTGAACTTGTTTTTGGTAAACGACAAAATCGAGCTAAATGACCTTCTCTTCCACAATTATAGCATGTTTTAGACGACATCGCGCAGTTTGGACTGATGTGCCCCTCCCCTCCGCATTTGAAACATATGATAGGTGTTCGTTCTCCTTCCTTAACAACGGGTGCTGGTGCTGACGTCTTTCCATCATTGTTGAATCTCCTCTTCTTGAAATGACCTTTCTTATTATTTTGGCCCTGATTACCACTGAAGTGGTTACCATTTCTGGCCTGTTGATTCCTACCACGCTTGTTGTCACCGCTTCGATGACTGCTCTCATTGGTATTATCATTTTGCCGACTGCTCTCTTTTGGTTGTGTTGACTCGTTATCGCGCTCCACTAACTGAGCCCTATTCACAACATCTGAATACAAACACAGTTTATGAGAAATAAGATGTTGATGTATCTCAGGTTTCAAACCTCGCAAACATATTCACGTCATTCACTCTTTATTATCCACCAAGTGGGACGCAAACCGGGACAACTCAGCAAATTTAGCCTCATACTGCGACACGGTCATATTAATCTGCTCCAATTTGATGAACTCCACCTCCTTCATGTGACGAACACTTTCAGGAAAGTATTTGTCATTGAACAGCTCTTGGAACTTCTCCCAAGAAATCTTCAGTGCGGCAGGTTGAGTACGCTTAATCGATTCCCATCAGTAATCTGCCTCTCCTCGCAACATAAAGGCGGCAAAGGGAACCTTTTACTCCTCAGAGCATCCCAAGACATTAAATATCTTGGTGATCTGCTTTATCCATGTTTCCGCTATAAGTGGTTTTGGCTCTCCCTTAAACTCCGGTGGTCCCAGGTCCTTGAACTGTTTAGCGGTGACTGTCCTAGAGTTTTCAGTGTTTCCACCTACATTTTGGACAGGAGCCGCTCTCGCCTCCTGTTGCATGAACTGCATAAAGCTTCTGAACATTCTATCATTCATCATCTGGTCAGTGTTGTTGTTTTCATGAGGATTGTCACCTTCCTGATGCACATTATCCTGATTATTGATATGTGGTGAATCAACAGTCGCCTGTGCTCCATTGCTATTCTCA
This sequence comes from Panax notoginseng, assembly GCA_016801055.1. NCBI lineage: Eukaryota > Viridiplantae > Streptophyta > Magnoliopsida > Apiales > Araliaceae > Panax > Panax notoginseng. Next base: position 185,715,881 of record CM029014.1, read on the forward strand.
ACATTGTCAGATGCCATTTTCAGATACTGCCACAAAATAAAAGTTAATAGATATGTCATATATTATCCTTATATTCTGACCGACCAATTAAATACCATGCAAATAAACTTAGGTAGGTCATACTAGCGAAGGAATTCCCCGTCTCTCCTCTCCTAGTTATATTCTCACATCTTAGCCAGGGATCATATCCCTAAGCTCTGATACCAACTATGACGCCCCTAAAATTAGGTATACATCACCCATCTTGGGTCGTCAGATATATGATACAGAATACAAATACAACTTGCTAATACAACTGTCGTGTAAAATACGACAAAATATAACTGTGAGTTTGAATACAATTATTGTCTACTAGAGACTATACAAACTCAAAAGGAGTTCTCATTACAATTATTATCACACTATTTAATAGAATAGTGAGGACTACTAATACTATCATCTGGTCCATCACTTCGTTCCCCAACTCGTCCCAGCTATATTCTCATTTCCTGAAGAGAGCAGTGAAAGAAAGGGTGAGCTCAACTAGCCCAGTAAAAAATATTATGACTAAGATAATGCAGAATATATTATCATTAGCCTTCAACAGTGTTAAACTAATAAAATATAACGAACATCAATTTTAACTGCAGCGGAACAAGCAATCCATTAAAAGAGTCAAGTAAAAAAAATAAAATCTACTATCTTCTATGATTTAAAAGGTTTTTCAGCACTGTTATCGCTGGGACTCAGTTTAATAAAATAATCCACATCATCGAATCACCCCTGCACTACGACCAAGGATATTCGTGTATTCATTAATGGTCATGATCATGCCAACAACTGTCCATCAATGCACTACGGGCCAATGAAGACTTTTACCACATCATTTGTAACATTACAGTCATGATTATACCTAATAATCCCTGGTCATAATCATACCAAGTCCATCTATGCACTACAGGCCACAGATGACTTTCAACATTTTATAAACATGAGGATGATGACAATGATATAAGAATTCAATAAAACAAGTTCAAGAATTATTTTATCCAAGAATTTACAATGTCCAAATTGTCAACATGATACTGCTTTGTGGAGTAAAATTCAAGAATGCTTAGAAGAATATTTTCATGAAAAGATACTGGATGAATCGCAATTATCAAGGATATTCCACTAATTTCATGGAGTATAGAAGTTAAAACTTAACCAACTGAGTATAATAAAGAATGGAATAACAAAAGAAATCACCTGGCATGCGATAGACCGCACAGACAGGTTATTCCAATAGAATAATAAATAATAGAACCAGGTCCGGCGTAAACGCACAGACAGGATATTCTGACAGAATAATAAATAATGGAACCAAGTCCGGCGTAAACGCACAGACAGAGTATTCTGACAGAATAATAAATAATGGAACCAGGTCTGGTGTAAAACACACAGACAGGATGTTCCAACAGAATAATAACAAGACGGAACCAGGTCCGGTGTAAAACACACAGACAGGATGTTCCAACAGAATAATAATAAAAACGGAACCAGGTCCGGTGTAAAACACACAGACAGGATGTCCTAACAGAATAACAGAAGAATGTCACCAAGTATAGGGTAGACCGCGTATACAGGTTATTCCAACAGAATAATAAAAAATGGAATAACAACAGTTCTCTTCATGAATAAGAAAGAATAACACCCCTTACCGTTTTAAAGAAGAACTGAAATAAGGAAGTAGTTAAGTAGCAGAATACTTTTCTTCTCTCTCTCTATAGTTTCTCTCTCTAGAGTTCAGTGAATTCGTAAGAAATAATGAAGGAATGAGCTGCTATTTATAAAAAAATAAAATGCATAGTAACTAATCCATGAACGGTCCAGATTGATTACTTTAATCTGACGGTTCATATCTAAAGAAAAATCTTTTAAATAAAATATAATATATTCTATTTATAGAATAACTTTAATAAAGTATTCTGTTTTATATAAAAAGATGTTTCTGTTTTATTACGTTAATAATACGAATAAAACAAAACTTCATTATCGCTAAATAATTCATATTATTAACTGACAATAATTGAATCAAACTGAGTGACTTCTCACATAAGCATTAATAATCAATACCGTGTGCTACTATACAACCACACGTATTACTGTATTTTTACTACCGAGTAGTTCAACAGTATCAATGGTAAAACTTCTGTCGTTATTTTTAATAATATATTTTTATCGTTTTCTCAATCTGACAATAATTCCGTTGTGGGGTCCACCAATGATTGTACCGTTGTACGAATATTCCCTGTTAAAACGAATATTCCCCGACCAATCGAATATTATATAACAACTTGCGTACTTTACAAAATTTATAAATATTACCCACAACTATAACATTATATCAAATTAACTCCTTAATATTCAAAAATGATATTTATAGAAAATTCATCTTTATTTATAAAAGTTGGGGTCTTACATCTGATCTAGGAGTCGTAGTGTCTGCACAGCCGAAGCTGAATCGTAGAGTGCAGAGCTAAGATCTCAACCGATGAGCTCACAATGCCAAGGCAGAATCGTAGAGCAAATACGATTCTCAACAAATGAGCACTCCTAGAATATCCAAAGGAATGAAGCCTCTGTTTGGCACTGCATAGATACATCCCACCTGAAGGAAACCAGAGAGCACTCAACGAATGACATGCAAGCTAACAGAAGATCTAAGCACCAACCCAATTAGCATCCAAATTGAGTTGTAAAGCCATTCGAGATGAAGTCTTCCACAAGGAGATCAGAAGAAGACTTCAGTAACTGACGAAGGAAAGTCAGCAAGTGCAGTAGCTGTCAAGCAGACAGAAGACAATGATCTTGGAAGCAACCAGGATCATAGTGTTTGCCAAACAAAGAAAGGACTGATGAAGTGTATACATAGATACTGAACAGCTTCTGAAGAACAAGGCTAAAGTGATTAAGCATTGGGTCAGTCCATTGATGATAAGTGAATGGGAGATCACAAGGAGAAAGCGAGCTGGACACGCCATAAATCTGAAGTGTCTTACCATTCAGAAGGGGCCAGAACAAAAAAGTCAAGTCATCAGTATCTAAGAGCTGTTGTGGCAAACAGAAGTGTTGAAGTACTGCACAAAAGAAGGAAGATGTGTTCTACATTGAAGATCTAATTAACACTCTTCATGATCGTAGTGTTGTCTCTACCAGTCAACATGACACTACGATCAAGTCCTTGAAGACATGCATCAGAATCGTAGAGTTCGAATAGCTGAAGACTGAAGCATTGGCAACAGTTCAATCTGAAGGGCAATATTCGGACAAGTGCTTATTGAGAGCATCAATGCAAAAGGACAACCTCTTATCAAGAAATCAGGAGGAGGAAATAAAGTCTTCGACCTGCCCAAGGCATAAAGCAACATCTCTGACGGGGTAGGTGAAACAGTAGACTACAGTGTCAGAAAGTCAGAAAAAGAGATGTCATGTCACATCTGCAGTCTACCTCAAGCAACTCAAGATCTGTGAAGAAATTTGAATAGCTTCCAACGGCTACTTTACAACGGGAGTATTAGGAAGGAGTATAAATCAGATAGAGCATCAAAGATCAAAGGTTGTTGGAGTTACCGAGTTTGGAGTACAGTGGATGGATCTAAATCATGTGAGATAGTGAGTCCAAAGGCTCACTCTACGATCCACCAAGAACACTCAGAGACATACAAAGAAAGAAGTAGAAGTGAGAGTTATATAATGTAGAAGTGAGAGTTCTACTACTTGAAGAGTGTTCTGAACTGCCAAGAGAAAGAAGAGCATCAATGACATCTTGATGTCCATCATGGGAAGACTCTAAGTACCATAGAGAAGAGCTCACATTCATCTTAGCAAGTCCATCATGAGAAGGCATCAAGTATCAAAAAGGAAGATCACAAACGCCATCATGGTGGCAAGCATGAGAAAGTTTCTAAATACCTAGCAGAAGAGCTTACAATCATATTAGAAACTCATCATGTACAACCATCAAGTATCAAGGAGAATGATTTTCAAGGCAGTCATCAAGGGATCATTCGAAGTGGTTGAGTAACTTAAGAAGCTGAGCATTATGGAACACTCAACTACACTTCAAGGGTGATCACACCAAGCTGCTAAGTATAAAAGATGTTCAAAGCATGAAGACATCTTAGCAGCTCAGCACCAACTCCAACAAATAAACAAACAACTCAAAAAGAAGCCAAGGCCTGAGGGGTCCTTTTCCAGAGGGACTAAATGAAGCCAGGGCCTGAGGGGTCCTTGTTCGGAAGGACTAAATGAAGTTCTAAGCCTGCTAGGCTGGAAGAGTTCCTAGGGAACTAGAGGAATACCAAGGCTGCTGGCCTTGAAGGAATCTTAGTGATTTAGGGTGCTGTCCTTCCTTAGTGGAAATCCTGCTAGTTGAAAGCAGAAGAGTGGATTAGGAGCTTGAGTCTCTGAACCACTTAAAAACCCCTTGTGTCTTTTACTTTATGTCATTTACATTATGTACATTAACTGCTATAACTGCTATGTATGTTTTAACTGCTTACAACTGAACTAACTCTAAGAACAATATATGTATGATTACGAATATATCAATGAAGGGGATCTTTTACTTATTCCGTTGTGCTTGAAAAGATTCTTATATTTGTCATATGTTAATTCATTAGCAATACAAAATAAACGAGAAAAGTATTTGAAATAAAAAGGATCTATTCAACCCCCCTTCTAAATCTATATTGTGCCTACTGGAACTAATAAATTATTTTCATAATATCATATGCACAATATTTTATATTATTAAATCAATAATTGAGACGAAAAAGTTATTCATATTATTATTTGCATTATTGATAATGTAAGACCCCAACTTTTTATGAATAAAGATTTAATTTTTTCTAAATATTATTTTGAATAATAAGGTGTGGATTTGATATAATGTTATAGTTGTGGGTAATATTTATAAATTTTGCAAAGTAAGCAAGTTGTCATAAAATATTCGTTTGGTGGAGGAATATTCATTTTATCATAAAATATCCGTATGACGACACAATCATTGGTGGACCCCGCAATGAAATTACTGTCGGATATAGAAAGCGACATAAATAATATTTTTATAAAAATAACAGCAAAACTTTTACCGTTAACTATTAAAATATCAGGTGATAAAAGTACAGTAATACGCATAGTTGCACAGTAGCACACGGTATTGTACAATATCTTTGATTATTGATGCTTACTTAAGAAGTCACTCAATTTTGTTCAATAATTGCCACAATAGTTGTTGAATAGAATCTCATATTATTGATTCAATTATTGTCATAGTATCATTTGCATAATATTTTATATTATTAAATCAATAAATGAGACAACACAATTGTTCATATTATTATTTGCATTACTGACAATGTCTAGAAAGTTCTGTCGAGGAAAGGGTTATCTAATTGTGCGCTAATAAGGAGAAATCCTTATCAGAAATCTCCCTCTTTCCTGAGAATGATCTGGTTGTTAATATTGTGAGTTATAATATTAATGATGAATAATTGTTGAAAGATTAAAAACGTGTTTAGTCAAGTGATTTGTGATAAATAAATTGTGAGTTATAATATTAATGATGAATAATTGTTGAAAGATTAAAAATATGTTTAGTCAAGTGATTTGTGATAAATAAAGAGGTTTGTCTTGAAGTATTTATTATAAATCTGGCTTATTACATGTTCCCCCACTTACTTATTTTTTAAAATCGTTAGTAGAAAGTTATCTCAGTTTTTATTTTATATTGCATAGTGTTGCATAGTGCTGCATAGTAAAATCAAAATTTTCGTCGAAATTTTTCGTGACTGCGCCCGTGAAAATGTTGCTGTTCACCCGTGATTTTCTTTTTAAATTGTATCATGTCATTCTCCTATATAAAGTAAAATCAAAATATTCGTTTTATTAGTTTATAAATAGAATATATTATATTTTATATAAAGTTTTTATTTTATTAGAATATTTTATTGCACAGTAATGAATAGTAAAAATTAGATTTTTCAGCCGAACGCCCACGAATTTTCTTTTCCTTCTATTCATCCGTGATTTCTTAAATAGTGCCCTGCCATTCTCCTATAAATAGGATGCTTAGTTTAGAAATGAAAATTACACCAGAATCAGAGAATTCTTCTTCTATAATATTGAGCGTATTTCTTTTGAGTTTAAGAAAATTTTGAGTGTAGAAAATAGTGCAAGTTTTCTTCAAGAATATATCCGCTATACCAGTCGAAATTACTCTCCTACTAAGGTAAGGGATATTATTTTCATTCAATATTCGTTAGAAATAATATTTTTTTCTATACTCTGTAGTATGTAAGTATTATTATTTAGTTTCATATTTCTAAATCTACACTTGTTTTGATAAGTATTGCTTCTATATTCATTGAAATTAATAGAATATCCATGAAATTTGCGATTCATCTAGTATCGTTTCATTGAAATATTTTTCTAAATATTCTTGTTAAATTTTAAACTTTTCATGTCCGGAAACTATTCATAGGGTACTATTCATATATACGGTACTATTCATGAGATACTATTCACGGGATACTATTCACTCGAGTACTATTCACCCATAGTACTATTCATGACAAAATTAGTTTCTTTTCTGTCCAAATTATTTTTAATACATGAATATCATTCTTGAATTTTACTCCTCAAATAATTATCATGTTGACAATTTGGACATTCTTAAACTCTGGATAAATTGAATTATAAATATTTAATATTTATCCTTGATCTCACTTGATTGATTTTTTATATCATTGTCATCATCCTCATGATTATATTGTGGTAAAATTCATCTTTTGTAAGACCCCAACTTTCATAAATAAAGATTAAATTTTTCTCGATATATATTTTGAATATTATGGTGTGGATTTAATATAATGTTATAGTTGTGGGTAATATTTATAAATTTTGCAAAGTATACAAGTTGTCATAAAATATTCGATTGGTAGGGAAATATTCGTTTTAACAGGAAATATTCGTATGACGACACAATCATTGGTGGATCCCACAACGGAATTATTGTCGGAATGGGAAAACGACAGAAATATCTTTTTATAAAAATAACGGCAAAAGTTTTACCGTTAAACTGTTGGAATACCCGGTGGTAAAAGTACAGTAATACGCGTGGCTGCATAGTAACACAAAGTATTGATTATTGATGCCTACGTGAGAAGTCACTCAGTTTTATTTAATTATTGCTACAGTAATTGCTGCATAGAATCTCACGTCATTTGATTCAATTATTTACAATATTTTTTATATTATTAAATCAATAATTGAGACGACAAAGTTATTCATATTATTATTTATAATATTGACGATGTCTAGAAAGTTCCGTCGAAGAGAGATTTGGTCACCTAATTACGCGCCAATAGAGAGAAATTCTTATCGGAAAGCCCCCTCTTTCTTGGAAATAATCTGGTTGTTAAATATTGCGAATAATAATAATAATGAATAAATATTGTTAAAAATATTGAGGAAATTTTTTATGAAGTATTTGTTGTAAATTTACTTATTATTTGGACCCCCATTTACTCATTTTTCAAAATAATCGGTAGAAAATTATTCATTATAAGAGGTGGAGCCCACATGTGATAATAATTTAATGTGGGGCCAACATGAAGAAAATGAAATAATAGGGAAGGTTTCACGGGTGGTTTTACGGTGATGGTAATGTTTTGTTTTATAAGTTTTATTTTTTATGAAAAATAGAATATATTATATTTTATTATGCATAGTATTTGCATAGTGTCTAAAAATTTATAAAAATTTTCAGCCGGCGAAAGTTGCGCCCGTGAATTTTAACAACTGTGCACCCGTGATTTTATTCAAATAGTATCCTTTTCATTCTCCTATATATAGGTTACTTAGTTAGAATTGAAAATCACAACAAAATTAGAGAATTCTTCTTCTATAATATTAAGCGTATTTCTTTAGAGTTTTAAGTAGCTTTGAGCGTAGAAAACAGTTCAAGTTTTCTTCAAGAATATCCCCGCTATACCAGTTAGAATACTCCCCTTTTTAAGGTAATGGATATTATTTTTATTCAATATTCGTAAGAAATAATATTTTCTTCCATACTCTGTAGTATGTAAGTAATATTATTTCGTTTCAGATTCCGAATTCTATACTCATTTTGTTAAAGTTTTAGCTTCTATACTCCATGAAATTAGTAGAATATCCTTCAAATTTGCGCTTCATCTAGTATTTTTTTTTCATGAAAATATTATTCTGAACATTTTTGATAAGTTTCAAATTTTTCATACCGGAGTACTATTCACGGTGTACTATTCACGAAGTACTATTCACGGGATACTATTCATGATAAAAATTGATTTCTTTTCGGTCCAAATCATTTTTGATACAATATTACTCTTGAATTTTACTCCACAAAGCAGTATCATGTTGATAATTTGGATATTTTTGAATTTTGGATAAATTAAATTATAAATATTTAAAAATTTATCTTTTACTTTCATTTAATTGAATTCTTATATCATTGTCATCATCCTCATGCTTATATTGTTATGAAAGTCATCTTTGGCCCGTAGTGCATAGATAAACTGTTGATCGGTATGATTATGACCAGGGATCATTCGGTATAATCATGACCTGTAATGTTACAAATGATGTGTGAGAGCCACAAATCCAAGTCCCGAATCACCACGGATTTGGTACAATTATTCTATAACTATTTGCAGAAGATATAAACATAAATTATTTATATAATACACTTTACACACTATTCCCCAAAATCGAGTAACCTTAACTTATACACAATTCATAAACTATCTAACACCTAACATTAATATCAAACTATACTATTACAAACTAGCTGCACATTTTATCCCAAGCAAAACTTGGCATTATCCTTTTTCCTATATTCGAACACATTCGCCTTATCTGCAATGTTTATCATGATATAGCAAGGGTGAGCATGAAAGTTGCTCAGCAAGTTTAAATACAATTTAAGGATATATCATGATTGAAAGAGTCTGAATAATAGGCTGGCTATAATTCATCAATATAATTGAGAACTAGCACGAACAAACTTTTGACTGTACAAGTATTGAACATGAACAAATATATCAGGACCAACTGGTAATGAAGGTGATCAGCCTTTCATACCTGACTTATACATGCAATATGTACAGAGTACAATTCCACATGGTAATCAGCAATGATTAACCATAAGCATATCTGAATAAAATAACTCTTAATAGAGTTAAGTAAAACTTGCCTAAACCGTTGATTATCGCTATGCAATTTAATAAGCTTTGTCTGAAGACCTATTATTATTAATATGTATTTCTAAGTTAGAATAATATCATCACAGTATTTAAAAAAAAAACCTAAACACATAACACATAACCCTATTAGTCTATACCACACATAACACCTAGCCTCAAGTCAAACTATTGCAGTCCGAGTTGAGTTCGGTACAATTCTAACATCCCGACGGTCTAGTCGGACTTTTCTCGAGTCTAAGTTTAATTAAATTCTGACTGAACACTTAACAATTATCTTAAATAATTTATTATCAGTATATATATATATATATATATATATATATATATATATATATATATATATATATATATATATATATATATTAGACTTGCAATAATTTTTAGATAACAATTACCTTTAATTCACTTAATATTATTAATCTTGATAATATTTAATTCACCTCTTAGTATTATTAGTTCACTAATAATACTTTTATTCGCTTACTAATCTTAATAATACTTCAATACTTTACTAATATTATTAATCCTCTTAATAATATTTCAATCATCCAGTAATACTTAATTTAATATTATTAATCTTTTAATAATATTTTAATCTAAGATTAATATTTTAATCTAATATTATTAATCATTTAATAATACTTTAATTATTTATTAATGCTTAAATCAAATACTATTAACCATTTAATAATATTTTAATGAAATTTTAATCTTAATATTTTTATTTACTTAACAATATCATATTATAATATTATTAATATCATAATAATATTTTAATAATTTATTAGATTAATAAACAATTTATTCTAATTGTTCACCCTTTATTAAACCTCTTATTTAATATCCATAAAAGGTCATAAATAATATTTCTTATTATAAATTACCAAAATGCCCTAAAATAGTCATAATATTATATATTAGGAGTATTCAAGCATTAAAATCACATTTTTCTTATTTAAGACATCATTTAACTAATTATTTATTTTATTCATAATTTAATCATTTTTAGGAAAAATAGCAAACTTATTCCAAAAAATCTCATTTTCTGGATTTGGATAGTATATGACCCAACAATGATCCCCAAATTTTTCTATAATTTTAGAAAATGATTTACTAATTTTAAAGTGCCCAAAACACTCGGATCTTGCTTCATTTTTCATAAATCGAGTTTTGCTCAGACAAATCTAAAATTTTTAGGGTATACTCTCATAACATATATAAACCTACTGTAAAAATTTCGAAATTTTCCAGTGTATACACAGTGAGAAATTCGAGTGTTAATATTTAGGAGTCCTTTACGGAAATAGCCATTACGCACAACCTATAAATTGAAACGCGTCCGTTCTTTTTCCAACACGTAGATAACTTCTTAAGGTACCTCTGTGATTTTTCCCAGATTTTTAAAAGACTTGCAACTGACTGAAACAGCCTCAAGAAAAATGGGAACAATAGCTATTTTAGGGTTTCAAAGCCTCAATATACTATGTGGACTGTTTTGGGGAAAACAGTCCCCATAGCTTCAATACTTGCTAGATTTGTGTTCTATCATTTGGGTTTACTAGATAACTCATGTATCTAGCACTCTCCTGCGACGAATCACAAATCTAAATTGTAAAACTTGAGTTATACAAGATTTAGTGGAAGAAAAACAAGAGTTTCACCCCTTGGAGAACATATGCTCATTTTCTTGCTCTAAACCTTTGATCTAACACTCAAGATACTTAGTTCCATACATGATGATATGTATAACTAGGGTATCTTGAGAATTAGTTCATAACCCCAACAAAACTTAAGCTATAATACAAAGTAGAAGAAGAAGATGAAGATTAGGTTATACCTTGATTTAGTGGCAACCTTCCTTGATTTACCAAAGTAAGTAATGAACTTAGGATGCATCAAATAAACTAGCACACATCTCTCACTCTCATAAAAACTGAACTCTCTCTCTTTCTTTTCTCTCTTAAATGCTACTATCTTGGGAGAAAAAAATAGAAGAAGAAGAATGAGAGAAAATGAATGTCTAGCAAATGAATGAGTGATATAACTATTATCCCCCATATTTTTATTGTCCCATGGATAAAAGACTACACCTTATCTCCTCAATTAGCCTAATCATGTGATTAAGGATGCTTAATAGATTTGCAACCAATGGGAGATTGACACACATGTACTTGTGTGTAAGATTTCTACTAATGGACATTGATTAGCATAATCTTCTTGCCATAAAAAGACCTAATTGGCCGGTCCCCCCTTGCCCATAATATCTTCCAATTTGCTTTTATTTTAAAACATAAATTTGATTAATCAAAAGTCTAAAATACCCTTAATCAAGTGGGCTAAGTATTGGTTTGTATTTTATTTCCTTTGGGCTTCTTCCTTAATTGTTTTGGGCCATGTAATAAACATAGTCTAACAATTTTAATATATGTTACCCAAATTATTTATTAAGGATTTCCATTCCCAATCTTATGAAATTTAATTACTTATACATGTGACTTTAGCTCATAACCTAATTAGGTTTACAAGAAGTAGGTTTAAAATTATTAGTCACTTGAAATAACAAGATTATCCACTTAAGTTAGTATACATATTAAATATTAACCTTTCCTTATTACCATAACCCTTAGGTTATTTAATTGTCTCACCTAATGCATAATTAGGTTACGAAGCTTTCATTTTTTTAATGAAATCTATAAATGTATATATCCATAATTATAGTATATGTGTTTATTGATCCATGCACCACTTCACATATGTTGTCACATATTAAATCACTGTATAACACAAAGTTTTAAATATCAATAATGTACATACATATATAGTGACTTAAAATTCATGGTTATTAATCCTTAGGGTTTTCAAAAATAGAAAATTAATATTTCTAAATTGTAATTAGGATTCTCGAATTAAATTAAACTTTCCCATTCATAAATTAATCTTGTTAATTAGGATTATTTTATCCCAATTTAAATTGCTAATTTAGCAATTAAGTCCACAATTTTACATTAGAGTTTCTGATGGAACAATTAGGGTTTAAAAATCTGAAATTAGAATTTGTTAATCAATTAAGCTTTACCCTAATTAATATTATAATTAATATCACTTAAGCATTATAATTATCCTTTAAATTCCCAGATTAGGGTTTCTAATTTTCGAATTAGGGTTTTGGATTTTTGGAACTGAAATTAGGGTTTCAGAACCGATTTTAGGGTTTCTTATCAGTTATTAGGGTTTTCTAACTGAACGTTGTCGTTCTTAATATATACTTGGGGTTTGACACTGATATAATTTATTTGGTCAACCCTTGACCCTTAACCACATTCTGAACACATACATAACCATATACACAGAACATATTCACATATACACTTAATCCTGAATAATTCACCTAAATCCTTCACAGAATTTTGAAATCCTCAAAATTACTTCTCAAAAATATCAAACGCATACACTTATTTTCTGTATAGGTCTATCATTTGACCTTAAATCAATCATTTAAGATTTTTAAAATTTTTTCTACATTCTCGGGTTGTCACATGATGTGGTAAAAGTCATCATTGGCCTGTAGTGCATTAATGGACAGTTGTTGGCATGATCATGATCATTGATGAAAACACGAATATCCTTGGCCCGTAGTGCATGGATAATTCGTGGTCGTGATACTAATGAATATCCTTGGCCGTAGTGCAGTGATGATTCGATGATGTGGATTATTTATTATGCTGAGTCTCAGCGATAAAATTGATGATAAACTTTTAAAATCATAGAAGATAGTAGATTTCATGCTCTACTTGACTCTTCTAATGAATTTCTTGTTCCGCTGCAGTTAAACTTGATGTTTATTATATTTTATCAGTTTAACACTGTTGAAGGCTAACGATAATTTATTCTGCATTTTCTTAGTCATAATATTTCTTACTGGGCTAGTTGAGCTCACCCTTTGCTTTCATTGTTCTCTTCATGAAATAAGAATATAGCGGAGACTAGTCGGGGAACGGAGTGACAGTCCAGATGTTTACATTAGTAGTCCTCACTATTATGTGAAATAGTGTGATAATAATTATAATGAGAACTTATTTTGAGTTTGAATACTGTGTAGAAGACAATATTTTTATTAAAACTCACAGCTTATGTTTTGTCGTATTCTACACGACACTTAACAGTTGTATAAATTAAGTTTGTATTTGAAGTTTGTACCATGTATTTGGCAACTCAGAATGGGTGATGTATACCTATTTTGGGGGCGTCACAGGTGGTATCAAAGCTTAGGTATAGGATCACTGGCTGATATGTGAGACTAGAACTAGGAGGGGAGAGACGGGTAATTCCTTCGCTAGTATGACCTACCTAAGTTTATTTGTTATTTAATTGGTCGGTCAAAATATAGGGATAATATGTTGCATATCAATTAACCCTTATTTTGTGGTAGTATTTGAAAATGACATCAGAGAATGTTGAGAATAGCAATGGAGCACATAAGACCGTTGAATCACCAACGATCAATAACCAGGATAATGTGCATCAGGAAGGCAACAATCCTCATGCAAATAATAACACTTACCAAATGATGAACGATGGGATGTTAAGAGGCTTTATACAATTCATGCAACATCAGGCGAGAATGACCCCTGTTCAAAATACAGGTGGAAACACTGGCAACTCTCGGATGGTCACCGCTAAGCAGTTCAATGAGTTGGGACCACCGGAGTTTTTGGGAGAGCCAAACCCACTTAAGGCGGAGATGTGGATAAAGCAAATCACTAAGATATTTGATGTCTTGGGATACTCCGAGGAGCAAAAGGTTCCCATTGCCACCTTCATGTTGCGAGGAGAGGTAGATTATTGGTGAGAATCTGTAAAGCGTACTCAACATGCCGCACTGAAGATGTCTTGGGAGAAGTTCCAAGAACTGTTCAACGACAAGTACTTTCTCGAAAGTATTCGTCACATGAAGGAGGTAGAGTTCATCAATCTGGAGCAAAACAATATGACCGTGTCGCAGTACGAAGCTAAGTTTGTCGAGTTGTCCCGGTTTGCGTCCCACTTGATTGATAATGAGGAGAGAATGACGCGGATGTTTCTAAGAGGTTTGAAACCCGAGATACGTCAATACCTAATTTCTCACAAACTTTGCCTGTATTCAGATGTTGTAAATAGGGCTCAGTTGTTGGAACGCGATAATGAGTTAACTCAACCAAAAGAGAGAAGACGATAAAACGATAATACAAGTAGAAGTAGTAATCGAAGCGGTGACAACAAACTTGGAGGAAGTCAACATACCAGAAATGGTAACCACTTTGGTGGTAATCATGGCCAAGACAATAAAAGTGGAAATTTCAAGAAGAGAAGATTCAATAATGACGGATAGACGTTAGCACCAGCATCAGCTGTTAAAAAAGGAGAATGATCATCGATCGTATGCTACAAATGAGGAGCGGAGGGACACATCAGTCAAAACTGTATTCAGCAGTTTAAAACATGTTACAATTGTAGAAGAGAAGGTCACCTATCTCGATTTTATAGTGCAGTAAAGCCAAGTCCAGCTGGGGATGGAGGCACCAAAGGCCGTCCCAAAAAAGTCAAAGCTGGTAGTCCAAGGGAGAGCGTTTGTCGTAACCTCTCAAAAAGTAAGGAACCCGAACGAGGTCATCACGGGTAAGATAATCATAAACTCTAGCAAAGTCTATACCTTATTTGATACCGGTTCTACCCACTCTTTTATTTCTCCTACTTGTGCTCAACGTTTAAAATTGGCTCCGGAGAAATTAGACTTTGACTTATCTGTTGAAACTCCGTTGGGAGAAACCTTCATTACATCAACTGTTTATAAGTTTCGTTTGATTCAAATTAGCATCCACACGTTACCTGTCGATCTTATTTCTTTTAAAATACTTTCATTTGACGTAATTCTAGGGATTGATTGGTTAACTATTCATCATGCTAAAATTGATTATTTTCGTAAGGTTGTTAGCTTTCATATTCCTAACCAACCTATTATTCGAATTCAAGAAACCAAACCACTAAAGTCAATTACTGTCATATCAAGCCATCAAGCTATTCGTTTATTAAAAAACGGATGCCAAGCTTTCTTAGCCCATGTCACGAATTTAAACAAAAATACGTCAGTTTTGAATGATATTTCGATTGTAAATAATTTTTTTGACGTATTCCCTGAATAACTTCCTAGCCTACCCTTAGAGTGTGAAATTGAATTTTGTATCGACCTTGAACCCGGTACAAAACCCATTTCTGAAGCCCCATATCAAATGACTCCTATTGAACTTCTAGAGTTAAAGACCCAACTGCAGGAATTGTTAGACATCGGTTTCATTCGTCCTAGTACGTCGCCTTGGGGTGCTCCTATTCTATTCGTAAAGAAGAAAGATGGAAGTATGAGACTTTGTATTGATTATCGGTGTAACGACCCCAAAATAGGTCCATTCCATCCAACCTATTCTGAGTCGCCAAATACATGGTACAAAAAATAACTACAACTTTATTACAACAATTGTCGTGCAAAATACAACAACACATATGCTGTGAGTTTGGATACAAATATATACCAAATGTGACACATGTCCCAACCGTGGACAACACCTCACAGTGGCACCTCACATAAAGGTATAGTCAAAGACTGTTTTAGAAATTAGAATCTTCGGGAAGTACTCAAGGAAACCTTGGTACATGGGAGGCCATGCTTCTAGGTTGTGATAGATACCATATGTCCATAGAATTATCCTTGGTTGATCCAATATACCCCAAAGAAAAATGAGAAGATTACTATCATATTCTTCCCAATGGTGAGTCTTCTCTTGACTTATCATTATCTCCACTGTCTCTAATTGAGAATTATACTTCAAACAAACACCAAGATTATATAGGTAGTGCTCGTAAATATACTCAACAAGTGGATGAGCACAATCCTGTCTTATGATGACACGAGGTTGTATTTCATTAGACATCTTGTATGATAGTGGCAAAACACCCTTTCAACATTGGGTTCGCTTCATCCTAGATGATTCACCAAATATAACTCCTAAATGATGACCACCATTCTATTCCCTTGTTACCCCCGCTCGACCCAGCTACACTCTTATTACCTGAAAGGAATTGTTAAACAAAAGGGTGAGCATAACTAGCCCAGTAAAGAATATCATGACTAAAGATAAATAAATTATCAATAGTCTTCATCAGTTATAATCAGAGATTTAGAACATATGGTAGATGATAAAAATTTCAACCATAGTTGCAGCGGAACGAGCAATCCATTAGAAGAGTCAAATAGACTATAAAGTCTATTATCTTCTCCATGTTAAAAATCTACCAACAATGTTTTATCCCTGTAATATAAATCAACAGTTCCTGTCCACATTCATGTGAATAACTCATAATCATATTTATGGTTCTAAATTCCTCTTCTCATACAAGACAAAGATAATTTTCATCACTTGTCTTTACCTGAAACATCAAAGATCATGGTTATACCAAATCACTGTTCCTGTTCATAATCATACTAATAATTTCATCTTTGCACTACGGGCCAAAGATATTCATCAATAGACCATCTTTGCACTACAGGCCAAAGATATTCATCAACATGTCATCTTTGCACTACAGGCTAAAGATATTCATCAACAATTCATCTTTCCACTACTGACCAAAGATATTTATCAACAATTCATCTTTGCACTACTGGCCAAAGGTATTCAACCACAGGTTATCTTTGCACTACAGGCCAAAGATATTCAACAACAGTTCATATTTGCACTACAGGCCAAATATATTCATCAGCAGTTCATATTTGCACTATAGGCCAGATATATTAATATCTCAAAGAAATATATAATCATTTTAGAATTTATATAAACAGTAATTATAACCATGTTGATCAATTCACCTTTGCACTTAAGCTAAATATATTTAATTATAAATTCAATGGTCATGATCATACCAGTCAACAATTTAACTTTGCACTACTGGCCAAAGGAAACCCATAGTCATGATCATACCAAAAATCTACCCATCTTTACACTCAAGTCAAATAGAAATATCATCATTAGGGTTATAAAAATATTATATATGATAATAAAATCAATATAATCAACATATAGATTTAATCTCAAGTGTAATATTCATAAATCAACTATAATTTAGTCAGAAAAAGAAACTAATTTTGTCATGAATAGTAACTCGTGAATAGTAACTCATGAATAGTAACTCGTGAATAGTAATTCATGAATAGTAACTTGACATAAAAAAGGTAAAAATTCCACAATAAAATCCATACCAATATTTCGGTATAATGATATTGAAAGAATAATATTTCTTAAGTTATAAACAATTTATTTTAATTGTTTACACTTTACTAAATAATGCATTTAATCATCCTAAAATGCCAAACTCATAAGATTTCATCACCAATAATCAAAAACCTTCATAAAAAATCTGCATATACCTCATATAGGATTCTCAAGCCATAAAATCTTATTTTCTAACTTTCTTACTTTACATAACATATTTAATTCATTTACTCATAACTAGTCCATTTTCATGAAAAATACCAAATCAGTTCTAAAAATATTTTTTTTCCAGAATTTAGCAGAATATAGTCCCATATTGAACATATATTTTTCTTAGAATTTTTAAAACTCATTTACAATTTTTCATATGGCCAAAATAGCAGAATATTTAGATATTTATCATAAATTGTACTTTTATCCAAAAATTCTAAAATTCACAGAGTACACTGATATTACAAAGATATACTTCTAATAAAATTTTTATCAATTTTGGATTTAACCACAAAGAGTTATAAGCGGTTACTTTTAAAATAGTCTTTTCCCGTAAAATTCATAACTCTTAATCTATACATCCAAAAATCACCATTTTTGGACACAATCAATAAAACTCATCAAAATATCATTTCATATTTTTTCAGAATTTTCTGAAGGTCAGAAGAATTACGAACTGAAAAATATAATAACCCTTAAAATCTCGTACTATCCCTTACAATCTCTTACTATCCCTTACAATATCTTACAATCCCTTACCTCAAAAGTGCAGTATTTCTGACTGGAATGCAAAGCCGAAGGAAACTTGCACTGAATAGCAACTCTCAAAGTATATAAATACTCACAAAATATGCTTCATAATATAGAGAGAGAAAGAGAGAAAGCTTATGTTTTTGGTGTGATTTTCAATTCTAACTTAGCCCTCTATTTATAGCAAAATGTTAGCACGCCGAAGCAGACTTAGCCTGCAACCTGATGGCTTTACCTGCTACTATTCCCACTCATCATATTTGAATAAAAATCTCAGCACATTTCTTCACCAACCAAGAGTGGGGCCCACTAAATTCTAGAATTTTCCACCAAAATTATTTATAAACCTAATTTTCGAATCAGTCACCTCTTAAAATTCATAACAAATCATTCGTTCATTTTTAACGGCTCAAAATTTGTGAACATATACTCAACTTATATATATATAACATATCCAAAAATCACAACGATCCAAAGGTCAAATTAAAAATTATAACTCACACAATAAAGCTGTAAGAACACTGATTTGATCTTTTAATACCTCCAATCTGACAAAATACTGATAAAATACCTCAACATTAACTCCTTCATTTTTAACCACAAAAATATATCCCTCATTTATATCCACATAAAATAAATATTTTCTTATCATATGAATCAATAATTAATTATTCACAAATAATATTACAGAATCACATTTATGACAACCAGGCCGTTCCCAGGAAAGAGGGGGCTTTCTAATAAGAATTTCTCCTTACTAGCGCACAATTAAGTGACCAAACATCTCCTTAGACAAAACTTTTCAGACATTGCCAATAATGTTATCTAATAATATTATTCAAATAATATGAATTATTGATCTGATAATGGGAAATATTGTGCAGTGATAATTATTGAAACAACAATAATATAAAATATCAACGCAATAATTATTTAATTAATAAAATAAAATATTGAACAGTAATTACTGTGACAATTATTCAGTAGTGCCTTCTTACGTAAGAATCAATAATTTCAAAAATATTGTGCAATACCGTGTACTACTATGCAATAACGCGTATTACTGTATTTTAACCACCGGGTATTCCAACAGTGTTAACGGTAACAACTACGCCGTTAATTATAAAAACTTAATTTTTGTCGTTATCTTCATCCGACAGTAATTCTATTATGGGGCCCACAAATAGCTGCGCCGTCGTATGAATATTCCCCGACAGAAAGAATATTTCACGACCAAACGAATATTCCCCGAAAAAAATGAATATTTTATAACCACTTGCTTATTTTGAAAAATATTCATATATCACCCTTAACTTTAACTTTTTATCAATTTAACCATTTACTAAATAGAAAAATTGAATACATTTATTTCATAAAATTTGGGGTCTTACAATCTCCCCTCCTTATGAAATTTCGTCCTCAAAATTTACGTACCTGGTAATTCAAAGAGTTGAGAATACCTTGCTTTCATTTCAGATTCCATCTTCTCTGTCATCATGATTTCTCCATTGCTCATCTCCTGCATTTCATATATCATTCTAGAATACAGCTTCAAAACAAGGGTTAATTGAACAAATTAACATATCACATAATATCCCGATATTATGACTGACCAACAAAGAAGCTTAGGTAGGACACACTAGCGAAGGATTTACTCATCTCTCCCCTCCTAGTTATATTTCCCCATCTCCGCCAGAGACCATATCCCTAAGCTCTGATACCAAAATGTAACGACCCCAAAATAGGTCCATTCCATCCAACTTATTCTGAGTCGCCAAATACATGGTACAAAAAATAACTACAACTTTATTACAACAATTGTCGTGCAAAATACAACAACACATATGCTGTGAGTTTGGATACAAATATATACCAAATGTGACACATGTCCCAACCGTGGACAACACCTCACAGTGGCACCTCACATAAAGGTATAGTCAAAGACTGGTTTAGAAACTAGAATCTTTGGGAAGTGCTCAAGAAAACCTTGGTACATGGGAGGCCATGCTTCTAGGTTGTGATAGATACCATATGGCCATAGAATTATCCTTGGTTGACCCAATATACCCCAAAGAAAAACGAGAAGATTACTATCATATTCTTCCCAATGGTGAGTCTTCTCTTGACTTATCATTATCTCCACTGTCTCTAATTGAGAATTATACTTCAAACAAACACCAAGATTATATAGGTAGTGCTCGTAAATATACTCAACAAGTGGATGAGCACAATCCTGTCTTATGATGACACGAGGTTGTATTTCATTAGACATCTTGTATGATAGTGGCAAAACATCCTTTCAACGTTGGGTTCGCTTCACCCTAGATGATTCACCAAATATAACTCCTAAATGATGACCACCGTTCTATTCCCTTGTTACCCCCGCTCGACCCAGCTACACTCTTATTACCTGAAAGGAATTGTGAAACAAAAAGGTAAGCATAACTAGCCTAGTAAAGAATATCATGACTAAAGATAAATAAATTATCAATAGTCTTCATCAGTTATAATCAGAGATTTAGAACATATGGTAGATGATAAAAATTTCAACCATAGTTGCAGCGGAACGAGCAATCCATTAGAAGAGTCAAATAGACTATAAAGTCTATTATCTTCTCCATGTTAAAAATCCACCAACAATGTTTTATCCCTATAATATAAATCAACAGTTCCTGTCCACATTCATGTGAATAACTCATAATCATATTTATGGTTCTAAATTCCTCTTCTCATCCAGGACAAAGATAATTTTTATCACTTGTCTTTACCTGAAACATCAAAGATCATGGTTATACCAAATCACAGTTCCTGTTCATAATCATACTAATAATTTCATCTTTGCACTCCGGGCCAAAGTTATTCATCAACAGACCATCTTTGTACTATAGGCCAAAGATATTCATCAACAGGTCATCTTTGCACTACAGGCTAAAGATATTCATTAACAATTCATCTTTGCACTACTGGCCAAAGATATTCATCAACAATTCATCTTTGCACTACTGGCCAAAGATATTCAATCACAGGTCATCTTTGCACTACAGACCAAAGATATTCAACAATAGTTCATATTTGCACTACAGGCCAAATATATTCATCAGCAGTTCATATTTGCACTATAGGCCAGATATATTAATATCTCAAAGAAATATATAATCATTTTAGAATTTATATAAACAGTAATTATAACCATGTTGATCAATTCACCTTTGCACTTAAGCTAAAGATATTTAATTATAAATTCCGTGGTCATGATCATACCAGTCAACAATTCAACTTTGCACTACTGGCCAAAGGAAACTCATAGTCATGATCATACCAAAAATCTACCAATCTTTACACTCAAGTCAAAGAGAAATATCATCATTAGGGTTATAAAAATGTTATATATGATAATAAAATCAATATAATCAACATATAAATTTAATCTCAAGAGTAATATTCATAAATCAACTATAATTTGGTCAGAAAAAGAAACCAATTTTGTCGTGAATAGTAACTCGTGGATATTAACTCGTGAATAGTAATTCATGAATAGTAACTTGATATGACAAAGGTAGAAATTTTACAATAAAATTCATACCAATATTTCGGTATAATGATATTGAAAGAATAATATTTCTTAAGTTATAAACAATTTATTTTAATTGTTTACACTTTACTAAATAATACATTTAATCATCCTAAAATGCCAAACTTATAAGATTTCATCACCAATAATCAAAAACCTTCATAAAAAATCTGCATATACCTCATATAGGATTCTCAAGCCATAAAATCCTATTTTCCAACTTTCTTACTTTACATAACATATTTAATTCATTTACTCATAACTAGTCCATTTTCATGAAAAATACCAAATCAGTTCTAAAAATATTTCTTTTTTGGAATTTAGCAGAATATAGTCCCATATTGAACATATATTTTTCTCAGAATTTTTAAAACTCATTTACTATTTTTCATATGGCCAAAATAGCCGAATATTTAGACATTTATCATAAATTGTATTTTTATCCAAAAATTCCAAAATTCACAGAGTACACTGATATTATATAGATATACTTCCAATAAAAATTTCATCAATTTTGGAGTTAACCACAAAGAGTTATAAGCGGTTACTTTTAAAATAGTCTTTTCCTGTAAAATTCATAACTCTTAATCTATACATTCAAAAATCACCATTTTTGGACACAATCAAAAAAACTCATCAAAATATCATTTTAAATTTTTTCAGAATTTTCTGAAGGTCAGAAGAATTATAAACTAAAAAACATAATAACCCTTAAAATCCCTTACTATCCCTTACAATTCCTTACTATCCCTTACAATCTCTTACCTCAAAAGTGCAGTATTTCTGACTGGAATGTAAAGCCGAAGGAAACTTGCACTGAATAACAACTCTCAAAGTATATAAGTACTCACAAAATATGCTTCATAATATAGAGAGAGAAAGCTTATGTTTCTGGTGTGATTTTCAATTCTAACTTAGCCCTCTATTTATAGCAAAATGTTAGCACGCCGAAGCAGACTTAACCTGCAACCTGATGGCTTTACTTGTTACTATTTCCACCCACTACATTTGAATAAAAATCTCAGCACATTTCTTCACCAACCAAGAGTGGGGCCCACTAAATTCTAGAATTTTCCACCAAAATCATTTATAAACCTAATTTTCGAATCAGTCACCTCTTAAAATTCATAACAAATCATTCGTTCATTTTTAACGGTTCAAAATTTGTGAACATATACTCAACTTATATATGTATAACATATCCAAAAATCACAACGATCCAACTGTCAGATTAAAAATTATAACTCACACAATAAAGTTGTAAGAACACTGATTTGATCTTTTAATACCTCCAATCCGACAAAATACTGATAAAATACATCAACATTAACTACTTCATTTTTAACCACAAAAATATATCCCTCATTTATATCCACATAAAATAAATATTTCCTTATCATATGAATCAATAATTAATTATTCACAAATAATATTACAGAATCATATTTATGACAACCAGGCCGTTCCCAGGAAAGAGGGGACTTTCTAATAAGAATTTCTCTTTACTGGCGCACAATTAGGTGACCAAACCTCTCCTTAGACAGAACTTTTTAGACATTGCCAATAATGTTATCTAATAATATTATTCAAATAATATGAATTATTGATCTGATAATGGAAAATACTGTGTAGTGATAATTATTGAAACAACAATAATATAAAATATCAACGCAATAATTATTTAATCAATAAAATAAAATATTGAACAGTAATTACTGTGACAATTATTCAGTAGTGCCTTCTTATGTAAGAATCAATAATTTCAAAAATACTGTGCAATACCGTGTGCTACTATGCAATAACGCGTATTACTGTATTTTAACCACCGGGTATTCCAACAGTGTTAACGGTAACAACTACGCCGTTAATTATAAAAACTCAATTTTTGTCGTTATCTTCATCCGACAGTTATTCTGTTATGGGGCCCACAAATAGATGCGCCGTCGTACGAATATTCTCCGACAGAAAGAATATTGCACGACCAAACGAATATTCCCTGAAAAAATGAATATTTTATAACCACTTGCTTATTTTGAAAAATATTCATATATCCCCCTTAACTTTAACTTTTTATCAATTTAACCATTTACTAAATAGAAAAATTGAATACTTTTATTTCATAAAATTTGGGGTCTTACAATCGGGAAGTTGAATCATGTCACCATCAAAAATAGGTACCCGTTGCCTCGCATTGATGACCTGTTTGACCAATTGTAAGGCGCCAAATTCTTTTCAAAGATCGATCTTCGTTCCGGATATCATCAGTTAAAGATTAAAACCGATGACATCCCAAAGACTTCTTCTAGAACTCGGTACGGGTATTATGAATTCCTAGTCATGTCCTTTATATTGACTAATGCTCCTGCTGCCTTCATGGATATGCTGAACTGAGCATTCAAGGAATATTTAGATCATTTTGTGGTTGTCTTTATTGATGACATCCTTATTTACTCCAAAAGTCGTGAAGATCATGAGCAACACTTGAGGCTGATACTCCAGAAACTTCGTGAAATTAAGCTTTATGCTAAGTTGAAGAAATGCGAGTTCTGGTTTGAGGAAGTAGCATTCCTTGGGCATGTGATATCAAATCATGGAATATCTATTGACCCAGTGAAGATTGAAGCAATTTAAAGCTGGGAGCAACCTAAGTCAGTAATCGAAGTACGTAGCTTTTTGGGCATAGCTGGTTATTATCGGAGATTCGTAGAAGGGTTTTCTTGAATTGCTACTCCATTAATTCAGCTGACTCGAAAAGATACAAAATTTGGTTGGAGCGAGGAATGTGAGAAGAGTTTTTAAGAACTCAAGAGGAGACTCATTTCAGCACCTATTCTGACAATACCATCTGGCTCGGAGGGATTTGTCATCTACAACAATGCTTTAGGCAGAGGGTTAGGATGTGTTCTCGTACAACATGAGAAAGTCATAGCCTATGCCTCAAGATAACTCAAAGAATATGAGAGGAATTATCCTACTCATGATCTAGAGTTGGCAGCAGTCGTTTTTGTACTTAAGATTTGGAGACATTACCTGTATGGGGAGAAAGTGGAGATCTACACGGATCATAAAAGCCTTAAATATTTCTTCACCCAAAAGGAACTCAACATGCGGCAACGACGTTGGCTCGAGCTATTGAAAGATTACGATCATACCATTCAATACCATCCTAAAAAAGCGAACGTAGTAGCCGACGCATTGAGTAGAAAATTATATGCGGGTACGAGTGCGATATTGTCAACGCAAAGGCCCATTTTATATGATTTGCAAAGGATGGAGATAGAGATAAAGACTCCAGGGACCCACGTGATGATATCAAATATACGAGTAGAACCGACTTTAATTGATAAAGTTAAAGTTGCTCAAGCTACAGACCTGGAGTTGATACGTATGAAGAAGAAAGTGCAAGAAGGTGCTATCCCGGAAGCAAGAATCAATGAAGAAGGAATAATTCGAGTCAACTCCAGACTTTGTGTTCTTAACGACCCTGATTTAATGTATAAAATTATGATGGAGGCACACAACACACCGTTTACAATCCATCTTGGAAGTACCAAAATGTATCATGATCTTCGACATACATTTTGGTGGAGTAATATGAAAAGAGAGATCGCAGAGTTTATCTCAAGGTGTTTAACGTGTCAACGAGTCAAGGCGGAGCATCAAGTGCCAAAAGGTCCATTGCAACCACTTGAAATTCTAGAATGGAAGTGGGAGCACATTATCATGGATTTCGTTACTGGTCTTCCCAAGGTTTCTCAAGGCATAGATGCAATTTGGGTCATTGTTGATAGATTGACCAAGTCTGCTCATTTCTTACTTATACGGGAAACTTATACACTTGAACGTCTTGCTCGTATATATATAAATGAGATTATAAAACTGCATGGTATGCCAGTATCCATAGTTTCTGATCGAGACCCAAGATTCACTTCACGATTTTGGGTTAGTTTGCAAAAAGCTATGGGCAAAATTTATGATTTAGTTCAGCATATCATCCTTAAACGGACGGACAGTCGGAGAGGACTATTCAAACTCTTGAAGATCTATTAAGACTCTGTGTCCTTGACTTCAAAGGAAGTTGGGACAAATTCTTGCCATTAGTGGAATTCTCCTACAACAACAGTTACCAAGTAAGTATTGGCATGACACCATTTTAGGCGTTGTATAGACGCAAGTGTCATTCTACAGTATGCTGGGATGAGGTGGGTGAAGAAACGTTGTTGGGACCGAAATTGGTACACATGACAACGAAAAAAATTCAAATGATCCGACAACGTATAAAACCTCACAAGATTGACAAAAGAGTTATGCTGATCTTCATCGAAAGGTCATGGAATTCAATGTTGGAGAACATGTGTTGTTACGTGTGGCACCATGGAAAGGAGTTACGAGATTTAAAAAGAGAAAAAAGCTCAATCCTCGAATCATCGACCCATTTAAAATCCTTGACCGAGTAGGAACTGTGGCCTATAGACTCGCTTTACCGCCAAATATATCTCGTGTTCATAATGTTTTTCACATATCTATGTTACGTAAATATGTGCAAGACCCGAACCACATTATTGATTTAGAACCAGACGAGATAGCGGAAGATTTAACGTACAAAGAGGTACCTGTTAAAATCTTGGATAAGAAGTGTTAGGAATAAGCATGTGAATGTTATTCCTATTTATATATGATTTGATTATGATATATATGAATGAATATGCAAGTATGCTTGCATTAAGAAAAGCTATAAAGTCCTTTGATAGATAATAGGAACATATGTACAAGGACTTAGTATGAATCGATTAAATATGTTAGGTTGATCCTACATAAACAAAATAGCTTTGTAAAGTCCTTAAAAAGAAATGATGTACAAGGACAATAAATATAGAAAGATCAAGCTTGTTAGGTTGATCTTATAATGTAATAGATAGGCTTGTCTGATCGTCGAGCACTGTACCAAAAATTGTAGTCTGCCAGGAGAGTCAAGAAAAACTCGAGAGCTATCGAGGAAGAATGGTAGTCTGCAAGATAGTAGATCTCGGAGTTCATAGACTGCCAGGGGAGATGAAGAAGGATCGTAGTGTGTCGAGTAGTACTTCCTCAGAGCCATAGTCTGCTGAGGGAGTCATGTTCAGAATCGTAGAGACAACCTGTCTACAAGCTGACCGAGCATCTGCCAAAGCCAAGTTAAGAATCGCATACTACACTCGGAGTCATAGAGTCTACAGATACCAAAGCCAAGTCAAGAATCGTAGACTACACTCGGAGTCATAGAGTCTACTAATCATATTCGAGGTAGAGATTATAGTCGAGCTAGATCAGATGAAGACAACGTGCATAACGACAGAAATCGTAGAGTGCCAAGATCTGATCTCGAAGTCATAGTACCTGCACAGCCAAAGCCGAATCGTAGAGCGTAGAACTAAGACTCTAACAGAAGTGCTCACAAAGCCAAGGCAGAATCGTAGAGCAAACACGATTCTCAACAAAGAGCACTCTCAGAATATCCAAAGCATGAAGCCTCTAGTCTGAGCTGCAGAGATACATCCCACCTAAAGAAAACCAGAGAGCACTCAATGAATGGCATGCAAGCTAACAGGAGATCTAAGCACCAACCCAATTAACATCCAGATTGAGTTATGAAGCCATTCGAGATGAAGTCTTCCACAAGGTGATCAGAAGAAGACTTCAGTAACTGACTAAGGAAAGTTAACTAGTGCAGTAGCTGTCAAGTAAACAAAAGACAACAATCTTGGAAGCAACCAGGATCGTAGTGTTTGCCAAATAAAGTAGGAATTAATGGAGTGTACACGGAGATACTGGTCAACGTCTGAAGAACAAGGCTAAAGTGATTAAACATTGGGTCAGTCCATTGATGATAAGTGAACGAGAGATCACAAGGAAAAAGTGAGCTAGACACGCCACAAATCTGAAGTGTCTTTCTATTCAGAAGGGGCCAGAACAAGGAGTCAAGCCATCAGTATCTGAGAGTAGTCGAGGCAAACAAAAGTGTTGAAGCACTGCATAATAGAAGGAAGAAGTGTTTTGCATTGAAGATCAAATAAACACTCTTCAAGATCGTAGTGTTGTCTCTGCATGTCAATGAGCAACATTCAGCAAGACACTACGATCAGGTCTAAGAAGATATGCATCAGAATCGTAGAGCTCGGTCAACTGAAGGTTGAAGCATTGGCAACGGTTCAATCAGAGGATTGATATTCGAATAGAGCTTATTGAGAGCATCGATGTAAAAGGACAACCTCTGATCGAGAAATTAGAAGGAAGAAATAATGTCGACTACCTGCCTGACATGGAAAGGTGACAACTCTAAGGCGGTAAGTAAGGTGGCAGACTGTTGTGTTAGTAAGGTCATAAAGGAGCTGTCACGTCACATCAACCAGTCCACATAAAACAACTCAAGATCTGTGAAGCAATTCAAATAGCTCCCAGCGGCTACATTCCAACGGGAAGGTTGTGAAGGAGTATAAATCAATAAGAGATTCAAAGATCAGGAGTTTTTGAAGTTGCTAAGGTTGGAGAGATGGTGGACTAATCAAAATAACATAAAATAGTGAGTGACCAATGAAGGTCTGAAAGCTCGCTCTACGATCCACCAAGAACACTTGGAGATAAATAGAGTAAGAAGTAGAAGTGAGAGTTCTACGATGTAGAAGTGAGAGTTCTACTACAAGAAGAGTGTTCTGAACTACCAAGAGAAAGAAGAGCATCAATGTCATCTTGATGTCTATCATGGAAAGACTCTAAGTACCAAAGAGAAGAGCTTACAGTCATCTTAGCAAGTCCATCATGAGAATGCATCAAGTATCAAGGAAGAAGATCACCAACGTCATCATGATGTCAAGCATGAGAAAGTTTATAAGTACCTAACAGAAGAGCCTACAGTCATCTTAGAAACTCATCATGTGCAGCCATCAAGTACTAAGAAGAATGATCTTCACTGCAGTTCAACAAAGTATCATCAGAAGAGGTTGAGTATCTAAAGAAGCTGAGCATCATGCAACACTCAACTGCACCTCAAGGATGATCACGTCAAGCTGCTAAGTATTCAGAGATGAAGAACTTAAAGGACATCTTAGCAGCACCTCCAACAAATAATCAACCCATAACAAGAAGCCAGGGCCTGAGGGGTCCTTGTTCGGAGGGACTAAATGAAGTTCCAAGCCTGTTGGGCTTGAAGAGTTCCTAGGGAACTAGAGAAGTTCCAAGGCTACTGGCCTTAAAGAGTTCTTAGTGAACTGAAGTCCCAATGCTGCTGGTCTTAAAGGAATCTTAGTGATTCAGGGTGTTACCCTTCCTTAGTGGAAATCTTGCTAGTTAAAAGTAGAAGAGTGGATTAGGAGCTTGAGTCTCTGAACCACTTAAAATCCCTTGTGTCTTTTACTTTACGTCATTTACATTATGAACTTAACTGCTATAACTGGTATGTATGTATTAACTTGTGAGACCCCAGATTTTATGAATAAAGATTTCATTTTCTCGAAATAATTTTTTTTAAATAATATGATGTGGATTTGATAAAATGTTATAGTTGTGGGTAATATTTATAAATTTTGTAAAGTACGCAAGTTGTTATATAATATTCGATTGGTCGGGAAATATTCTTTTTGTTGGGGAATATCCGTACGACGGTACAATCATTGGTGGACCCCACAACAGAATTATTATCGGATTGAGAAAATGAAAAAAATATTTTATGAAAATAACGGCGGAAGTTTTACCGTTAACTGTTGAAACACCCGATGTTAAAAGTACAGTAATACGCGTAGTTACATAGTAGCACACTGTATTGATTATTGATACTTACGTGAGAAGTCACTCAGTTATACTCAATTATTGCTACTGTAATTGCTGCATCATATCCTCTCATATTATTGATTCAATTATTGTTACAGTATCATCTGCATAATATTTATTATTATTAAATCAATAATTGAGACGACAAAGTTATTCATATTATTATTTACAATATTGATAATGTCTAGAAAGTTCTGTCAAGGAGAGGTTTGGTCACCTAATTGCGCGCTAATAAGGAGAAATCCTTATCGAAAAGTCCCCTCTTTCCTGGGAACGACCTGGTTGTTAAATATTGTGAGTTATAATATTAATGATGAATAAGTCATGTTGATTAAAGATGAAATTCATTGTTTCATTGTGTTGGGATTATTAGTGTTAGTGAAAATTGACATTTATTTCGATGATAATTGATGTCTGGAGGTTATATTGTTCACTCGGGTATTCGGAACACTTTTCGTGTCAGAGTACTATTCACGAGTTACTATTCATGAGTTATTATTCACGAGGTACTATGATTCACATTCTTATACTATTAGGGGTGGTGGTGCAAGATTGATAATACTTGCATGACTAAGTTAAAAATGGAGGTATAGTTGAAGGTACTATACTGTAATTAATTTTTTCACATGATTATACTATTTATTCACATGATTATACTATTTATTCACATGATTGTAATATTGATTCACATGATTTACTATTAGGGGAGTTAGTGCAAGATTGATAATACTTGTATGACTAAATTAAAAATAAAAGAAAAGTTGGAGGTATTGTACTGTAATTTTTTGAGCCTCAAAACGTGTAATTATCGAAACTATATTTTCCTATAAATAGAAGCTCATTCCTTCATTATTTTTTACGAATTCACTGAAACTCTAGAGAGAGAAACTATAGAGAGAGTTCTTCTTCTATAATCTTGAGCGTATTTTTTTAGAGTTTAAGAAAGCTTTGAGCGTAGTATAAGTTTCTTCGAGTATATCATCGCCCTACCAGTCGGAATACTCTTCTTTCAAAGGTAAGGGATATTATTTGTTGTACTCGTAGGGGATATTATTTCTTTCTTTCATCTTCATGAAGAGAACTTATGTTATTCCATTCTTTGTTATTATGTTGGAATAACCTGTTTATGCGAAGTACCGCATACTTGGTGAAATTCTTCTATTATTCCATTCTTTAATATTCTGTTGGAATATCCTGTCTGTGCGTTTTACGCCGGACCTGGTTCCGTCTTTATTATTCTGTTGAAATATCCTGTCCGTGCGTTCTACGCCAAACCTGGTTCCGTCTTTATTATTCTGTTAGAATATCCTGTCTGTACGTTCTACGCCGGACCTGGTTCCGTCTTTATTATTCTGTTGGAATATCTTGTCTGTGCGTTTTACGCCGGACCTGATTCCGTTATTTATTATTCTGTTGGAATAACCTGCCTGTGCGGTCTATCGCATGCACGATGATTTCTTTTGTTATTCTATTCTTTATTATACTCAGTTGGTTAAAGTTTTGACTTCTATAATCCATGAAATTAGTGGAATATTCTTGATATTTGCGCTTCATCTAGTATCTTTTCATGGAAATATTCTTCTGAGCATTCTTGAATTTTACTCCACAAAGAAATATCATGTTGACAATTTGAACGTTATTGGTTCCTGGATAAATTAATTCTTGAACTTGTTTTATTGAATATTATATCATTGTCATCATCCTCATGTTTATATTATGTTGAAAGTCATCTGTGGCCTGTAGTGCATAGATGGACTTGGTATGATTATGATCAGGGATTATTCGGTGTAATCATGACCGTAATGTTACAAATGATGTGGTAAAAGTCATCTTTGGCCCGTAGTGCATGGATGGACTTGGTGTGATTATGACCAGGGATTATTCGGTATAATCATGATCGTAATGTAATGAATGATGTGGTAAAAATTCTCATTTGCCGTAGTGCATTGATGGACAGTTTTTGGTATGATTATGGCTATGGATTCTCTTCGGCCAAGGGTGCAAAGATGAATTGTTTTATGGTACGATCAGAACCGTTGATGAAAACACGATTATCTTTGGCCCGTAGTGCATGGATAATTCGTGGTCGTGATACTAAATAATATCCTAGGCCTGTAGTGCAGGGATAATTTGATGATGTGGATTATTTATTAAGCTGAGTCTCAGCGATAAAAGTGATGAAAAACCTTTTTAAATCATAAAGGATAATAGATTTTATTCTCTACTTGACTCTTTTAATGGATTGCTTGTTCCGCTGCAGTTAAACTTGATGTTTGTTGTAAGACCCCAACTTTTATAAATAAAGATGAATTTTCTATAAATATCATTTTTGAATATTATGGAGTTAATTTGATATAATGTTATAGTTGTGGGTAATATTTATAAATTTTGCAAAGTACGTAAGTTGTTATATAATATTCGATTGGTCGGGGAATATTCGTTTTAACAGGGAATATTCGTACAACGGCATAATCATTGGTGGAACCCACAACGGAATTATTGTCGGATTGAGAAAACGACAAAAATATTTTATTAAAAATAACGGCGGAAGTTTTACCATTGATACTGTTGAACTACTCGGTAGTAAAAGTACAGTAATACGTATGGTTGTATAGTAGAACACGGTATTAATTATTAATGCTTATGTGAGAAGTCACTCAGTTTGATTCAATTATTGTCAGTTAATAATATGAATTATTTAGCGATAATGAAGTTTTGTTTTATTCGTATTATTAACGTAATAAAACAGAAACATCTTTTTATATAAAACAGAATACTTTATTAAAGTTATTCTATAAATAGAATATATTATATTTTATTTAAAAGATTTTTCTTTAAATATGGACCGTCAGATTAAAGTAATCAATTTGGACCGTTTATGGATTAGTTACTATGCATTCTATTTTTCTATAAATAGCAGCTCATTCCTTCATTATTTCTTACGAATTCATTGAACTCTAGAGAGAGAAACTATAGAGAGAGAGAAGAAAAGTATTTTGCTACTTAACTACTTCCTTATTTCAGCTCTTCTTTAAAACGGTAAGGGGTGTTATTCTTTCTTATTCATGAAGAGAACTGTTGTTATTTCATTTCTTATTATTCTGTTGGAATAACCTGTATACGCGACCCTATACTTGGTGACATTCTTTTATTATTCTGTTGGAACATCCTGTCTGTGTGTTTTACACCAGACCTGGTTCCGCCTTTATTATTATTCTGTTGGAACATCCTGTCTGTGTGTTTTACACTGGACCT
Organism: Panax notoginseng; assembly: GCA_016801055.1. Lineage (NCBI taxonomy): Eukaryota > Viridiplantae > Streptophyta > Magnoliopsida > Apiales > Araliaceae > Panax > Panax notoginseng. The sequence continues at coordinate 185,748,817 of CM029014.1, forward strand.
GGTTCCGTCTTTATTATTATTCTGTTAGAATATCCTGTCTGTGTGTTTTACACCAGACCTGGTTCCATCTTTATTATTATTCTGTTGGAACATCCTGTCTGTGTGTTTTACACCGGACTTGGTTCCATCTTTATTATTATTCTGTTGGAATATCCTGTCTGTGCGTTTCGCCGGACCTGGTTTCATTATTTATTATTCTGTTAGAATAACCTGTCTGTGCGGTCTATCGCATCCATGGTAATTTCTTTTGTTATTCCATTCTTTATTATACTCAGTTGGTTAAGTTTTGACTTCTATACTCCATGAAATTTATGGAATATCCTTGATAATTGCGTTTCATCCAGTATCTTTTCATGAAAATATTCTTCTAAGCATTCTTGAATTTTACTCCACAAAGCAGTATCATGTTGACAATTTGGACGTTGTTAATTCGATAAATTAATTCTTGAACTTGTTTTATTGAATTCTTATATCATTGTCATCATCCTCATGTTTATAAAATGTTGAAAGTCATCTGTGGCCTGTAGTGCATAGATGAACTTGGTATGATTACGATAAGGGATTATTCGGTATAATCATGACCGTAATATTACAAATGATGTGGTAAAAAGTTCTCATTGGCCCGTAGTGCATTGATGGACAGTTGTTGGCATGATCATGACCATTAATGAATACACGAATATCCTTGGCCGTAGTTCAGGGGTTATTCGATGATGTGGATTATTTTATTAAGCTGAGTCTCAGCCATAACAGTGTTAAAAAACTTTTTAAATCATAGAAGATAGTAGATTTTATTTTCTACTTGACTCTTTTAATGGATTGCTTGTTCCGCTGCAGTTAAACTTGATGTTCGTTATATTTTATCAGTTTAACACTGTTGAAGGCTAATGATATTTATTCTGCATTATTTTAGTCATAATATTTCTTACTGGGCTAGTTGAGCTCACCATTTCTTTCACTGTTCTCTTCAGAAAATGAGAATATAGATGGGACGAGTCGGGGAACGGAGTGATGGACCAGATAATAGTATTAGTAGTCCTCATTATTCTATGTAATAGTGTGATAATAATTGTAATGAGGACTCCTTTTGAGTATGGATACTCTCTAGAAGATAATATTTGTATTAAAACTCACAGTTTATATTTTGTCGTATTGTACACGACAGTTGTATTAGTAAGTTGTATTTGAATTCTGTACCATGTATCTGGCGACCCAAGATGGGTGATGTATACCTATTTTTGGAGGCGTCACAGTTGGTATCAGAGCTTAGGGATATGATCCCTGGCTAAGATGTGAGAATAGAACTAGGAGGGGAGAGACGGGAAATTCTTTCGCTAGTATGACCTACCTAAGTTTATTTGCATGGTATTTAATTGGTTGGTCATCACGTAAGGATAATATATGACATATCAATTAACTTTTATTTTGTGGCAGTATCTGAAAATGACATCTGAGAATGTTGAGAATATCAATGGAGCACAGGCGACTGTTGATTCACCACATATCAATAATCAGGATAATGTGCATCAGGAAGGTGACAATCCTCATGCAAACAACAATACTGACTAGATGATAAATGATGGAATGTTCAGAAGCTTTATGCAGTTCATGCAACAGCAGGCGAAAGCGGCTCTTGTCCAAAATATAGGTGGAAACACTGAAAACTCTCGGACGGTCACCGCTAAACAGTTCAAGGAGCTGGGACCACCGGAGTTTAAGGGAGAGCCAAAACCACTTATAGCGGAAACATGAATAAAGCAGATCACCAAGATATTTGATGTCTTGGGATGCTCCGAGGAGCAAAAGGTTCCCTTTGCCGCCTTTATGTTGCGAGGAGAGGCAGATTACTTGTGACGAACGAGAATTTTGTAAATTAATTTTTAATATTTATTAAATTAAATAAATATTTTTCGATGATTTAACTGTTGGATTAAATAATTAATTGATGCAGTTGTGGTAGATTAATTTAATTATATGTGTTATATTTATTAAATTAATGTGGAGAATTTTATTATTCAAAGCATGTAATTATGTGAGTTTATTGAATTAAATGAATTATTTAATTAAGCATGATGTTATTTTAATTAAGTTAATTATTAATTAGAGATTTAATAATTTGACATTTATTATTAATGAGAAATTATTATATGTTATTTAAAGTAAAATAAATAAAATATTGGATTTATTTTATAAGGAGTGTGACATTTTCAAACTATGTTATAAATGTTTTATTAAAATAATGAGAAGACTTATTCAGGTTGCTAACCAAACGAGGCCTTATGAGGAGTTGGATGCAGTTACCACTATTGGGGTAACTGACCTCCATCACGCGCATCTGTTCCCTGAATTATATTACGTATTATTTACTCCTTCATTATTACTAAGTCTAAGATATAATCAGAGAGAAAGCCAGAGTGATTTCTAGAGAATTTGTGAGAAACTCAGTGAGTGAAGAAAGCATCTAAGTCTACAAATATATACCTTATATTCTGGGTAATCTCTCCTTCCCAATTTCTTCTTCACGTCTTTTAGCTTTCTTATATATGGGTTTCATAGTTTTTGTTTTAAACCTCTGTAATTGGGTTAGGAGTAATGTTTATGGGTTATATGTGTGTTATGTTATATCAAATTATGTTTAATTATGTATATGTTGTAAACCATAACATCAAATTCATGAAAACATGTCGTATATGATTTCTACAAAATTACATAGTATGGGTTTTGGCCTTATGGCCTTATACGTGATATTTTATGTAGTGATCGTATATTATTCCTAAATTTTACACTCCTATATTATTATGCATGTTGATACGAAGAGACCAAGCCTTAAACGAACGGATTCGGTGTTATAACGAATTCGTAGTGTTAAATTTATGATTTTGTTCATTAACTTCAAGAACATCAAGAACAGTCAAATTTTACATGATTTAATTCTGTTATTGGGTGTTTTAAATGGTTAAAATCACTTTACAAAGGTTGGGTTATGTTTATGTATAAATTATAACATATGGGTATGTGTAATTTGGTGAAATTAGTGTTAAAAATGTGTTGATTTCGTTGAATTCTGTGTTCTTCGCGAACTGAAAACTTAAAGTCTGGGGTTTTGTGCCGTAACGCCAACCCTCAGTTCATTTCTCGCGTCGTAGCGCCACCGCGCCGAAGCGCCAAGTATCAGGCCGCAGGCGCCACGGCGCCGCAGCGCCAAGAGCCAGTACAAACGTGGCGCCGCAGCGCCACTCCCCAGAAAATTTAGAAATGAGATATTAAAAATGTTTAAGTCTAACAATGTGTTAGTGGATTAGTGTAATGAACATGTAAACATGTTAGAGGTATAATGTGATGATAAAAATAGTTGTTTAAACATGTAAATAACATAATTACATATGTATTAAATTATTGAACACATAATTAAATTATTATTTATGAAGTGATATTATGTGACAGTAAATGTGATAATTTAACTAAGTATAATCAATAATTAAAGTAGACAAAGAGAATGAGTTTATGATGATTAGTTAAGTTATAATTAACTGGTATTGTCTATGTGAATGGTATGTAGGATTTAATTCAAAGAACGTGCTTAGTTAAAGTGTAATCTACGCACGAGGCAAGTTTCCTAAACTTAAACTCTTAAATTTGAGCAAGTTTCCTAACCCTATTTGTCATTATTGTTCAAGCTTATTATTTACCTTGAATAAGCTATCGTTACTATTATTAAAGTTCAAATGATTTATTAAAGATTGATTATCTTTTCAAAGTATGATTTAGTTATACAATAATTATTCTATTGTATACTTCTTGAGATTATTATTCAAATTGAATATCATTATTGTTGAACCTTATTAGACTAGTGAAACATTAATGATTCAACTAGTCCATAGTTGATGAGCGTTCTAAATTTCAGAACCCTTGAAGAATTATCCAAACCAAACTTCCTTTGGTGCGGACTCGAATGTCAAACTGAGATGAACAACCCTGTATATGGGATTATTTACGCTTAGCGTTAAGATATTGTGCACAGTATGGTACTAAGGGCTGATCCTCCTAAGTACGAGAAGAAGGTCCATAGTCTTATGACTGTTAAAGGTTTCAAGTATAACCCTTGTTAACCTAGGACATAGTTCAAGGTCTTATGACCCTCAGAATTCTTTGATTCTTGTTATTCACTCTTGATTCAAAAGTTGAGCTTTTATTTAGATGTCTTTGATGTATTCGCATGTTATTATACTGTTATTTCATTTTTATACTTGTGGGCATTTGTGCTCACTCTTGTTTGATAGTAACATTGCAGTTAAGAACGAAAGAGCTGACGAACCTTCCACTAGTAAGGGCAAGGGCAAAGTTAGCAAATGATGGAGACTTGTTATTTGATATGACTTGTTATTTTATATGATGTATTTGTTTAAGACTTAAGTTAAAGTTGTTGATTAAGACTTATTGTTAGAATTCTGCACAGATGTTTTAAGGTTAGTTTAACCTGGGATTGTATTTATTATTCGGATGATGTAATCCTTTTAAAGAGAAGATTTTAATTCTATCTATTGTATGGTTTATATTTTTATGGGTAGATAGATAGATGATATTTGTGCAGTGAACATCAAATCCCGTGGAATCGAAGTACCTGGATTTGGGGGTGTCACAGGTTGGTATCAAAGCTGTAGGTTATGAATCTTAGGTGGGGGAACAACCTTAGGTAGTAACCTTATAGAAAGAAGATAGTAAAGGAAAACTCTTATCGAGTTTTAAGAAATAAATTTTTGGTAATTCATTGAAGATAATAAAATACATTATGTGTTTATGTGTTAATTTATGTGCTCGTTAGTACGACTTAGTAACTAAAACTTAAAATTTTGTTGTCAGGATGACGAATGTTGGAGAAGCTAGTCAAGCTGGGGAGGAAGAACCCCGATTACCTATAGTACCCGGATTTGGGGGTGGTAAGCTGTACCGACTGATGAAATCTGCACACTTCCTTCCAATCAAAATAAGATTCAACTTAGATCAGTTGGCCAGGCTATACGTAAAAGAGATTGTTTCAAGGCACGAAGTTCCGGTATCAATTGTTTCAGATAGGATCCGCGTTTTACATCAAAATTCTGGAAACGTCTTCAGGAATGCATGGGTACGCAGTTGCGAATGACTACAGCTTACCACCCTCAAACAGATGGACAGAGCGAGAGAACGATTCAAACATTAGAAGATATGCTAAGAGCCTGTGTAATGGACTTCAAAGGAAATTGGGATGATCACCTACCGTTAGTACAGTTCGGCTACAACAACAGTTACCACGCTAGTATTGGCATGCCGCCTTACGAAGCGTTATACAGCAGAAAGTGCAGAACTCCGCTTTATTGGGATGAAGTTGGTGAAAGACAATTGCTAGGGCCAGAATTGGTACAGCAGACGGCAGAAATAGTCAAAGGGATGCGTTCTCATGCAACATGGAAAAGTCATAGCCTATGCATCAAGACAACTCAAGAAATATGAGAGGAATTATCCTACTCACGATCTAGAGTTGGCAGCTGTTGTCTTTGCACTTAAAATTTGGAGGCATTTCTTATATGGGGAGAAGGTGGAGATCTTTACGGATCATAAAAGCCTCAAATATTTCTTCACTCAAAAGGAACTCAACATGCGACAACGACGTTGGCTTGAATTGTTGAAAGATTATGATCATACCATTCAATACCATCCTGGAAAAACGAACGTGGTAGCTGACGCATTGAGTAGAAGATCATATGCAAGTACGAGTGCGATATTGTCAACACAAAGGCCCATTTTGTGTGACTTGCAAAGGATGGAGATAGAGTTAAAGACTCCAGAGATCCATGTGATGATGGCGAATATACGAGTAGAACCAACTTTAATCGATAAAGTTAAAGCTGCTCAAGCTACAGACCTGGAGCTGATGCGTATGAGAAAGAAAGTGCAAGAAGGTGCTATGCCGGAAGTAAGAATCGATGAAGAAGGAATACTTCGAGTCAACTCCAGACTTTGTGTTCCTAACAACCCTGATTTAAAGTATGAAATCATGATGGAGGCGCACAACACACCGTTTGCAATCCATCCTGGAAGTACCAAAATATATCATGATCTTCGTCATACATTTTGGTGGAGCAATATGAAGAGAGAGATAGCGCTGTTTATCTCAAGGTGTATAACTTGTCAATGAGTCAAAGCGGAGCATCAAGCACCAAAAGGTCCATTGCAACCACTTGAAATTCCAGAATGGAAGTGGGAGCACATTACCATGGATTTCGTTACCGGTCTTCCTAAGGTTTCTCAAGGTATCGATGCGATTTGGGTCATTGTTGATAGATTGACCAAGACTGCTCATTTCTTATCGATACGAGAAACTTATACACTTGAACGTCTTGCTCGTCTGTACATAAACGAGATTATAAGACTGCATGGTATGCCAGTATCCATAGTTTTTGATCGAGACCCAAGATTCACTTCACGATTTTGGGTTAGTTTACAAAAAGCTATGGGCACAGATTTACGATATAGTTTGGCATATCATCCTTAGATGGACGGACAATCAGAAAGGACTATTCAAAGTCTAGAAGATTTATTAAGACTCTGTGTTGTTGACTTCAAGGGAAGTTGGGACAAGTTCTTACCATTTGTGGAGTTTTCCTACAACAACAGTTATCAAGCAAGTATTGACATGGCTCCATTCGAAGCATTGTATGGAAGAAAATGTCATTCTCCAGTATGCTGGGATGAGGTGGGTGAAGCAACGTTGTTGGGACCGGAGTTGGTACGTATGACTACAGAAAAGATTCAAACGATCCGACAACGTATAAAAACCTCACAAGATCGACAAAAGAGTTATGCTGATCTTCATCGAAAGGACGTTGAATTTGATATAGGAGATCATGTGTTCTTATGTGTTGCTCCATGGAAAGGAGTTACGAGATTTAAAAAGAGAGGAAAGCTCAATCCTCGATTCATCGGTCCATTTTTAATCCTCGATCGCGTAGGATCTGTGGCTTATAGACTCGCTTTACCGCCAAGTATGTCTCGTGTTCATAACGTTTTTCACATATCCATATTACGTAAATATGTGGAAGACCCGAACCACATTATTGAGTTAGAACTGGACGAAATAGCGGAAGATTTGACATATGAAGAAGTTCCTGTTCAAATATTGGATAAGAAGGAACATATTCTACGCTCCAAGGTTATACCTCAAGTCAAAGTTTTGTGGAGAAACCACGATGTTGAGGAAATGACTTGGGAGTTAGAATCTGAAATGAAATCAAGGTATCCTTACCTCTTCGATATACCAGGTACGTACCCTAATTTCGAGGGCGAAGTTTCATAAGAAGGGGAGGTTGTAAGACCCCAACTTTTATAAATAAAGATGAATTTTCTATAAATATTATTTTTGAATATTATGGAGTTAATTTGATATAATGTTATAGTTGTGGGTAATATTTATAAATTTTGCAAAGTACGCAAGTTGTTATATAATATTCGATTGGTCGGGGAATATTCGTTTTAACAGGAAATATTCGTACAACGACATAATCATTGGTGGACCACACAACGGAATTATTGTCGGATTGAGAAAACGACAAAAATATTTTATTAAAAATAACGGCGAAAGTTTTACCATTGATACTGTTGAACTACTCGGTAGTAAAAGTACAGTAATACGTATGGTTGCATAGTAGCACACTATATTGATTATTAATGCTTATGTGAGAAGTCACTCAGTTTGATTCAATTATTGTCAGTTAATAATATGAATTATTTAGCGATAATGAAGTTTTGTTTTATTCGTATTATTAACGTAATAAAACAGAAACATCTTTTTATATAAAACAGAATACTTTATTAAAGTTATTCTATAAATAGAATATATTATATTTTATTTAAAAGATTTTTCTTTAAATATGGACCGTCAGATTAAAGTAATCAATTTGGACCGTTCATGGATTAGTTACTATGCATTCTATTTTTCTATAAATAGCAGCTCATTCCTTCATTATTTCTTACGAATTCATTGAACTCTAGATAGAGAAACTATAGAGAGAAACTATAGAGAGAGAGAAGAAAAGTATTCTGCTACTTAACTACTTTCTTATTTCAGCTCTTCTTTAAAATGGTAAGGGATTTTATTCTTTCTTATTCATGAAGAGAACTGTTGTTATTTTATTTCTTATTATTCTGTTGGAATAACCTGTATACGCGGTCTACCCTATACTTGGTGACATTATTTTATTATTCTGTTGGAACATCCTGTCTGTGTGTTTTACTCCAGACCTGGTTCCGTCTTTATTATTATTCTGTTGGAACATCCTGTCTGTGTGTTTTACACCGGACCTGGTTCTGTCTTTATTATTTTTCTGTTGGAATATCCTGTCTGTGTGTTTTACACCAGACCTGGTTTCGTCTTTATTATTATTCTGTTGGAACATCCTGTCTGTGTGTTTTACACCAGACCTGGTTCCGTCTTTATTATTATTCTGTTGGAATATCCTGTCTGTGCGTTTTACGCCGGACCTAGTTCTATTATTTATTATTCTGTTAGAATAACCTATCTGTGCGGTCTATCGCATGCATGGTGATTTCTTTTGTTATTTCATTCTTTATTATACTCAGTTGGTTAAGTTTTGACTTCTATACTCCATGAAATTTGTGGGATATCCTTGATAATTGCGTTTCATCCAGTATCTTTTCATGAAAATATTCTTCTAAGCATTCATGAATTTTATCCCACAAAGCAGTATCATGTTGACAATTTGGACGTTGTTAATTCTTGGAAAAATTATTTCTTGAACTTGTTTTATTGAATTCTTATATCATTGTCATCATCCTCATGTTTATAAAATATTAAAAGTCATCTGTGGCCTGTAGTGCATAGATGGACTTGGTATGATTATGATCAGGGATTATTCGGTATAATCATGACCGTAATGTTACAAATGATGTGGTAAAAAGTTCTCGTTGGCCCGTAGTGCATTGATGGACAGTTGTTGGCATGATCATGACCATTAATGAATACACGAATATCCTTGGCCGTAGTGCAGGGGTGATTCGATGATGTGGATTATTTTATTAAGCTGAGTCTCAGCAATAACAGTGTTGAAAAACTTTTTAAATCATAGAAGATAGTAAATTTTATTTTCTACTTGACTCTTTTAATGGATTGCTTGTTCCGCTGCAGTTAAACTTGATGTTCGTTATATTTTATCAGTTTAATAATGTTGAAGGCTAATGATAATTTATTCTGCATTATCTTAGTCATAATATTTCTTACTGGGCTAGTTGAGCTCACCCTTTCTTTCATTGTTCTCTTCAGGAAATGAGAATAGCTGGGACGAGTCGGGGAACGGAGTGATGGACCAGATGATAGTATTAGTAGTCCTCACTATTCTATGTAATAGTGTGATAATAATTGTAATGAGGACTCCTTTTGAGTATGGATACTCTCTAGAAGACAATATTTGTATTCAAACTCACAGTTTATATTTTGTCGTATTGTACACGACAGTTGTATTAGTAAGTTGTATTTGAATTCTGTACCATTTATCTGACGACCCAAGATGGGTGATGTATACCTATTTTTGGGGGCGTCACATTTGTTATATTTTATCAGTTTAACACTGTTGAAGGCTAATGATAATTTATTCTACATTATCTTAGTCATAATATTTATTACTGGGCTAGTTGAGCTCACCCTTTCTTTCACTGTTCTCTTCAGGAAATGAGAACGTAGCTGGGACTAGTCGGGGAATAGAGTGATGGTCCTAGATGGTGCATTAGTAGTCCTCACTATTCTATGAAATAGTGTGATAATAAATGTAATGAGGATTCCTTTTGAGTTTTTATACTCTCTAGTAGACAATGTTTGTATTCAAACTCGCAGCTCATGCTTTGTCATATTTTACACGACAGCTGTATTATTAAGTTGTATTTGGATTTATGTACCATGTAATTTGGCGACCCAAGATGGGTGATGTATATCTAATTTTGGGGGCATCACAGTTGGTATCAAAGCTTAGGGATATCATCCCTAGCTAAGATGTGAGACAAGAACTAGGAGGGGAGAGACGGGAAATTCCTTCGCTAGTATGACCTTCCTAAGTTTATTTGATATTTAATTGGTCGGTCAGAGTATAGGGATAATATGTGATATGTCAATTAACCTTTGTTTTATGACAGTGTTTGAGAATGGCATCTGAAAATGCTGAGATAAGCAATGAAGCACATGAGAGCGTTGATTCAGCTCAAGCAAATGGTAACGACCAACAAAACGATAATAATCATATCGGTGGCAACAGCTATTGGAACAATGATAACCATCGTGGGGGAAATTATCATGCCAAGAATGGTAACCACTTCGGTGGTAATCATGGCCAAGATAATAGAAGTAGAAATTTCAAGAAGAGAAGGTTATTTAGCTCGATTTTGTAGTGCACCAAAGTCAAGTCCAGCTGGGACGGTGGCACCAAAGGCGGAAACGGACAAAACAAAGTCTTTAGTTTCAGGAAGAGCGTTTTTCGTGAATCTCAAAAAGCGAGTAACTCGAATGAAGTTAGCACGTATTAGTTAATTATAAAATTCTTACGAAGTCTATACCTTATTAGATACCGGTTCTACCCATTCTTTTATCTCTCTTGCTTGCGCTCAACGTTTAAATTTAACCCCAGAGAAGTTAGACTTTGACTTATTGGTTGAAACTTCGATATTAAAAACCTTCGTTACATCCACTATTTATAAATCTTATTTAATTCAAATTGACACTTTCGCGTTACCTGTCAATCTTATCTATTTGAAAATACTTGCCTTTGATGCGATTTTCAGAAACGATTGGTTAACTACTCGTCATGCTTTTCGTAAGGTTGTTAGCTTTCATACTCCTAACCAACCTGTTATGCGAATTCAAAGTAACCAAACCACTAAAGTCAATCATTGTCATATCAAGCCATAAGTAAAGAGCCCCGAGCCTTTCGCTGGTGACTTCCTTGTGTGGAATGCACCGAAGCCGAACTTTCTGTAGGGGACGTTGTGAATAACGGTGGCAAGTTGATAGGTATCAATGTGACGTACTATCCAAGTCTTGGATGAGAGTCACAGTTTTGAATGATATTTCTATTGTTAATAAATTTTCTGACGTATTCTTGAAGACTTCTTAGCCTACCCTAGAGCGTGAAATCGAATTTTGTATTGACCCCAGTATAAAATCCATTTCTTAAACCCTCAAATATTTTCTTCACCTAAAACGAACGTAACATATGCTAAAGACGTTGGCTCGAGCTTTTGAAGATTACGATCATATCATTCAATACCATCGTGGAAAAGCGAACGTGGTAGCTGACGCGTTGAGTAGAAGATCGTATGCGTTTACAAGTACGAATATACGAACCCCCGTGAAGATAACGAATATACGAGTAGAATCGACTTTAATCGATAAAGTTAAAGCCGCTCAAACTACACACCTGGAGCTGATGAATGTGAAGAATTAAGAAGGTTCAAGAGGGCGTTATTCTAGAAGTAAGAATCGACGAAGAGAAAAAATCTCAACCCTCGATTTAATTGGCCCATTTGAAATCCTCGATAAAAGTAGGAATTGTGGCTTATAGACTCGTTTTACCGCCAAGCATGTCGCGTGTTCATTACATTTTTAACGTATCGACATTACTTAAATATGGGGATGACCCGAACCACATTATTAATTTAGAACAGGATGAGATAGCGGATGATTTAACGTATGAGGAGATACGTGTTAAAATCTTGGATAAGAAGGATTATATTCAACACTCAAAGGTTATACCTCAAGGGTTAGAATTTGAAGTGAAGTCAAGGTATCCTCACCTATTCGGCATACCAGGTATGTACGTAAATTTCGAGGGCAAAATTTCATAAGGATGGGAGATTGTGAGACCCCAGATTTTATGAATAAAGATTTAATTTTCTCGAAATAATTTTTTATAAATATTATGGTGTGAATTTGATATAATGTTATAGTTGTGGGTAATATTTATAAATTTTACAAAGTACGCAAGTTGTTATATAATATTCAATTGGTCGGGGAATATTCTTTTTGTCGGAGAATATCCGTACGATTGTACAATCATTGGTGGACCCCGCATCAGAATTGTTGTCGGATTGAGAAAACGACAAAAATACTTTATGAAAATAACGACGAAATTTTTACCGTTAACTGTTGAAACACCCGGTGTTAAAAATACAGTAATACGCGTGGTTGCATAGTAGTACACGGTATTGATTATTGATGCTTACGTGAGAAGTCACTCAGTTATACTCAATTATTGCTACAATAATTGCTGCATCATATCTCTCATATTATTGATTCAATTATTGTCACAGTATCATCTGCATAATATTTATTATTATTAAATCAATAATTGAGACGACAAAGTTATTCATATTATTATTTGTAATATTGACAATGTCTAGAAAGTTTTGTCAATGAGAGGTTTGGTCACCTAATTGCACGCCAATTAAGAGAAATCCTTATCGAAAAGCCCCCTCTTTCCTGGAAACGACCTGGTTGTTAAATATTGTGAGTTATAATATTAATGATGAATAAGTCGTGTTGATTAAAGATGAAATTGATTGTTCCATTGTGTTGGGATTATTAGTGTTAGTGGAAATTGGCATTTATTTCGATGATAATTGATGTCTGGAGGTTATATTGTTCACTCGGTTATTCGGAGCACTTTTCGTGTCGGAGTACTATTCACGAGTTACTATTCACGAGTTACTATTCATGAGTTATTATTCACGGGGTACTATTGATTCACATTCTTATACTATTAGGGGTGGTGGTGCAAGATTGATAATACTTGCATGACTAAGTTAAAAATGGAGGTATAGTTGAAGGTACTATACTGTAATTAATTTTTTCACATGATTATACTATTTATTCACATGATTATACTATTTATTCACATGATTATACTATTGATTCACATGATTTACTATTAGGGAAGTTGGTGCAAGATTGATAATACTTGCAAGACTAAATTAAAAATGAAAGAAAAGTTGGAGGTATTGTACTGTAATTTTTCGAGCCCCAAAACGTGCAATTATCAAAACTATATTTTCCTATAAATAGAAGCTCATTCCTTCATTATTTCTTACGAATTCACTGAAACTCTAGAGAGAGAAACTATAGAGAGAGTTCTTCTTCTATAATCTTGAGCGTATTTCTTTAGAGTTTAAGAAAGCTTTGAGCGTAGTACAAGTTTCTTCGAGTATATCATCGCCCTACCATTTGGAATACTCTTCTTTCAAAGGTAAGGGACATTATTTGTTGTACTCGTAGGGGATATTATTTCTTTCTTTCATCTTCATGAAGAGAACTTCTGTTATTCCATTCTTTGTTATTATGTTGGAATAACCTGTTTATGCGAAGTACCGCATACTTGGTGAAATTCTTCTATTATTCCATTCTTTAATATTCTGTTTGAATATCCTGTCTGTGCGTTTTACGCCGGACCTGGTTTCGTCTTTATTATTCTGTTGGAATATCCTGTCTGTGCGTTCTACGCCAGACCTGGTTCCGTCTTTATTATTCTGTTGGAATATCCTGTCTGTGCGTTCTACGCCGGACCTGGTTCCGTCTTTATTATTCTGTTGGAATATCTTGTCTGTGCATTTTACCCCGGACCTGATTCCGTTATTTATTATTCTGTTGGAATAACCTACCTGTGCGGTCTATCGCATGCATGATGATTTCTTTTGTTATTCCATTCTTTATTATACTCAGTTAGTTAAAGTTTTGACTTCTATAATCCATGAAATTAGTGGAATATCCTTGATATTTGCGCTTCATCTAGTATCTTTTCATGGAAATATTCTTTTGAGCATTCTTGAATTTTACTCCACAAAGAAATATCATGTTGACAATTTGAACGTTATTGGTTCCTGGATAAATTAATTCTTGAACTTGTTTTATTGAATATTATTTCATTGTCATCATCCTCATGTTTATATTATGTTGAAAGTTATCTGTGGCCTGTAGTGCATAGATGGACTTGGTATGATTATGACTAGGGATTATTCGGTGTAATCATGACCGTAATGTTACAAATGATGTGGTAAAAGTCATCTTTGGCCCGTAGTGCATGGATGGACTTGGTGTGATTATGACCAGGAATTATTCGGTATAATCATGACCGTAATGTAACGAATGATGTGGTAAAAATTCTCATTTGTCGTAGTGCATTGATGGACAGTTTTTGGTATAATTATGGCTATGGATTCTCTTCGGCCAAGGGTGTAAAGATGAATTGTTTTATGGCATGATCAGGACCGTTGATGAAAACACGATTATCTTTGGCCCGTAGTGCATGGATAATTCGTGGTCGTGATACTAAATAATATCCTTGGCCTGTAGTGCAGGGATGATTTGATGATGTGATTTATTTATTAAGCTGAGTCTCAGCGATAAAAGTGATGAAAAACCTTTTTAAATCATAAAGGATAGTAGATTTTATTCTCTACTTGACTCTTTTAATGGATTGCTTGTTCCGCTGCAGTTAAACTTGATGTTTGTTATATTTTATCTGTTTAACACTGTTGAAGGCTAATGATAATTTATTCTGCATTATCTTAGTCATAATATTTCTTACTGGGCTAGTTGAGCTCAACGTTTCTTTCACTGTTCTCTTCAGGAAATGAGAATGTAGCTGTGACTAGTCGGGGAATAGGGTGATGGTCCTAGATGGTGCATTAGTAGTCCTCACTATTCTGTAAAATAGTGTGATAATAAATGTAATGAGGACTCCTTTTGAGTTTTTATACTCTCTACTAGACAATGTTTGTATTCAAACTCGCAGCTCATGCTTTGTCATATTTTACACAACAGGTGCATTATTAAGTTGTATTTGGATTTATGTACCATGTAATTTGGTGACCCAAGATGAGTGACGTATACCTAATTTTGGGGGCGTCACATAACTGCTTACCACTGAACTAACTCTAAGAACAATTTATGCATGATTACGAATATATCAATGAAGGGGATCTTTTACTTATTCCGTTGTGCTTGAAAAGATTCTTATGTTTGTTATATGCTAAATCATTAGCAATATAAAATAAACGAGAAATGTATTTGAAAATAAAAAGGATCTATTCAACCCCTCCCCCCCTTCTAGATCTATTATGTGCCTACTAGGAACTAACAATTGGTATCAAAGTAGGTTCTCATGCTATATTCAAAAGCTAATTGCTTTGGGTCTGATCCTAGGCACAAACATTGTTTTAAACTTAGCTTAGTAGTAAGTCAATTGTTATATGCAGATGAGCTCACACGTTGGAAATATTGTGTACAGGTAAATATGTATATACATCTGAAGCTGCTCAGATTGGTCCACATTCTTAAATGCCATTACAACAAGAGCAATCCTTGGCTGCAGTCAATCTTGTAGTCCGAAGACCAGGCTAGGAAGCTCAAGAGATATCAACAGAAAAGTGTCAAACATCCACCAGCCAGAATGATGAAAAGGCCATACATGATAAGAAATGCTTATCCAGAGAAGAAAGAAGATCTTCTCAAACATGTATTTGGCCAACCAGTAGCTAGATGTGAACCTTGTGAACTCAAGGATGTCAAAGAACTAAAGATGCTCTTAGCTTACATCTTCTAGACCAAGAGTGATTGATTGAAGGTCAACTGGAGCAATAAGCTGTCAGGAACAAATGAAAGGCTATGCACATCAATGCCTAATCTCAGTATATCTAAGTTAAATGACTGTTAAGAAACTGACAGTAGAAAGGTACGGTTCCTCACTAATATAAATGTGTACATCATGTTGCATCACCTTATGCTCCATGACAGTATTCCCTCAAGAAATCATACTCTACCTAAAAAGGTGAAGAGAGAAAGTACACAGAGGTTGGAAACTCAAATGCTTACAAACTTTCTGTCTATCCAAGTTTTAGGTTGAAGATGACTTCTTGAAAGAAATCTGAAATGGGCCATAAGAATATCAAGGTTAAATTAATCTTATGTGGAGTAATCTTTGATGATGGGATAGTATGTATGTACAAACCTATGTTCTAAGTATTTGATAACACACAGAGTATGATCAGTTCTACAAAAGTATCTTGAGGATTCGTAGAAACTGATCACCTACATGAATCAACCAGATACACATAAGTAATAGTGTTGATTCTTACTCGATGAACATTTAAAACTCTGTGAACATAACCAAGCAAATGATGAAACCATCAAAAGAAAAGAGTGGTTACTTAAATGATTAATCTTACATACACTCATCATCATGCATCTTATAATGTAATATCTATTGGGTGTATGCATGAATACGATTGTTGGTGATCAATATGATGAAAATCCAAACATCTGAGGAACAGGGATTTTGAAGGCTAACCTAGCAGGACCCATTTAACTATGGGTACCAAAAATAGAAATGCATCTAACCTGCAGGTACTTGGTCTATCTGACCACACTAAGGAATGTTGAAGCAGAAGACTTCAGTCAATAAGACTCAACCAACAGAAGGCTTGAGACTGTTCAGAAATGATTCTGATAAAATTCCAATATGTAAAAGCATGTCCTTGAAGACCTGCTGAGCTAACTTGAATGAAGCTCACATGGCTGCTGATCTTTATATGGAAGCAGACCATTCAACCAAAGATGAAAAGGGTCTTGTATGCTCAATCATGCAAAGCATGTCACATGAGAAGAATCCTCAATGAAGCTCACATCAGAGGATCATCGAGCATCAATAATGAGGAACTCATTACGGGAGCAGAACTCCACAATCACAAACTGTCAAAGAAGACTACGTTCGTAGAGCTGTCGAATGATCGTAGAGTGATCAGCCCTGAAGATATCCATCTCTATGATCCAAGAAGATTTAATTGAGAATGATGATTCCAGTCAAAAGTAGATATGCAAGGCTGCCGTCTAATGAACATGAAGAAAAGGAAATCACACCTCATTGAGAAGACAATATCAACGATAGGGGAGCAGTGATCTGTTAATGAACAACAGCACTGAGATATACTATAAAGCAATGTACCAGTTACAAAGTCCCAAAATTTTGTGACTAATGAACCAAATGAAGATCCATAGTTAGTAGGAACGTCTCCAAATGTACTACTGATAACCTTGTCAGCCACCCAACTCAAAATCGTGGAGTGTCTACGATCAAACATCTGATCATAGTGTAAGAATGGGAGGACACCACGATTATAGCCAATGCAAATGTCTAAAGTTGATAGAGGAACTCCCCAGCTGAAAAGGTCAACTGAGATATCAGTGCGAATCACGTCTAATGTATTTCATCTGGAAAGCGCCTCAGGGACAAACCTGATCCTTAGTTCACTCTAAGATGTTGGCCCTTCCTAAGCTACCTTAACCCAGAAGGAATGCTCAGTCAAGTTCATCTCAAGGACCAGAACAGAAAACATTCGTAGAGTAGATTCTGAAGTAATCTCAACGATCGTAGAAGCAGACTCGACGATCGCAATCTTCCCAGAGGATACACTAGCTCATAAGGAGCTTGGAAGAATTAGACACATGCTCAACTATTCAGATAGTGTGGAGATAAGTACGAATACAGTTTGAAAAGACATCTTGCAAACTCACCTCAGAACTTCAGTGCCCAAACTGTCTTGGGGTACATCAGTGGTTAAGCCATGCAACTTTAAGATGAGGATTAGTGTAAAACCATCCACTGCAGCATCTATCAGCAGAAGATCATTGAGTCAACAAAGGAAAACGTAGAGTCCTTATCCACTCTACGAACCAAAAAGGTTAACGGTTAATCCACGTCAGTAATGCTTATTTTCTTAAAAGAAATATCAAACTGAAAAGTTTATGAGGAGTTACAGTTTATTACTGGGGCATCGTGCAACCAATGGCTGGTTGACACATCACAGCTTATGCAGAGTCAGAAGGAACTGCCATAAAGACAAATTCAAAATATGCAAACAGTTATCAAAGGCTGTCGAATTTCTCTCCCTCCCTTTTTTCAAACCCTAGAATCCTCTTCAAAGCCTAAATCCATCAAACCTCTGGATTCCCCCAAATCACATTCAACTATCTCTCATAAGAGGTTTGAAACCAATTACCCATATATTTCGAACCCTCATAATGGAAGAATGGCGAGTTATAACTGAAATCCAACTCGGCTACAAGAAGTTCGAAAGATCAGAAAAGAAGTTCAAGGAAATACTTGAGCTCATAAGGAAAGATGGGTTTTCTGAGTGCTTGGAGGCCGACACTCCAGTCTATACAGAGTTAGTGAAGCAGTTCTACTCCAATGCATCAATGGATTCTGGGCTTCTGTCCACGAAGGTCAAAGGAGCAAGTCTGAAGATAAAGGCATCACACATCAATCAATATCTAAGGTTTCCCAACCAAAGTCTGATAAGCCTCGACGAAGTTGACATTGAAGAAGGCAAGAGGTTAATGCACTACAAGAGGAACGTAAATCTGAAGGAAATAAAGAAGAAGGAATTTCCTGAAGAATTTGAATTTCTGGCTGAGATTACTGGAAAATGCATTCTATGCAAGGATACTGCACATGATACTGTTAGTGATCTTCAATTGAGAATCATGACTATAATCGTCATGAAGCAAAAGGTGAATTTTGGCGCTCTTCTAATCGACTGGCTGACCAAATGGGTGGAGAAGGCTGAGATGAAGAAGTCTATAGATAAACCCCTGACTAAGGTCTTTCAAGGAAGACTGTTAAGTATTGTGCTGAAGAAGAAATTGGGAAGCAAGATAAAGGATGATGAGGGAGAACCATTGAACGTTCACAAAGTGATGTCTCCACAGCTGTTTATAAACTGGAAGAAAAATCCCAAGGAAAACAGGAGGCTAATAACAACTGAGAGCAGCAGCAAGGTCTCTGCAAAGAAGAGAAAGGCGAAGGAGGTGTAAAGCTCTTAATCTGATGACTCTGTACCAGTAGCAGCCACACCAGCAAAGAAGAAGTCTAAGGGTGTGAAGAAAACAGAGGTTCCACCAAGAAATCTCTCCACTGACAACAAGGAAGCAGGAGAAGAAAAGGTCTTGACTGCAGAAACCCCAAAGAGAAGAAGTGACAAATTACTCCAAGAGCCATCCAAAAAGAGAGCAAAGGTGATAAAGAAGTCAACTCCAGTTCCCCAAGAAAGTCTATCTTCCAAGGATGAGAGCATAAAGTCAGAAGATGAGAAGGGAACTGAAAGTCTTAAGATTAAACTCTCAAAGAACAAATCCAGTAATGAAGGTAAAGCTGGATCTATGAAAGAAATTGCAAAATCTAACGATGAAGAAGAATATGCTAGCTATATGGCTAACTCACAGAGCATCCACTCTGATGATGAAGAAAGGATGCAAGTTGACACAAGTACATCTCCTACTGTAAATGCCCCAATAAGTTTAGATGATGTTTTCAAAGATGTTGAGTCTAGAGAAGAAGGAGCTGCCCCTAGTGTTGCTGAACATCAAGAAAGCTTGTCTGATGATTCAAAGGCTTCAGAATCTGAAGAAGAAGAAAAGTCTGACTCTCCTATAGCTGAACCCCCAAGAAGAAGAAAGAGCAACAGACTGCTAGCTAAATCTGTCTCAAAGAAGAAAGGTGAACACTCTACTGCAATCATTGAAGTGAGTGATGATGAATCTGAATCCAAGGAAGAAGATGATGAAGAAGTTACAAGTGTTAAAAATCAGCAAGAAGAATTCACTGATGAATCTGATGAAAGAAGTTAGCATGATTTAAGCTCAGAAGGTGAAAAAATGGAAAAAGATTCTGGTTCTACAAATCAGGAATCAGAGGAACCAAAATACTATCTTGTCCTCTCTCAAGCTAAAATCACCAGAAGAATAGTGGTGGAAGTCTCTGATGAACCACCAAAAGTACCACCAGAAAGATGGGTAAACTATGGTAATGAACAGCTCAAGGTTGTGAGGATGACTGCTTTTGAAGTGTTTAAAAATTGGAACAACATGGAGTTAGACTGCACTACTATCCTCTACAATCCTGATGACCTTCTGATGAGATGATTTTTCCCTTGGATGCCTTGGTTAAAGGCATATACTGAAAAAGATGGAAGTTACTTCAGCTGGTACTACTCTCAGTTTCCAAGCCTGGAGCTGGTGTCACAGAACTTTCCAAGGGTGAAGAGATTTACAACTAAGATGATCAGAGACCAGCCTCACTACAAAGTCTACCGACATGCTGGAAATCACTACAGTCCTTATGATCGTAGAGTGGGTTCTGATGGCAGAAGGATTATGCTCAAGGAAATGATCGTAGAGTTTGTTCACTCTACCACTGATGTGAAAGTAGTATGCATACAAGCCAATCATGTATGATGATAAAGCATATACTTTGTAATCAATCTTATTTGTTTATTAATAAAAGAATTATTTATTAAAGGCATTTATTATCTACATGGTGCTGTTTTAATAATATATGATAAACTCATAGTTTTAAGCAATACTTTTAGAATCATGATAAGATCATGATAATGAGATCTAAATTCCTAGATAGCTTAAAACTAAAATGTTCCCAATCAATGGATTACTAAAAAGGGGATTAGTGAATCCGGATAAATTGGTACATACGTTGCTTGCTCATTGGATGAGGATGATTGATCTCACGAGCATTTGTGTGGAGACACTAAAGCAAGTATGTAGGTGCTTATTAGAGAATAAGTTCACTGAACGTGATTCGCTATGGAATATCTAATGAAGTTTTACTTGTCTGTCAATAGGAATTCCAGTAGTGATAGTAGTACAAATGATCCTTAGACTTGAGATCATCATAGTATTTTATATATAATGAATTACACTTTGACTTATTCCTTAAGACTCTTAGAGTATATCAAAGGGTATGCTTGGGTGTAATAAGTTATATATGAAGATAGTGAATGATCAATAAAGAATCTACCACTTCTAATAAAAGAAGAGAAATGTCCTATGTGATTCGATAAATGACAACCCAGGAATCTTTGGCCAAGGTGGAATGAAATTAGAAAGTAGTTTCTAATTTGCATTCATTAGGAGTTGTGCATTTAGGAATCGAAATACATATAATTAAATAAAATAAGACTTGACAGTAATTCCATATCTTATATTTAATTAGGACATTGTATGGTGGAAGGATTGAATTGTACGGTAACTATTAACTCAAAGGTTCTTTTATGATTAATATTGAAATCTATATTATCTGGAAAGTCGTTGATCGCTAGGGAGGCTTATCCCTATTGTAGAATAAATATTATTTATTTAAATAAATTAACCGTTTAATTTATTTATTTAAATAAGATTAGAATTATTCTAATTGATTTATTCACAACCGGTTTAATATGGAGAACCTAAAGGGTCACATCATAAAAGGAAGAATAATTATTTAAGAAGTTAATGGTATAATCGTAATAATATGTTAAGTATATTTAATTTAATCTATGGTGATAGAATAAATTAAAATACCTTAATATTTATTATTTAATATTTTAAAAATATTAAATATAAATTAATAAGAGGAGTCTTATTAATATTATTACAATTATTATTATTTTAGTTTCTAAAAGAGTTTAAAAATTAATTTAATATAAGTACTCTCATTTATTCCTAATAGGATTAGGAGGAAAAATTAGTTAAAAGAGTTTAATTAATTATCCATAATAAGATTAGGGAGCCCATTTAATTAAAAGAGTTTATTAAATAAATAATACCTTATTTTAATTAAAAAGGGTTGCCTGATATCTTTATAAGAGGAGTCTTATATCAGATATCAGATATACGTAATTCTAATAGTTGGAGAGTACGCCCCCTTTTTCTATAGAGATAGAAAAACTAGGGTTTGAGCCAATACACACTTCTTCTTGAAAATTGTTTTTCCTTGGTGGATCATCTCTAGAGGCTATACACTTGGGTGGCTAACATTGATCAAAGGAAGGAATCTACCCGAAGATTCAAGGAGATCGCAAAAAAGTAGGAGGTGAACTCGTACCTGAGGAAGCTCGTTTCTACAAGGGTATGATTTCACAACTTCTTATTCTTCGTTTAATTAATAATATGCATAAAGGATGATCCGGGTAATTGGTTTGTGAAAATTTTAAAATCTGATTTTATTTTGCTTCCGCTAATTTTTGCAATTTGATTGCTTCTTTGATTTTCACAAAACCTAATATGATGTTGATCAAGTCCAAACTGAGAAGCCTCCCTCGGCCCAACCACTGTTGTCTAACATTCCTTCATCCTCCAACAGCGATTGGCACTCAACAATTTTTCAGATTCTCACTACTTTCGAAAATCTGTCCAAGGATGAAAATCGTAGAGTCCAATCTGGTTTTTAACAAAAGCCTGCCCAACCACATGACCAAATTCCTATGGAGCAAGAGCTACTGAAGAATTCTGATGATATGGTTGAGAAGATATCTCTAATCAATGAAGAGTCAAAGATGTTGACAGCAGCAGTGGATAATTCAGTTCAAAATAGACTTCAAGCCACTATGCCTGATGTATCTCTCAAAATCAAAGAGAGAGATCACAACTATTTGAAGGCCATAAATGATCAGAAGGTAGAAACTCTACGAGCACAGAAGGCTAATGAAGAGCAAGTTCAAGCCCTCTCTGACAAGACTGACAATCTAAATCAGTCTTTCTCTCTACAACTTGAGTTGAGCCAATAAGAACTTAAGATTGAGGTTGGTAACTCCTCTTACTTGATAGAGCAACTTATGTCCAACATGGAGCAGCTTTCACAAGTGATTAATGACAAAAAGGGGGAGAAAAAGAGGCATAGAAAGAGGCGCAGTAAGAGGCATTCAAGGAAGAGCAAAGAGAGCAGAAGGAGTAAAGATAAGAAGACCAAGAAGAAGATAGCAGAAGAAGAAGCTGAGTCACCATCTGAGGGGGAGTCAAAGGATGATGATCCTAAGTATGCAGAGTCTGAGGGGGAGCCAAATAAAGAAGAAAAGAAATGAAACCAACATCCCAGGGGGAGCAGAAGTAAGAAGATCAAGCAGATAAGTAACCAATCAACAGACATCCTGGAAACATACATGGAGCCAAAGAGGTACATCTCTAACTAAATAGGTATGTTCTGGATCCAGGATATAAAGTGTCATAGTTTATTAAAGTCCATATTATTATCAATGACATTCATGATTATCTATATTAGAAATACAGTTGCTCACTGTATATAAGATTCATTCATAACATGCATATGCACTTATTGTTTTTGTCATAATCAAATAGGGGGAGATTGTCAGGAATAAGCATGTGAATGTTATTCCTCTTTATATATGATTTGATTATGATATATATAAATGAATATGCAAGTATGCTTGCATTAAGAAAAGTTGTAAAGTCCTTTGATAGATAATAGGAACATATGTACAAGGACTTAGTATGAATCGATCAAATATGTTAGGTTGATCCTACATAAGTAAAATAGCTTTGTAAAGTCCTTAAAAGAAATGATATACAAGAACTATAAATATTGAAAGATCAATCTTGTTAGGTTGATCTTATAATATAATCGATAGGCTTGTCGAATCGTCAAGCACTGCACCAGAAATTGTAGTCTGCCAAGAGAGTCAAGGAAAACTCGAGAGCTATCGAGGTAGAATGGTAGTCTACAAGATAGTAGATCTCGGAGTTCGTAGACTACCAGGGGAGACGAAGAAAGATCGTAGTGTGTTGAGTAGTACTTCCTCAGAGCCATAGTCTGCTGAGGGAGTCATGTTCAGAATCATAGAGACAACCTATCTACAAGCCGACTGAGCATCTGCCAAACCAAGTCAAGAATTACATACTACACTCGGAGTCGTAGAGTCTACAGATGCCTAAGCCAAGTCAAGAATCATAGGCTACACTCGGAGTCGTAGAGTCTACTGATCATATCCGAGGCAGAGATCGTAGTCGAGCTAGATCAGATGAAGATAACGTGCATAATGACAAAAATCGTAGACTGCTAAGATCTGATCTCGAAGTCGTAGTACCTGCACAGCCAAAGTCGAATCGTAGAACGTAGAACTAAGACTCCAACAGAAGTGCTCACAATGCTAAGGCAGAATCGTAAAGCAAACACGATTCTTAACAAAGAGCACTCCTAGAATATCCAAAGCATGAAACCTCTGGTCTGAGCTGCAGAGATACATCCCACCTAAAGAAAACCAGAGAGCACTCAACGAATGACATGCAAGCTAACAAGAGATCTAAGCACCAACCCAATTGACATCCAAATTAAGTTGTGAAGCCATTCGAGATGAAGTCTTCCACAATGTGATCCGAAGAAGACTTCAGTAACTGACTAAGGAAAGTCAGCTAGTGCAGTAGCTGTCAAGTAAATAGAAGACAACGATCTTGGAAGTAACTAGGATTATAGTGTTTGCCAAATAAAGTAATAACTGATGGAGTGTACATAGAGATATTGGTCAATGTCTGAAGAACAAGGCTAACGTGATTAAGCATTGGGTTAGTTCATTGATTATAAGTGAATGGGAGATCACAAGGAGAAAGCGAGCTGAACACGCCACAAATCTGAAGTGTCTTGCTATTCAGAAGGAGCCAGAACAAGGAGTCAAGTCATCAATATTTGAGAGCAGTCGAGGAAAATAGAAGTGTTGAAGCACTTCACAATAGAAGGAAGAAGTGTTCTACATTGTAGATCAAATAAACACTCTTCAAGATCGTATTGTTGTCTCTACCTGTCAATTAGCAACATTCAACAAGACACTATGATCAGGTCCAAGAAGATATGCATCAGAATCGTAGAGTTCGGTCAACTGAAGGATGAAGAATTGGCAATGGTTCAATCTGAGGATTGATATTCAAACAGAGCTTATTGAGAGCATCAATGCAAAAGGATAGCCTCTGATCAAGAAATCAGAAGGAGGAAATAAAGTCGACTACCTGCTTGACATGGAAAGGTGACAACTATAAGGCGGTAGGTAAGGTGGAAGACTATTGTGTCAGTAAGGTCACAAAGGAGCTGTCACGTCACATCAAGCAGTCTGCACCAAATAACTCGAGGTCTGTGAAGCAATTCAAATAGCTCCTAACGGCTACATTCCAACGAAAAGGTTGTGAATGAGTATAAATCAACAAGAGCTTTAAAGATCAGGAGTTGCTGAAGTTGCTAAGGTTGGAGAGATGGTGGACTGATCAAAATAATGTAAAATAGTGAGTGACCAATGAAGGTTCGAAAGCTCACTCTACGATCCACCAAGAACACTTAGAGATAAACAGAGTAAGAAGTAGAAGTGAGAGTTCTACGATGTAGAAGTGAGTGTTCTACTATAAGAAGAGTGTTCTGAACTGTCAAGAGAAAGAAGAGCATTAATGTCATCTTGCTGTCTATCATGAGAAGACTCAAAGTACCAGAGAGAAGAGCTTACAGTCATCTTAGCAAGTCCATCATGAGAAGGCATCAAGTATCAAGGAAGAAGATCACCAACGTTATCATGATGTCAAGCATGAGAAAGTTTCTAAGTACCTAACAGAGGAGCCAACAATCATCTTAGAAACTAATCATGTGCAGCCATCAAGTACTAAGAAGAATAATCTTCACTGCAGTTTAACAAAGTATCATCAGAAGAGGTTGAGCATCATGCAACACTCAACTGCACCTCAAGGATGATCACGTCAAGCTGCTATGCATTCAGAGATGAAGAGCTTAAAGGACATCTTAGCAGTACCTCCAACAAGAAGTCAAGGCCTGAGGGGTCCTTGTCTAGAGGGACTAAATGAAGTTCCAAGCCTACTGGGCTTGAAGAGTTCTTAGGGAACTAGAGAAGTTCCAAGGCTGCTGGCCTTGAAGAGTTCTTAGTGAACTGAAGTTCCAAGGCTGCTGGCCTTGAAGGAATCTTAGTGATTCAGGGTGCTGCCCTTCCTTATTGGAAATTCTGCTAGTTAAAAGCAGAAGAGTGGATTAGGAGCTTGAGTCTCTGAACCACTTAAAATCTCTTGTGTCTTTTACTTTATGTCATTTATATTATGAACTTAACTGCTATAACTGCTATGTATGTATTAACTGCTTACCACTGAACTAACTCTAAGAACAATGTATGCATGATTACGAATATATCAATGAAGGGATCTTTTACTTATTCCGCTATGCTTGAAAAGATTCTTATATTTGTCATATGCTAAATCATTAGCAATACAAAATAAATAAGAAAAGTATTTCAAAATAAAAAGGATCTATTCAAACCCCCCCTCTAGATCTATTGTGTGCCTACTGGAAACTAACAAGAAGGAACATATTCTACGCTCCAAGATTATACCTCAAGTAAAAGTTTTGTGGAGAAACCACGATGTTGAGAAAATGTCCTCAGAGTTAGAATCTGAAATAAAATCAAGGTATCCTCACCTCTTTGACATACCAGGTATGTACCCTAATTTCGAGGATGAAATTTTATAAGAAGGGGAGGTTGTAAGACCCTAACTTTCATAAATAAAGATTAAATTTTTCTCGATATATATTTTGAATATCATGGTGTGGATTTAATATAATGTTATAGTTGTGGGTAATATTTATAAATTTTGCAAAGTATGCAAGTTATCATAAAATATTTGATTGGTCGGGAAATATTCATTTTAACAGGGAATATTCGTACGACGGCACAATCATTGGTGGACCCCACAACAGAATTATTATCGGAATGAGAAAATGACAGAAATATCTTTTTATAAATATAACAGCGAAAGTTTTACCGTTAAACTGTTAAAATACCAGGTGGTAAAAGTACAGTAATACGCGTGGTTGTATAGTAGCACACGGTATTGATTATTGATGCCTACGTGAGAAGTCACTCAGTTTTATTCAATTATTGCTACAGAAATTGATGCATAGTATCTCACGTCATTTGATTCAATTATTGTCAATATATTTTATATTATTAAATCAATAATTGAGACGACAAAGTTATTCATATTATTATTTACAATATTGACGATGTCTAGAAAGTTCTGTTGAGGAGAGGTTTGGTCACCTAATTGCGCGTCAATAGGGAGAAATCCTTATCGGAAATCCCCCTATTTCTTGGGAACGATCTGTTGTTAAATATTACGAATAATAATAATAATGATGAATAAATATTGTAAAAAATATTGAGAAAATTTTTTATGAAGTATTTGTTGTAAATTTACTTATTATTTGGACCTCCATTTACTCATTTTTCAAAATAATCAGTAGAAAGTTATTCATTATAAGAGGTGGAGCCCACATGTGATAATAACTTGAGGTGGGGCCCACATGAAGAAAATGAAATAATGGGGGAAGGTTTCACGGGTGGTTTTACGGTGATGGTGATGTTTTGTCTAATAAGTTTTATTTTTTATGAAAAATAGAATATATTATATTTTATTATGCATAGTGTCTGTATAGTGTTTGCATAGTAATTTATAAAAAAATTTAGCCGGCGAATGTTGCGCCCGTGAATTTTAACAACTGTGCACCTGTGATTTTATTCAAATAGTATTCTTTCCATTCTCCTATAAATAGGATGCTTAGTTAGAATTAAAAATCACACCAAAATCAGAGAATTCTTCTTCTATTATATTGAGTGCATTTCTTTAGAGTTTTAAGAAGCTTTGAGCGTAGAAAATATTTCAAGTTTTCTTCAAGAATATTCCCGCTATACCAGTTGGAATACTCTCCTTTTTAAGGTAAAGGATATTATTTTTATTCAACATTCGTAAAAAATAATATTTTCTTCCATACTCTGTAATATGTATGTAATATTATTTCGTTTCAGATTCCGAATTCTATACTCATTTTGTTAAAGTTTTGGCTTCTATACTCCATGAAATTAGTAGAATATCCTTGAAATTTGTGGTTCATCCAGTATTTTTTTTCATGGAGATATTATTCTAAACATTCTTGATAAGTTTTAACTTTTTCATGTCGGAGTACTATTCACGGGATACTATTCTCGAAGTACTATTCACGGGGTACTATTCTCTCGATTACTATTTACCCGGGATATTATTCATGACAAAAATTAATTTCTTTTCAGTCCAAATTATTTTTGATACAATATTGCTCTTGAATTTTACTCCACAAAGCAGTATCATGTTGACAATTTGGACGTTTTTGAATTCTGGATAAATTAAATTATAAATCTTTAAAAATTTATCCTTTACTTTTATTTAATTGAATTCTTATATCATTGTCATCATCCTCATGCTTATATTGTTATGCAAGTCATCTTTGGCCCGTAGTGCATAGATGGACTGTTGATCGGTATGATTATGACCATGGATCATTCGGTATAATCATGACTTGTAATGTTACAAATAATGTGGTAAAAGTTCTCATTGGCCCGTAGTGCATTGATGGAAAGTTGTTGGCATGATCATGACCATTGATGAAAACATGAATATCCTTGGCCTGTAGTGCATGGATAATTCGTGGTCGTGATACTAATGAATATCATTGGCCGTAGTGCAGGGATGATTCGATGATGTGGATTATTTATTAAGTTGAGTCTCAGCGATAAAATTGATGATAAACTTTTAAAATCATAGAAGAGAGTAGATTTCATGATCTACTTGACTCTTCTAATGGATTTCTTATTCCGTTGCACTTAAACTTGATGTTTATTATATTTTATCAATTTAACACTGTTGAAGGCTAACGATAATTTATTCTGCATTATCTTAGTCAAAATATTTCTTACTGGGCTAGTTGAACTTACCCTTTGCTTTCATTGTTCTCTTCATGAAATGAGAATATAGGTGAGACTAGTCGAAGAACGGAATGACGGTCCAGATATTTTCATTAGTAGTCCTCACTATTCTGTAAAATAGTGTGATAATAATTGTAATGAGGACTTATTTTCAGTTTGAATACTGTCTAGAAGACAATATTTGTATTAAAACTCATACCTTATATTTTGTCGTATTCTACACGACACTTAACAGTTGTATAAATTAAATTTGTATTTGAAGTTTGTACCATATATTTAGCAACTCAGAATGGGTGATGTATACCTATATTGGGAGTGTCACATATTTGGCCCGTAGTGCATAGATGGACTATTGATTGGTATGATTATGCCCAGGAATTATGTATCTGTATAATCATGACCTGTAATGTTACAAACGATGTGGTAAAAGTCTTCATTGGCCCGTAGTGCATTGATTGACAGTTGTTTGACATGATCATGACCACTGATGATAATAACGAATATCATTAGCCCGCAGTTCATGGATACTTCGTGGATGTGATACTAACGAATATCCCTTGCCCGTAGTGCATGGATAACTCGGTGATGTGGATTATTTATTGAATTGTGTTACAGAAATAAAATATTGATGATGAACTTTTAAATCATAGAATATAGTAGACATCATGCTCTACTTGACTCTTCTAATGGATTGCTTGTTCCGCTGCAGTTAAATTTGTTGTCTATTGTATTCTATCTATTTTTATACTGTTGAATACTAACGATAATTTATTCTACATTATCTTAGTCATAATATTCTTTACAGGGCTAGTTGAGCTCATCCTTTTTTTCATTGTTCTCTTCAAGAAATGAGAATATAGTTGGGACTAGTCGAAAAATGGAGTGACAGTCCAAGATGGTTGCTATAGTAGTCATCACTATTCTATAAAATAGTGTGAGAATAATTGTAATGAGGACTTTATTTGAGTTTGGATATTGTCTATGAGATAATATTTGTATTGAAATTCAGCTATTGTATTGTCGTATTTTGCACGACAGTTCTATAAATTAAGTTTGTATTTAAATTATGTACCATGTATTTAGCGACTCAGAATGGGTTTTGTATACCAATTTTGGGGGCATCACAAACAATGTCTAGAAAGTTCTGTCAAAGAAAGGGGTTATGTCATCTAATTGTGCGCCAATAAGGAGAAGTCCTTATCGGAAAGCCCCCTCTTTCTTGGGAATGATCTAGTTGTTAATATTATAAGTTATAATATTAATGATGAATAATTAAAAATGTGTTTATTGAAGACAAGTGATTTTATATAAATAGAAGAATTTTTCATGAAGTATTTATTGTAAGTTACTCATTTTTCAAAATCGCCGGTAGAAAGTTATCTCAATTTTTGTTTTATTATTATAATAATAATAATAAAACAGAAAACTTTTTATATAAAACAAAATACTTTTTATATTATATATAAAGTTATTCGTTTTATTAGATTATAAATAGAACATATTATATTTTATATAAAGTTTTTGTTTTATTAGAATATTTTATTGCACAGTAATGAATAGTAAAAATTAGATTTTTCAGTCGAATGCCCGTGAATTTTCTTTTCCTTTTGTTCATCCGTGATTTCTTAAATAGTGCCCTACCATTCTCCTATAAATAGGATGCTTAGTTTAGAAAAAAAAATCACACCAGAATTAGAGAATTCTTCTTCTATAATATTGAGCATATTTCTTTTGAGTTTAAGGAAACTTTGAGTGTAGCAAATAGTGCAAGTTTTCTTCAAGAATATCTCCGCTATACCAGTCGAAATTACTCTCCTACTAAGGTAAGAGTTATTATTTTCATTCAATATTCGTAAGAAATAATATTTTCTTGTATACTCTGTAGTATGTAAGTAATATTATTTTGTTTCATATTCCTAAATATCCACTTATTTTGATAAGTATTGCTTCTATACTCCTTGAAATTAGTAAATCGTTTCACTGAAATATTTTTCTGAACATTCTTGTTAAATTTTAATCTTTTCACGTCGGGGTACTATTCACGAGGTACTACACATACATACGGTACTATTTACGGGATACTATTCACGAAGTACTATTCACGGGATACTATTCACTCAGTTACTATTCACCTGGGGCACTATTCATGACAAAATTGATTTCTTTTCTGTCCAAATTATTTTTGATACATGAATATCATTCTTGAATTTTACCCCACCAATTAGTTATCATGTTGACAATTTGGACATTCTTAAACTCTGGATAAATTGAATTATAAATCTTTAATATTTATCCTTGATCTCATTTGATTGATTTCTTATATCATTGCCATTATTCTCATGCTTATATTGTGGTGAAAGTCATCTTTGGCTCATAGTGCATAGATGTATTGTTGATTGGTATGATTATGACTAGAAATTATGTATCGATATAATCATGACCTGTAATATTACAGAAAAATAATGTGGTAAAAGTCCTCATTGACCCGTAGTGTATTGATAGACAGTTGTTTGGCATAATCATAACTACCGGTGATAATAACGAATATTCTTGACCCGTAGTGCATGGATAATTTGGTGATGTGGATTATTTATTGAATTGTGTTGCAAAGATAAAATATTGATGATGAACTTTTTAATCAAAGAAGATAGTAGACATCATGCTCTACTCGACTCTTCTAATAGATTGCTTGTTCCGTTACAATTAAACTTGTTGTATATTGTATTCTATCAGTTTTTATACTGTTGAAGACTAAGGATAATTTATTCTACATTATCTTAGTCATAATATTCTTTACTGGGCTAGTTGAGCTCACCCTTTTCTTTTATTGTTCTCTTCAGGAAATGAGAATATAGCTGGGACTAGTCGGGGAATGGAGTGATGGTCCAAGATGGTGGATATAGTAGTCCTCACTATTCTATAAAATAGTATGATAATAATTATAATAAGGAATTCATTTGAGTTTGGATATTGTCTACGAGATAATATTTGTATTAAAACTCACAGCTTACGTTTTGTCGTATTTTACACAACAGTTGTTAATTGTATAAATTAAGTTTGTATTTAAATTTTGTACCATGTATTTGACGACTCAGAATGGGTTGTATGGACCTATTTTGGGAGCGTCACAATTGGTATCAAATCTTAGGGATATGATCCCTGGCGGATATCTGAGGCTAGAACTAGGAGGGGAAAGACGAATAAATCATTCTCTAGTGTGTCCTACCTAAGCTTATTTGTTATTTAATTAATCGGTCAGAATATAGGGATAATATGTGGCATGTCAATATACCCTTATTTTGTGGTAGTGTTTAAAAATGGCATTTAAAAATTTTGAGATAAGCAATCGAGCACATGAGACCGTTGAGTCACCGCCAATCAATAACCAACATAATGTGCATCAGGAAGGCAATAATCCTCATGTAAACAACAACACCGACCAAATGATGAATGATGGGATGTTTAGGAGCTTTCTGTAATTCATGCAACACCAAACGAGAGAGATTCCTGTTCAAAATACAAGTGGAATCAATGGCAACTCTCTGCTGGTCACTGCTAAGAAATTCAAGGAGCTGGGACCATCAAAGTTTTTGGGAAAGCCAGAGCCACTTAAGGCAGAGACGTGGATTAAGCATATCACCAAGATATTTGATGTCTTGGGATGCTCTGAGGAGCAAAAGTTTCCCTTTGCCACCTTCATGTTGCGAGGAGAGGCATATTACTGGTGGGAATTTGTAAAATATACTCAACTTTCCACACTGAAGATGTCTTAGGAGAAGTTCCAAAAATTGTTCAACGACAAGTACTTTCCAAAGAGTATTCGTCACATGAAGGAGGTAGAATTTATCAAGCTAGAACAAAATAATATGACCGTATCGTAATAAGAGGCAAAGTTTACGGAGTTATCCCAATTTGCATCCCATTTGGTAGATAATGAGGAGCGTATGACGCGAATGTTTCTGCGAGGTTTGAAGCCTGAAATTTGTCAATATCTCATTTCTCGTAAACTTTGTTTATATTCAGATGTTGTGAATATGGCTCAGTTATTGGAGCGCGATAATGAGTTAGCCCAACCAAAAGACAGCAACTGGTAAAACAATAATAGTCATACCAGTGGCAACAATCATCGAAGCAGTGATAACAAACGTGGAGGAAATTATCATGCCAAAAATGGTAACCACTTCGGTGGTAATCATGACCAAGATAATAGAAGTGAAAATTTTAAAGAGAGAAAGTTCAATAATGATGGAAAGACAGTAGCACCGGCACCCGTTTTCAAGGAAGGAGAACGACCACCGGTCGTATGCTACAGATGTAGAGAAGAGGGACACATCAGTCTAAACTGTACCCAGCAACCCAAAGCGTGTTTTAATTATGGAAGAGAAGGTCACCTAGCTCAATTTTGTCGTGTAGTGAAGTCAAGTCCACCTGAGATGGTGACACCAAAGGCTGTCCTAGATAAGTCAAAGACGGTAATTCAAGGGAGAGCGTTTGTCTTGACCTCCCAATAAGTGAGGAACCCGAACGAAGTTATCACGGGTAAGCTAATCATAAACTCTTACGAAGTCTATACCTTATTTGATACCCCCATTCTTTTATTTCACCTACTTGTGCTCAACGTTTAAATTTGACTCCAGAGAAATTAGAATTTAACTTATCTGTTGAAACTACGTTGGGAGAAACCTTCATCACATCCACTGTTTATAAATCTTGTCTGATTCAAATTGACACTTTCACATTACCTGTTGATCTCATCTCTTTGAAAATATTTGTATTTGATATGATTTTAGGGATTGATTGGTTAACTACTCATCATGCTAAAATTGATTGCTTTCATAAGGTTATTAGTTTTCATATTCCTAACCAACCTATTATGCGAATTCAAGCAACCAAACCACTAAAGTCAATCACTGTCATATCAACCCATAAAGTCATTCGTTTATTGAAAAACGGATGTCAAGCTTTCTTAGCCCATGTCACGGATTTAAACAAAAATATGTCAGATTTGAATGATATTTCTATTGTTAATAAATTTTCTGACGTATTCCCCGAAGAACTTCCTGACCTACCCCCAGAGCGTGAAATCGAATTTTGTATTGACCTTGAACCCGGTACAAAACTCATTTTCAAAACTCCATATCGAATGGCTCCTATTAAACTTCAGGCGTTAAAAACCCAACTGCAGGAATTGTTAGACATCTGTTTCATTCGTCCTAGTACATCTCCTTGGGATGCTCTTGTTTTATTCGTAAAGAAGAAAGATGGGAGTATGCGACTTTGCATTAACTATCGGGAGTTAAATCATGTCACCATCAAAAATAGGTACCCATTGCCTCGCATTGATGACCTGTTTGACCAGTTGCAAGGTGCTAAATTCTTTTCAAAGATCGATCTTCGTTCAAGATATCATCAGTTAAAGATTAAAAATGATGACATTCAAAAGACTACTTTCAGAACTAGGTACGGGCATTACGAATTCCTAGTCATGTCTTTTGGATTGACTAATACTCCTGCTGCCTTCATAGATATAATGAACCGAGTATTCAAGGAATATTTGGATCATTTTGTGGTTGCCTTTATTGATGACATCCTCATATACTCTAAAAGCCATGAAGATCATGAGCAACACTTGAGGCTGATACTCCAAAAGCTTCGTGAAAACAAGCTATACGCCAAGTTAAAGAAATGCGAGTTCTGGCTTGAGGAAGTAGCATTCCTTGGGCACGTGATATTGAATCATGGAATATCAGTTGACCTGGTGAAAATTGAAGCAATACAAAGTTGGGAGCAACCTAAGTCAGTAATCGAAGTACGTAGCTTTCTGGGCTTAGCTGGTTATTATCGGAGATTCTTGGAAGGATTTTCTCGAATCGCTACTCCATTAACTCAGCTGACTCGAAAAAATATAAAATTCAGATGGAGCGAAAAATGTGAGAAGAGTTTTCAAGAACTCAAGAGGAGACTCATTTCAGCACCTGTTCTGACAATACCATCTGGTTCGGAGGGATTTGTCATCTACATCGATGCTTTAGGAAAAGGTTTAGGATATATTCTCATGCAACATGAAAAAGTCATAGCCTATGCCTCACAACTCAAAGAATATGAGAGAAATTATTCTACTCATGATCTAGAGTTGGCAGCAGTCATTTTTGCGCTAAAGATTAGGAGACATTACCTATATGGGGAGAAAGTGGAGATCTATACAGATCATAAAGGCCTCAAATATTTTTTTACCCAAAAGGAACTCAACATGCGGCAACGACGTTGGCTCGAGCTGTTGAAAAATTATGATCATACCATTCAATACCATCCTAGAAAAGCGAACGTGGTAGCTGATGCGTTGAGTAAAAGAACATATGCGGGTATGAGTGCGATATTGTCAACGCAAAGGCCCATTTTGTATGACTTACAAAAGATGGAGATAGAGTTACAGACTTTAGGGACCCACGTGATGATGTCAAATATACGGTAGAACCGACTTTAATCGATAAAGTTAAAGCTGCTAAAGCTATAGACCCGGAGCTGATGCGTATGACGAAGAAAGTGCAACAAAGTGCTATTCCAGAAGCAAGAATCGATGAAGAAGGAATATTTCGAGTTAACTCCAGACTTTGTGTTCCTAACGACTCTGATTTAAAGTATAAAATTATGATGGAGGCACACAACACACCATTTGCAATCCATCTTGGAAGTACCAAAATGTATCATGATCTTCGACATACATTTTGGTGGAACAATATGAAGAGAGAGATAGCGGAGTTTATCTCAAGGTGTTTAACTTGTCAACGTGTCAAGGCGGAGCATCAAGTGCCAAAAGGTCCATTTCAACCACTTGAAATTCTAAAATGGAAGTGGGAGCACATTAACATAGATTTCGTTACTGGTCTTCCCAAGGTTTCTCAAGGCATAGATGCAATTTGGGTCATTGTCTATAGATTATCCAAGTCTTCTCATTTTTTACCTATACGAGAAATATATTCACTTGAACGTCTTGCTCGTATATACATAAATGAGATTGTAAGACTGCATGGTATGCCAGTATCCATTGTTTCTGATCAAGACCCAAGATTCACTTCACGATTTTGGGTTAGTTTGTAGAAAGCTATGGGCACGAATTTACGGTTCAGTTCGGCATATCATCCTCAGATGGACGGACAGTTGGAGAGGACTATTCAAACTCTTAAAGAAATATTAAGACTCTGTGTCCTAGACTTCAAAAGGAAGTTGGGACAAGTTCTTGCCATTAGTAGAATTCTCCTACAACAACAGTTATCAAGCAAGTATAGGCAACAGTTATCAAGGCGTTGTATGGACGAAAGTGTCGTTCTCCAATATGCTGGGACGAGGTGGGTGAAACAACGTTGTTGGGACTAGAATTGGTACGTATAACTACGAAAAAGATTCAAATGATCCGACAATGTATGCAAACCTCATAAGATCGACAAAAGAGTTATGTTGATCTTCATCGAAGGAACGTGGAATTCAATGTTGGAGATCATGTGTTGTTACGTGTTGCTCCATGGAAAGGAGTTACGAAATTCGGAAAGAGAGAAAAGCTCAATCCTCGACTCATTGATCCATTTGAAATCCTCGTCCGAGTAAGAACTATAGCATATAGACTCGCCTTACCGCCAAGTATGTCTCGTGTTCATAATATTTTTCACATATCTATGTTACGTAAATATGTGGAAGACCTGAACCACATTATTGAATTAGAACTAGACGAGATAATGGAAGATTTAACGTATGAAGAGGTACCTGTTAAAATCTTGGATAAGAAGGAACATATTCTACTCTCAAAGGTTATACCTCAAGTCAAAGTTTAGTGAAGAAACCACGATATTGAGGAA
Source organism: Panax notoginseng (assembly GCA_016801055.1). NCBI lineage: Eukaryota > Viridiplantae > Streptophyta > Magnoliopsida > Apiales > Araliaceae > Panax > Panax notoginseng. Next base: position 185,785,317 of record CM029014.1, read on the forward strand.
ATGACCTGGGAATTAAAATTTGAAATGAAAACAAGGTATCCTCACCTCTTTGACATACCACGTATGTACACCAATTTCGAGGATGAAATTTCATAAGAAGGGAAGATTGTAACCCCTAACTTTTATGAATAAAGATTTAATTTTCTCTAAGTGTTATTTTGAATAATAAGGTGTGGATTTGATATTACAAAAGCTAGAAAAATAGCTAGATTTGAGTAAATCTAAACCATTCTAGCTTCAACGGTTTCAGTTTAGTCACTTTTGAACCGGTCAAAGTTAGAAGTAGCCAGATTTAAGCAAATCTAGCCCGCGGGCTGTAAGATTAAATATCTACATTATGAAAGCAGTTAAAGCAGATATTTATAAAAAAGCGGTATATATATATATAATCAGTAAACGCTCCAGATATTCTATCCAGGCTCAATCGAGTTTCTAGTTCGAGGATATATATATAAGTAATAAAAAGTCACAGATCGACGATCCGGGCTTACCCACTCGACGCGACTCTAAACGTTAGTGAATATATATATATATATATATATATATATATATATATATATATATATATATAATATATATATATATATATAAGTAGTAAACGTCCAGATATTCTATCCAGGCTCAATCGAGTTTCTAGTTCAATATATATATATATATATATATATATATATATATATATATATATATATATATATATATATATATATATATAAGTAGTAGAAAGCTCAAAATTTTGAAAACTCTTATAGTGGGTTGCCAAGAAAACTTCAGATAGCTTTTGACACCTGAAAACTCGATTTTCACCGGTTAAACTTCAGTATGTTATAAAAAACGAGCTTACAAGTGTTTAGAAAAAATAATCACTCAGTTTAGAGCACTTTAGAAGAGGTTACAAGCTGAAATGGACAGAGTTTTCTCTCTTTTCTTCTTTTTTTTCTTACATTTTATGGCTGAAGGGGGGGTCTATTTATAGACCAAAAGTGTCGCGGGTCAACCCGCGGTAGCAGCAAGTCTACCCGCGGCTGCCCGAGCTGCCCCGGGCATTGTGGGTCCGCTCAAACCTTCATAACTTTTAATCTGCGAATCCGATGGAAGAATGACATACCATTCCGAAAACGACTTTCTGAGAGCTACGTAATGACATAGGCCTTACCCTTTTTCAAATCCGGGAAGATGGGTCTATGACCGAAATGGCATCTCTGGGTCTCCGCGGGCAGTCCGTTGAGCTGTTTTGTATAGTTTTCTCTCGGAAGTTAAGCTATGGTTCTTGTGAGACATCTTTTGACGCAATTTACATTAAAATGAGTTAATTTGATTTTAGTTGAGGTTGAGTTGGCAAAATGACCATTTTGCCCCTCCCGGGGTTATCTTCGATTTTGTCACAGTTGTAGCAGTCTTTTTTCAGGGTTATTTCCGAGATTGGCCTGCTGTTGACTCTGACTATACTCAGGGTTATCTCTAAGGTTGGCTTGACCTCCCGGGGTTATCTCTGGGGTTGGAACTTGTTGACTTATGTCATACTTTATCCTAAATGTTTTGATGAAGACTATATTATATTTCTAATCATGTTCTATGAAATTTCAGCAAAAGAAATGGCATTACAGGAGGAAAACATAAAGACTTGAAGTTATTGAAGGATGAAAGTCAAATTATGTCCTAGGAGATAAATGTAAGATCTTTACATTAATTGCTTATCAATACAAAGCTTTAGGACATTTGCATTATATGCGTATATAAATACTTTTTAAATGAAAAGTCTAGAAAATATTACTCGAAAATAATTTAATCCGTGAGAAAGTATTTACAAGATTTTGGTGTAAATGGATTTTAAATGTTGTACGCTGTTTGAAAATAAATTGCCATAAATTATGTTTCACATAATTGCATAATCTAAGGGATGTAATTAGATTTTCCACAGACCTAATTAATGTTAATAACTTAGTGATATATGGCAATAACTTAGTGATATACCAGTAGCCGCGAGATTGCATGATAATATGGAAAGTGAATCAACCTGCTTTTAATCACGTGAGATATTGTAATTCCAGAATTTTAGCTACGGACACATGTTTATATAAATATGATTCTAGCGAATTCCTTTATTCTCTCACAACAGTACTTTATATAAAATATATGACTGGAAATTATAAGGGATTTGATTAAATCACGTGACGAGCACATTATCAGGACTAAGCTTTCATCAATCACATAATCTATGCAATCTGTTCCAACGGTCCAATAATCAATTAAGCATTCAAGCAACGGTAAGATATTAAGTTGGTCTATAAAAGAGAATGGACTAATATTGAGAAAATACACGAAAAACATATAGAGCTTAATATAACTAAGAAAATATTCAACTATTTTTCTACTGCTTCTTCTTCACACTTCCAGTGCGATTACCATTGAAGAAGTAATATGTGTTTAATATATACACTGTTCTTGGAACGTAATACTGGTAATATCCTTCTTGTTCATCATTACATACTAGAGCCTTGCATTGTTAAGTGATTAATTGTTTTGATCAATAAACCTTTATTTGTATTTTAATTTTCATATAATTGATACTATCAAAATCTGTGTGGTAATCCGGTTTGGGTTACGGTTTTGTTGCAATCAAGTCCGAGGAAACATGGGTGCTTCAGAGCTCATAGCTGCACAAGGAGCAAGGGTGCTCAAGTATTTGAAACTTGTATTGTAATTAAAGTAAATTAATAAAAGTGAGTCTCCAATACTAGTTGGTATTGGACGTGGATTAGGCGACTATTATAGAGGGTAGTAGTTGAACCACGTAAAAAATTCTTGTGTTTGTGTGATTATTTATTGTGTTGAATTCTCTCATCATCTATTTAGCTAATCCTCAATCTAGCAGCCTGAATTCAAAATCAATAATTCTAGTAAATTAATTCAGAAACCTACAATCACATAATAACATTTTGAAATTCTATATCCAGTATTCTGATCATTTTTGCAAACTTACGAAATCAATTCAACATTCTGTTTTAACAATTTGGTATACAAGGATTTTCAATCCAGCACCCTGTATTGAATAAACAAAAGAATTTTTATCTGTTCAAAAGTTTGACATTGTTTGTTCCCACACTTATTCAACCCCTTCCCCCTTCTAAGTGTGCCTACTTAAATTTCATTTGGTATCAAAGCTTGACTCTACTTATTTTGGTCTTAAAGGTGACTTGTAGGGAAAGATTCTGACATGGCACAATTCGGGAACACTCATCAAGAAGGACAATCAGCAAATCGACCTCCATTGCTCTATGGAACGGAGAACTACAACTTCTGGAAATTCCGAATGAGGATCTACCTAAAACGAGATCTATGGGAATGGTGGGTGGTAGAGAATAGACCGGTCATTCCAAGGAAAAATGATGGTACTCCAAAAACTCTACTAGAAATGGACTCAACCGAAACCTATATGGTTTCGTATGATTCAAAGGCTATGAATACAATTCTCAGCGGCATGGTACAATCTGAAATAGATAAAACCTCATCATGCAACACAGTAAAGGAGATATGGGATACTCTAGTGATGAGTCATGAAGATACATCTAAAGTACGAGAAGTCAAGTTAAGCATGCTCATGCATGACTATGAAATGTTTAAACTACAGAAAGACGAAACGATCAAAATGGCTCAAACATGATTCCTAGTTCTTTTAAACTCCTTAAAGGTGCTTGACAAATCAATCCCACAAAGTGAAATCAACCGTAAGTTACTTCGGGCTATGCCCAAAAGGTTTGCATCCAAAATCACTACTCTTCAAGATTCTGTTAATATCTCATCCATGGATACCATGACTCTGTTTGGAGAATTAAAAGAATATGAACATCAATTAAAGAGATATGATGACGAGTAGGAAGTTCCTCGAAAGAAAGTGCTAGCTCTTAATGCAAGAATTGAAGAGGAACTTGAAGATAATTCAGACGATGAAATAGCTAGCCATGATCTCAAGAAGACTCAAAGGATTACTTCAAAGAAAGAAAAAAAAGGAAGAATGCACTCAATCTAAACAAACTCAAAAGCAAGCAAACTGAAGAAACATGTTTTGAATGTGGGCGACCAGTTCACTTCAAGAAGGATTGCTTCCAGTTTAAAAACAAAGGAAAGCTAGGCTCTAAAGAGTTCAAAAAGAACAAAGAATTCTTAACATGGAGTGATGATGAAGAATCCGAAGTGGAGATTGATGCAAACGATGAACTAGCTCACGTATGCTTCATGGGACTTGAAGGTGAATCCAGTGAGGTATATCTTTTTGATTTAAGTATTTTAAAACAAGAAAATGAAAAGCTAAAAGAAAAAATGTATACTTAAAAGATCTAGTAAACACGCTAATGGGTGAAAGTTGAATTACTAATAGACGAAAAGAAGGAAATAGAAAAAATAACACACACAAATGAAGAAAAAGTATTAGTTGCAAAAAATGACTATTTAGAGAACTATAACAAAATAATTTTTAACAAGGTAAAACAATTAAATGATGAAGTTAAAAAATTAACAAATGAAATAAAAATGAGAGATGTATGCATTGATGCATTTAGTGATGAGTCTCATAGTAAAACACCTCCAACTAATGAATTTCAAAAAGAAATAGAGTCACTAAAACTCTCTCTAGCTAAATTTGTACATGGTGAAGAAAACTTGAATGTCATGTTGGGTAAACAAATACCTAATTATGAAAAATAAGGAATTGGATATAATCCAATATATAAAAAGGAAGTAAAATGCTTAAGTCTAAATTATCATTTAAATTGAATTACTGTTCACCATTCACTACATGCAAAAATTATGGCACTAAAAGTCATCTAGAGATAAACTGTTCAAAGAAGAAAAATAACAATAAAAATAAAACATTATGGGTAAAGAAAAGTGATTTGATTTCAACTAACACAAATGGACCCAAAAAGATATAGGTACCAAAAAGATAAATTGCACTTTCTTTTAACAGGTATGTTTCAAGGCAAGAGTATCCTCACAAAAGTGGATTCTCGATAGTGGATGCTCCCGCAACATGACGGGTGACAAATCAAAGTTTATGGAGCTAAATCTTAAAAAGAAACATGGAATTGTCACTTTTGGAGACAATCGGTCATGTGAAATAGTCGTGAAAGGTAAAATCGGTAACAGTAAGGTTAATATTAATAATGTTCATCTTGTTAATGGTCTAGAATTTAATCTTATAAGTGTTAGTCAATTAATAGACAATGGACATCAAGTAAAATTTGAAAAAGATAAGTGTACAATTTCTCATGCTACTAACAATGCTACGTTAGTTGCGCAAAGAGAAAGGAATATATGGCATAGAAGGATGGGACTTGTTCATATGGATTTGATCAAAAAATTATCTTTAAATAATCTAGTAAAAGGATTATCCAAGATAAATTTTGAAAAGAAAGGTATATGTGATCCGTGTCAACTCGAAAAATAAGTAAGAACGTCATTCACAGCAAAGTACATGGTATCAACTTCCTCTCCTTTACAATTACTTCATCTTGATTTATTTGGACCAGAAAGGCATGCTAGTCTAAATGGTAAATTTTATGTATTTGTGATAGTTGATGATTTCTCTAGATACACATGGGTATTATTTCTTAAAACTAAAGATGAAGCATTTAAAGAATTTGAAAAACTAATAAGAAACTTGGAAACAAAATATAGCCTTAAACTTATAAAAATCAGAAGTGATCATGGCACTGAATTTTCAAAAGGATTTTGTTATATTCTGTGATCAAAAAGGAATTAGTCACGAGTTCTCAACACTAAGAACTCCTCAACAAAATGGAGTGGTAGAAAGAAAAAATCGAACCTTACAAGAGATAGCTAGAACTCTTATTCAAGGAAGTAAACTTCTAAAGAAATTTTGGGCCGAAGCTGTAAACACATCGTGTTATGTACTAAATAGAGTACTCATTCGTCCAATTATTTTGAAAACACCCTATGAACTATTAAATAATAAAATTTCAAATATAAGTTATTTCAAAGTCTTTGGATCTAAATGTTTTATTCTTAACACCAGTGATAACTTGGGTAAATTTGGTGCTAGATCATATGAGGAAATCTTCATTGGCTATTCTTAAAATAGTAAGTCATATCGCATATATAATGTTCAAAAGATGTGTATTGAAGAATCTATACATATTAAATTTAATGAGTTTAACAATGATCTTCCAAAAGATAGAGAAGAAGATGCAGGGAATCTAGAGATTGCTACAAATCCAGCCTATCATATAGAGCAAAATAGCAAGTCAAAGGAACCTATCCAGCAAGCTGGATTAGACGAACATCAGGACCATGAACCAGAAACTACTTCAAACATGGAAGAATCAATTCAGGATAATAATCTTTAGCAAGAAGAAATAATTCATGACATTCAATTGCCAAAATCAGCGAGATCCATCAAAAATCACCCTTAGAGAACATTATTGGCAATATAAATGAAGGAGTTACCACAAGAAGAAGAGTACAAAATCTTTATGTGTTTTCAGCATTTTTGTGACGTCCCCAAATTCAGACACTCATAACTCAAATTTGGTTCGTCACGTGCTAACTCTAATATCATACTAAAATCATTAACAACGGAAAGATAGAATAAATTACATTGTTATAATATAATTATTCCTGTAAAATCCCAAATTTTATGAATAAAGATTTAATTTTTTCGAAATATTATTTCAAAATTATGGTGTAGATTTGAGATAATGTTATAGTTATGGGTAATATTTATAAATTTTGCAAAGTACGCAAGTTGTTATATAATATTCGATTGGTCGGGAAATATTCGTGTAACAGGGAATATTCGTATGACGGAACAATCATTGGTGGACCCCACAACAGAATTATTATCGGATTGAAAAAATGACATAAATATTTTATGAAAATAACGGCGAAAGTTTTATCGTTAATTGTTGAAACACCCGGTGTTAAAAGTATAGTAATACACGTGGTTACATAGTAGCATACGATATTGATTATTGATGCTTATGTAAGAAGTCACTCAGTTTTGTTCAATTATTACTACAGTAATTGCTGCATAGTATCTCACGTTATTTGATTCAATTATTGTCAATATTTTATATATTATTAAATCAATAATTGAGATGACAGAGTTATTAATATTCTTATTTGTAATATTAACGATGTCTAGAAGTTCTGCCAAGGAGAGATTTGGTCACCTAATTGCGCGTCAATAGGGAGAAATTCTTATTGGAAAGCCCCCTCTTTCTTGGGAACGACCTGGTCGATTAATATTGTGAATTAGAATAATGATGATAAATGTTGTTAAATATATTGAGTCTTTTTATGAAGTCACGGAAGATTATATATATATATATATATATATATATATATATATATAAATTTTGTTTCATTAGTATTATTAATGTAATAAAACAGAAAATCTTTTTATATAAAACAGAATACTTTTATAAAGTTATTTGTTTTATTAGACTATAAATAGAATATATGATATTCTATTATGCATAGTATTTGCATAGTGTTTGCATAGTAAAATCTTTTTATATAAAACAAAATACATTTATAAAGTAATTTATTTTGTTAGACTATAAATAGAATATATAATATTCTATTATGCATAGTGTTTGTATAGTGCCTGCATAGTGTTTGCATAGTAAATTTTTTTTTATATAAAACAGAATATTTTTATAAAGTTATTCGTTTTATTAGATTAAAAATAGAATATATTATATTTTATTTAAAAAAATTTGTTTTATTATAATATTTTATTAATACTGCATAGTAAATCAATATGGACCGTCCATTTAAAAGTAAATCAATATGGACCGTTCATGAATTAGTTATTATTCAGTCCATTCTCCTATAAATAGAAGTCCATTCCTTCATTATTTCTTACGAATTCACTGAAACTCTTGATAGAGAAACTATAGAGAGAAAGAAGAAAAGTATTCTGCTACTTCACTACTCTTATATCCAGTTTCTTCTAAAGTAAGGGGTATTATTTCTTTCGTATTCATGAAGAGAACTTCTGTTATTCCATTCTTTATTATTATGTTAGAATAACCTGTATATGCGAAATACCGCATACATGGTAAAATTCTTCTGTTATTCTATTCCTTATTATTCTGTTGGAATAACCTGTATATGCGAAGTACCGCATACATGGTGAAATTCTTCTGTTATTCTATTCTTTATTATTCTATTGGAATATCCTATCTGTGCGAATTACGCATGACCTGGTTCCATTATTTATTATTATATTGGAATAACATGTCTGTGCAGTCTATCGCATGCATGGTGAATTCTGTTGTTATTCTATTCTTTATTATTCTGTCAGAATATCCTATCTGTACGTTTACGCATGACCTGGTTCCATTATTTATTATTCTGTTGGAATAACCTGTCTGTGCGGTCTATCGCATGAATTGTGAATTCTTTTGTTATTCCATTCTTTATTATTCTGTTGGAATAACCTATCTATGTGGATTACCACATGCATGGTGAATGATCCTTTGTATTCATTCCTTATTAAATTGTAAAAATGATCTGTCTACGTGGATTATCGCATGGCGGGTGAAAATCCATTTGCAGTTTCATATATTCTATTATAATCAGTTGGTTAAAGCTTTGGCTTCTATACTCCATGAAATTAGTAGAATATCCTGGATATTTGCGCTTCATCCAGTATCTTTTCATGGAAACATTCTTCTGAGCATTCTTGAGTTTTACCCCACAAAGCAGTATCATGTTGACAATTTGGACGTTATTGGTTCCTGGATAAATTAATTCTTGAACTTGTTTTATTGAATTCTTATATCATTGTCATCATCCTCATGTTTATATTATGTTGAAAGTCATATGTGGCTTGTAGTGCATAGATGGATTTGGTATAATTATGACCAGGGATTATTCGGTATAATCATGACCGTAATATTATAAATGATGTGGTAAAAGTCCTCATTGGCCCGTAGTGCATTGATGGACAGTTGTTGGCATGATCATGACCATTGATGAATACACGAATATCCTTGGCCCGTAGTGCATGGATAATTTGTGGTTGTGATACTAATGAATATCCTTGGCTGTAGTGCAGGGTTGATGTGGATTATTTATTAAGCTGAGTCCCAGCGATAAAAGTGATGAAAAACCTTTTAAACCATAAAAGATAGTAGATTTTATTCTCTACTTGACTCTTTTAATGGATTGCTTGTTCCGCTGCAGTTAAACTTGATGTTTGTTATATTGTATCAGTTTAACACTGTTGAAGGCTAACGATAATTTATTCTGCATTATCTTAGTCATAATATTTCTTACTGGGCTAGTTGAGCTCAACCTTTTACTTTCATTGTTCTCTTCAGGAAATGAGAACGTAGCAGGGACTAGTCGGGGAACGGAGTGACGGTCCAGATGATAGCATTAGTAGTCCTCACTATTCTATGAAATAGTGTGATAATAAATGTATTGAGGACTTATTTTGAGTTTGAATACTGTCTAGAAGACAATATTTGTATTAAAACTCACAGCTCATGTTGTATATTTAAGATTGTATTTTTATTCTGTACCATGTATTTGGCGACCCAAGATGGGTGATTTATACATGTTTTGGGGGCATCACAATTCTCGTCCCAAGGGTTTGTAATTTAAGCATCTCTTACATACCTTAAACATAATGAAACATAGTTTAGATATAACTAATACATACACAACTTATATCATTACATGAACATAATAATCTCTACTAAATATAAACTACTTTATAGCTTTGCCCTTGCCCTTATCAATGCATGAGGGACCACCTTGCTCTACCTTAACTGAAATGTTTTTAGAGAAAGCAAGAATGAGCAAAAAGTTTGCTCAACAAGTAATATAGCAATAAGGGTGTTCAATATAGTTTTTAAATTTCTCAAGGGTACAACAGTAATGATAGTTCAAGATAGCAAGAAGTATCCATGGTTCTCAACAATAGTCTCTAAGGACAGAAAATATCAATAAGATTCGATACATAATTAGTTCGAGATTTCAAATTTATGAATACTGAGCAGTCACTAAAGACTATGAACTTCTCTTAGAATTAACAGTAATAAACTGATAATTCAACAAAACGAGTACAACAGGTGATCAGCCTAAATTACCATATGTCATGCATAACATTTAATCATACTCATGTGCGCACGTCGGTCTCCCGACAATTATAGTTTTCCCTTCAAAGAAGGTTGTTCATCTCAGTCAATACAAGATTCCGCACCAATCAATTGGTTTGGATCGCTTTTGAATTATGATTTAGGTCTAGCCAAATCAATTGGCATAGACCACTCTTTAAATTTATATACGAACAATTATAAGTTCAATAATTGAATCCAAGTTCAAGAATAAACAACTCTATTCTATCTATGAAGTATTATGTCATAGGATAAGAATCATGCTTTCAATTATTTACTTGTACAACCAAAAATAGTACAAGCTCAAGTAATGCTCAATAAAGAGTAGGGTTCGAGTACTTGCCTTACGCATAGTTTACCAAAGTAAAGCTTAATACAACTCCAATGAACTATAATATCCTATTCATGTTTAATCACATTAGTTATACAAGTTCAACATGTACACCTACTAACTTAATTTATTATGATACACAAGTGTAATTCATCAATACTAAATATATATTGCTAGTCTTCTCTAGTCGCATAATCTCATACGTATGTCATCACATAACATGAAAATTAGTTTCTAATATACTATGTCATTTAAAGAACATAGTTTGAAATCACATTTTGACTTTAAAGTTGTAAACACTTATCCAACATAGGATCCTTTCATTAACATGTTTATTAACATATGAATACTATACTGGACATGTATTACAGATTAGGGTAACAATATAAGCATGCACCATCCCCCAAATTAACAACAGAAAACTAATCCTACTGTAGGGTGGCGCGGCCGCGCTTGGTTTATACTAAAGAGTGGCGTGGTCGCGCTGCTCCTGGTGCAAACCAAGACTGCTAAACTAAAGCTAGGCCAGACTTGCACACCCAAACACGTTTAGGATGACACTTCCATAATCATACATGTTATGCTATCTATCAATAGGTTTGATCTCTTTTATAACTTGTTCCTTACATGATTTGTCAAATCTCACAAAATCAAGACTTCACATGTTGATTTAACAAAGTCCTTCATGTCTAGTTATTATATTCATACAATGAGATCAATAAGTCTTCATTAAACATGCTTTCATTAGATTAGTCATGTATTTCATGTTTGTATAACTCTACTTCATTTAGACTTGATCTAACCATTCCCAACTACTTTATAATGCATATGATAAGCTAGCATGCTTGTCAATCATGTCTACATGCATGACACACCTAATCATAATGTCACATACTAGAATACTTGTAATGTAGTTAATAACAAAACTAGTTTTCAAAGTTTCTTTTGAAAATCTCATGTTAAGTGTGACGCCCCCAAAATAGGTATACAACACCCATTCTGAGTCGCCAAAATACATGGTATAGAAACAACTACATCTTTACTATTACAACATAAGAACTATGAGTTTAAATATAAATATTGTCATCTAGACAATATCCACACTCAAATAAGTCTTCATTACAATTATTGATACATTAATTCACAAAAATGGTGAGGACTACTAAAATAACTTCTAGAATCATCATTCCATACCCCTACTAGTACTCGCTACATTCTCGCCTCCTGAGAAAAATGGAACAAAAAGAAAAAGGGTGAGCTCAACTAGCCCAGTAAAGGACATTATGACTAAGATAATACAGAACAAATTATCGTTAGTCTTTAACAGGGAAAAATCTAATAGAATACAATAGATAACAAGTTTTAAATCAATATTCGTAGCAAAAAATAATAATTCATAGAAGAGTAACGTAGAGAATAAAATCTACGATTATCTATGAATTTAAAAGTCCATCATCAACATTTTATCCCTGTAACATCAATCAATATTCATCTTTGCACTACAAGCCAAAGATATTCATCAGTTGGTCATGTTCATCTAACCACCTGTTCATCTTTGCACTACGGGCCAAAGATATTCATCAGAAATTATTCATCTTTGCATTACAGGCCAAAGATATTCAGTTATATCATCATTTAGGACTGAGGATGGTGAGAAATATTTTAAAGAAAACGAATCCAGTGAAACAAAAGAGTAAATATTAAGGATTCGTATTTCAGCTATTCCATGTCCAAAAATACCTCATAAATAATCACAGTGGAGTAAAATTCAAGAATGATCAAAATATGGATACAATCAAAGCTAGTATCCACAATAGATATTTTGGACGAACTTTTTTTTTATTTTTCGGTGAATAGTAACTCGTGAATAGTAACCCCGACATTAAAAGTTCTAAATTTGATAAAAATTTCCAACCAATATTTCTGTATAATGATATTGAAGAAATAATATTATTTTCGAATAAAACAACATCCCTTACCTCGTAAAGACAGTACTTCTAGTTGAAACACCGGATATATGCTATGACTTGAACTTGCGCCGTATAGCAACACTCAAAGTATTAAAATACTCACAAGAATACACTCAATATATCGGGAGAGAAAGAGAGAGAAGATTTCAGTTTCTGGTGTGATTTTCAATTCTAACCTAAGCACCCTATTTATAAGAAAATGCTTAGAACACCAAAGCAGAAAATTTAATAAAATATTAATATAATTAAATTTTTGTCAAGCCCACCTTTGAAGATCTGAATTCAGATCATTTATAACACATGTGAGCCCACTAATTGAACAAAAGACGTTTTTCTCAAAATAATTAACTAAAACTCTCAAAAATTAATTATTTCAGAACTTCAATAATTCATAACAAATAGCTCTTTTGTCAGAAAATTCAAATCTCGCGATTTTCTATAAGAAATTCAATTCTCTACAACTTTGCAGAAGAAAGTTTTTTTAAATTCCAAACAAAAATTGACCGAAATCCATAATCGGACGATTTTACAGGCTATAATCAAATTTCAGTCAATTACTGGGGTCCACCGACACACAAAACACGTGTTAATCATTTAATGCCACAAAATACTCTTCCTCCTCATATACTCATATATCCCACATTCATTGTAAAAATATTACCATTAATATATTATAATAATATAATAAAATATTATTTTATCAGAAAAGATAAAATATCAATTTTTTAACAATTGTCATTTTAAAATTTTTTCCCATCTATATCCACATAAAATGAATATTTTTCTCATCATATAAATCAATAATTAATTATTCACAAATAATATTACAGAATCACAGTACTGGCAACCAGGCCGTTCCCAAGAAATAGGGGCTTTCCAATAAGAATTTCTCCTTACTGGCGCGCAATTAGGTGACCAAACCTCTCCTTAGACAGAACTTTCTAGACATCGCCAATAATGTTATCTAATAATATTATTCAGATAATATGAATTATTGCTCTGATAATAAAAAATATTGTATAGTGACAATTATTAAAACAACAGTAATATAAAATATCAACGCAGCAATTATTGAATCAATAAAATAAAATACTGAACAGTAATTACTGTAACCATTATTGAGTAGTGCCTTCTTATGTAAGAATCAATAATTGGTGCAATACAGTGTGCTACTGTACAACAACGCGTATTACTGTGTTTTAACCACCGGGTATTCTAACAGTATTAATGGTAACAACTACGCCATTATTTATAAACAACTTATACTTGTCGTTTTTTTCATCCAATCGCTTTTTGTTATGGGGCCCACAAAAGACTGCGCCGTCGAACGAATATTCCCCGACAGGAAGAATATTCCACGACCAAACGAATATTTCCCGACAACAATGAATATTTTATAACCAGCTGCTTATTTGAAATATTTGCGTATTTTACCCATAACTAACCTCATTAATCAATTTAACCCTTACTATTTCAAATAATAAATAGAGGAAATTAAATTTCATTTATTAATAATTTGGGGTCTTACAACCTCCACTTCTTATGAAATTTCGTCCTCGAAATTGACGTATGTACCTGGTGTTTCGAAAAAAAGAGGATACCTCACTTTCATTTCTGTTTCCAACTCCCAGGTCATTTCCTCAATAGCATGGTTTCTCCACAAAACTTTAACTTGTGGTATGACCTTCGTGCGTAGGACATGCTCCTTCCTATCCAAGATCTTGACAGGTATCTCTTCGTACGTTAAGTCTTCAGCTATCTAGTCCGGTTCTAACTCAATAATGTTGTTTGGGTCTTTCATATATTTACATAACACAGATATATGAAAAACATTATGAACACGAGACATACTTGGAGGTAACGCGAGTCTATAGGCCACATTTCCTACTCGGTCAAGAATATGAAATGGACCAATAAATTGTGGATTGAGCTTTCCTCTCTTTCCAAATTTCGTAACTCCTTTCCATGGAGCCACACGCAACAATACATGATCCCCAATGTCAAATTTCACGTCCTTTCGATGAAGATCCGCATAACTCTTTTGTCGATCCTGTGCCGTTTGTATACGTTGTCGAATCGTTTGGATCTTCTCTGTAGTCATTCGTACCAACTCTGGTCCTAACAACGTTGCTTCTACCACCTCATCCCAACATACTGGAGAGCGGCACTTTCGTCCATACAATGCTTCAAATGGAGCCACACCTATACTTGCCTGATAACTGTTATTGTAGGAGAATTCCACCAATGGTAGGTACTTATCCCAACTCCCTTTGAAATCTAGGACACAAAGTCTTAATAGATCTTCAAGAGTTTGAATAGTCCTCTCTGATTGCCCCTCCGTTTGAGGATCGTATGCCGAACTAAATCGTAAATCCGTGCCCATAGCTTTTTGCAAGCTAACCCAAAATCTTGAAGTGAATCTTGGATCATGATCCGAAACTATGGATATTGGCATGCCATGCAGTCTCACAATCTCATCTACATATATACGAGCAAGATGTTCAAGGGAATAAGTCTCCCGTATCGGTAAGAAATGAGCAGACTTGGTTAATCTATCAACAATAACCCAAATAGCATTTATGCCTTGAGAAACCGTGGGAAAACCTGTAACAAAATCCATGGTAATGTGTTTCCACATCCATTTCAGAATCTCAAGTGGTTGCAATGGACCCTTTGGCACTTGATGCTCCGCCTTTACATGTTGACAAGTTAAACGCCTCGAGATAAACTTTGCAATCTCTCTCTTCATATTGTTCCACCAAAATGTATGTCGAAGATCACCATACATTTTGGTACTGGATGGATTACAAATGGTGTATTGTGTGCCTCCATCATGATCTTGTACTTTAAATCAGAATCGTTAGGAACACAAAGTCTGGAGTGGACTCGAAGTATTCCTTCTTCATCGATTCTTGCTTCTGGAATAACACCTTCTTGTACTTTCTTCTTCATACGCATCAGCTCCGGGTATGTGGATTGAGCAACTTTAACTTTGGTTCTATGCGTATACTTGACATCATCGCACTCGTTCCTGCATATGATCTTCTACTCAACGTGTCAGCTACCACGTTTGCTTTTCCAGGATGGTATTGAATAGTATGGTCGTAATCTTTCAACAGCTCAAGCCAACGTCGTTGCCGCATGTTGAGTTCTTTTTGGGTGAAGAAATATTTGAGACTTTTATGGTCTGAATATATCTCCACTTTCTCCCCATATAGATAGTGCCTCCAGATCTTTAGCGCGAAAATGACTGCTGCCAACTCTAGATCATGAGTAGGATAATTCCTCTCATATTCTTTAAGTTGTCGCGAGGCATAGGCTATAACTTTCCCACGTTGCATGAGTACGCATCCTAGCCCTTTGCCTGAAGCATCGCTGTAGATAACAAATCCATCTGAACCAGATGGTATGGTCAAAACAGGTGCCGAAATGAGTCGCCTTTTAAGCTCTTGAAAACTCTTCTCGCATTCCTTGCTCCATACGAATTTGATATCTTTTCGAGTCAGCTGAGTTAACGGGGTAGTGATTCGAGAAAACCCTTCCACGAATCTCCGATAATAACCAGCTAAGCCCAGAAAGCTACGTACTTCGGTCACCGTCTTTGGTTGCTCCCAACTTTGTATTGCTTCAATCTTCGCCGGGTCAACAGATACTCCATGTTTTGACACCACGTGCCCTAGGAATGCTACTTCCTCAAGCCAGAACTCGCATTTCTTCACCTTAGCATATAACTTATTTTCACGCAGCCTTTGGAGTACCAGCTTCAAATGGTGCTCATGATCTTCACGACTTTTGTAATATATGAGGATGTCATCAATAAAGACAACAATGAACTAATCCAAATAATCCTTGAATACTCGGTTCATCATATCCATGAAAGTTACAGGAGCATTAGTTAATCCAAAAGACATGACTAAGAATTCATAATGCCCGTACCGAGTTCTGAAGGCAGTCTTCAGAATATCCTCAGTTTTAACCTTCAGCTGATGATATCCAGAATGAAGATCGATCTTTGAAAAGAATTGTGCTCCTTGTAACTGGTCAAACAGGTCATCAATACGAGGTAGCGGATACCTATTCTTGATAGTGACATGGTTCAATTCCCGATAGTCAATACAAAGTCGCATACTCCCGTCTTTCTTCTTTACAAATAAAACAGGAGCACCCCAAGGAGATGTACTAGGACAAATGAAACCGATGTCTAACAACTCCTGTAGTTGGACCTTTAGCTCCTGAAGTTCAATAGGAGCCATTCGATATGGGGTTTTAGAAATGGGCTTTGTACCAGGTTCAAGATCAGTAAAGAATTCAACTTCACATTCTGGGGGTAGACCGGGAAGTTCTTCAGGAAATACGTCAGGAAAGTCAATAACAACAGGAATATTACTCAAATATGACGTGTCTTTATTCAAATCCATAACATGGGTTAAGAAAGCTTGACATCCGTTTTTTAATAAACAAATAGTTTTATGACTTGATATAACAGTGATTAATTTTAATGGCTTAGTGTTTGAATTCGCACAACAGGTTGGTTAGGAATATGAAAACTAACAACCTTACGAAAACAATCAATTTTGGCATAATGAGTAGTTAACCAATCAATCCCTAAAATCATATCAAAAGCAAGTATCTTTAAAGAGATAAGGTCAACAGGTAAGGTGATAGTGCCAACTTGGATCAAACAAGATTTATAAACAGTGGATGTGATGAAAGTTTCTCCCAACGGAGTCTCCACAGATAAATCAAAGTCTAACTTCTTCGGAGTCAAGTTTAAACGTTGAGCACAAGCAGGAGAAATAAATGAATGGGTAGCACCAGTATCTAGCAAGGTATAAACTTCGCATGAATTTATGATTAGCTTACCCGTGATCACATCGTTTGGGTTCCTCGCATGTTGACCAGTCACGACAAACGCTCTTCTAGGAACCGTTGACTTTGTCTTTTCTGAGACAGCTTTTTGAGTCACCATCCCCGCTGGACTTGGTTTCGCTACAGTGTAATCTCGAGCGATATGTCCTTCTTTTCCACAATTATAACATACCTTAAACTGTTGTGGGCAGTTTGGGCTGATATGTCCTTCTTTTCTGCACTTATAGTATATAACCGGTGGTCGTTCTCCTCCCTTGGAACTAGTTGCTGCTGGTGCTGACGTCTTCGTATTGTCATTGTTGAATCTCCTCTTTTTGAAATCTCCTCCCGACTCGCTTCTTCTATTTTCATAGCCACGATTACCATCACAGTGGTTGCCGTTCTTGTTTGTATTTTTCTTTCTCCGCTGGTTATCATTGTTCTGATGACGGTTGTCACCAATATAATCCTAGTTGTGGTCCCTTGGTTGACCGTACTCGTTATCTCGCTCTAATAATTGAGCCCTGTTGACAACATCTGAATAGAGAGAAAATTTATGAGAAATGAGATATTGACGTATGCTGGGTTTCAAACCTCTCAGAAACATCCGCGTCATTCGTTCCTCATTCTCCACCAAATGAGGTGCAAACCTGGACAACTCTGCAAACTTCACCTCGTACTGGGACACCGTCATGTTATTCTGCTCCAGTCTAATAAACTCTACCTCCTTCATATGACGAATACTTTCAGGAAAGTACTTGTCATTAAATAGTTTCTGAAATGTCTCCCAAAACATGCTGAGTGCGGCTGGATGGGTAGGTTTCACAGACTCCCACCAGTAGTCCGCCTCGCCACGGAACATAAAGGTGGCGAATGGAACCTTCTGTTCCTCCATGCATCCCAAGACATCGAATATCTTGGTAATTTGCTTGACCCACGTTTCCGCCATGATCGGATCCGACTTTCCCTTAAATTCTGGTGGTCCCAATTCTTTGAACTGCTTGGTTGTGACAAACCGTGAATTGCTATCATTTCCTCCTGTATTTTGAACACGAGTCTCCCTCGTCTGGTTTTGCATGAATTGCAAAAAGCTTCTAAACATCCCATCGTTCATCATCTGCTCATTGGTGTTGCTCACAGGAGGAACATTGCCAACTTGTTGCACGTTCTCCTCGTTGGTGAGCACAGGTGTCTTCACGGTCTCATTTACTCCACTGTTAACATTCTCAGTCGACATTCTCAAATACTGCCATAAAACATGGGTTAATTAAATAAATTAACAAATTACATAATACCTCTATATTATGACCGACCAACAAATAAGCTTAGGTAGGACACACTAGCGAAGGATTTACTCGTCTCTCCCCTCCTAGTTCTATTCCCCGATCTCCACCAGAGATCATATCCCTAAGCTCTGATACCAACTGTGACGCCCCCAAAATAGGTATACAACACCCATTCTGAGTCGTCAAAATACATGGTATAGAAACAACTACATCTTTACTATTACAACATAAGAACTGTGAGTTTAAATACAAATATTGTCATCTAGACAATATCCACACTCAAATAAGTCTTCATTACAATTATTGATACATTAATTCATAAAAATGGTGAGGACTACTAAAATAACTTCTAGAACCATCATTCCATACCCCTACTAGTACTCGCTACATTTTCGCCTCCTGAGAAAAATGGAACAAAAAGGAAAAGGGTGAGCTCAACTAGCCCAGTAAAGAACATTATGACTAAGATAATACAAAATAAATTATCGTTAATCTTCAACAGGGAAAAATCTAATAGAATACAATAGACAACAAGTTTTAAATCAATATTCGCAGCAAAAAATAATAATTCATAGAAGAGTTACGTAGAGAATGAAATCTACGATTATCTATGAATTTAAAAGTCCATCATCAGCATTTTATCCGTGTAACATCAATCAATATTCATCTTTGCACTACAAGCCAAAGATATTCATCAGTTGGTCATGTTCATCTAAACACCTGTTCATCTTTGCACTACGGGCCAAAGATATTCATCAGAAATCATTCATCTTTGCACTACAGGCCAAAGATATTCAGTTATATCATCATTTAGGACTGAGGATGATGAGAAATATTTTAAAAAAAATGAATCCAGTGAAACAAAAGAGTAAATATTAAGGATTCGTATTTCAGCTATTCTATGTCCAAAAATACCTCATAAATAATCATAGTGGAGTAAAATTCAAGAATGATCAAAACATGGATACAATCAAAGCTAGTATCCAGAATAGATATTTTGGACGAAAAGAAGAAAATTTTATTTTTTGGTGAATAGTAACTCATGAATAGTAGCCCCGACATTAAAAGTTCTAAATTTGATAAAAAATTCCAACCAATATTTCTGCATAATGATATTGAAGAAATAGTATCATTTTCGAATAAAATAACATCCCTTACCTCGTAAAGACAGTACTTCTAGTTGAAACACCAGATATAAGCTATGACTTGAACTTGCACCGTATAGCAACACTCAAAGTATTAAAATACTCACAAGAATACGCTCAATATATCGAGAGAGAAAGAGATAGAAGATTTCAGTTTCTGGTATGATTTTTAATTCTAACCTAAGCACCCTATTTATAGAAAAATGATTAGAACACCAAAGCAGAAAATTTAATAAAATATTAATATAATTAAATTTTTGTCAAGCCCACCTTTGAAGATCTAAATTCAGATCATTTATAACACATGTGAGCCCACTAATTGCACAAAAAACGTTTTTCTCAAAATAATTAACTAAAACTCCCAAAAATCAATTATTTCGGAACTTCGGAACTTCAATAATTCATAACAAATAGCCCTTTTGTCAGAAAATTCGAATCTCGCAATTTTTTATAGGTAATTCAATTCTCTACAACTTTATAGAAGAAATTTTTTCCAAATTCTAAACAGAAATTGACCGAAATCCACAATCGGACGATTTTACAAGCTATAATCAAATTTCAGTCAATTATTAGGGTCCACCGACACACAAAACATGTGTTAATCATTTAATGCCACAAAATACTCTTCCTCCTCATATACTCATATCCCACATTTATTGTAAAATATCACCATTAATATATTATAATAATATAATAAAATATTATTTTATCAGAAAAGATAAAATACCAATTTTTTAACAATTGTCATTTTAAAAATTTTCTCCATCTATATCTACATAAAATGAATATTTTTCTCATTATATAAATTAATAATTAATTATTCACAAATAATATTACAGAATCACAGTATTGGCAATCAGACCGTTCCCAGGAAAGATGGGGCTTTTCAATAAGGATTTCTCCTTACTGACGCGTAATTAGGTGACCAAACCTCTCCTTAGACAGAACTTTCTAGACATTGCCAATAATGTTATCTAATAATATTATTCAGATAATATGAATTATTTCTCCGATAATAAAAAATACTGTATAGTGACAATTATTGAAACAACAATAATATAAAATATCAACGCAGCAATTATTGAATCAATAAAATAAAATACTGAACAATAATTACTGTAACCATTATTGAGTAGTGCATTCTTACGTAAGAATCAATAATTGGTGCAATACAGTGTGCTACTGTGTAACAACGCGTATTACTGTGTTTTAACCACCGGGTATTCCAACAGTATTAACAGTAACAACTACGTCGTTATTTATAAACAACTTATACTTGTCGTTTTCTTCATCCAATCGCTTTCCGTTATGGGGTCCACAAAAGACTGCGCCGTCGTACGAATATTCCACGACCAAACGAATATTCTCCGACAACAATGAATATTATATAACCACCTGGTTATTTAAAATATTTGCGCATTTTACCCATAACTAACCTCATTAATCAATTTAACCCTTACTATTTCAAATAATAAGTAGAGGAAATTAAATTTTATTTATTAATAATTTGGGGCCTTACATTAAGTCACCAAGCATGCAAAGTCACTTCATTTACTATACATCATGCTCTCATATATACATATTAGACCATATAAACATGCTCACAAGTTCCTATATAGTTTATCAAGTTTGTATTTAAAACTTTAAGTGTCCCTTAGTAAAACTTATTCAAGTATGCAAGATAAGTCCACATATTCTATAGCATACTTTCATAATCACACAATAGATCACATGAGCATGTTTTGAAGTTTAAAACTTAATATATGCATAGTTCATGTACACATAGCTAGTATAGTCTTTTACTTGCATTTTCCCTTTTAAATCATGCTTGAATACACTATACCATCTCTAACAATGTAAACTAACATATTGGTCACATATCAATGTATATCAGAACTTGATACATTTGTACATAAGGTCAGAACATGTATTACACAATGGTTATCAAAACTAG
Source organism: Panax notoginseng (assembly GCA_016801055.1). Lineage (NCBI taxonomy): Eukaryota > Viridiplantae > Streptophyta > Magnoliopsida > Apiales > Araliaceae > Panax > Panax notoginseng. The sequence continues at coordinate 185,806,999 of CM029014.1, forward strand.
TTTCCAAATCCTTATACATCTTTTGAATACGCACATCAAACCAAGTTACAAAGACTTACTATATATTAAGCAACATAATTCTCTAGCTTAGGGTCATCTATATGCATATTTAAACCAACCTAATGTGTTCATCATAACACTGGATCACTAAAGCAATATCCAAGGCAGACACCCCGCGCGGTATTAAGTTATAGAAGTGGCGTGGCCGCGCCACTTCGTCCAGAGACAAAAATAATGGCTCTGCTTCTGTAAAGCCTTTACACAAGTATTGCCAATTCTATAACCAGACTAACTTCAACACTTCAGAGCATACATACCAACTCAGACAACATAGTGACATGCTAATTCATACAATTTGACAGAGAATTCATGTAATTGCTAAAAATTTGACCAAACTTAAATTAAGAACAAAAATAGAATTTATACCTCCTTGAAGCTTGAATTGAACTCCCTCACTCCTCTGATTATACTTTCTCAATTCTCAGCAACTCACACTCTCATTTTATACTTATCAGACAAATTTTCAAACACTGAGGAATGAGAAGAATAGGGTGCTTTATATAGAAAATTTGTTACCCAGTCATTGCTCTTACACTATGGTTTGATTCAATGGAAATTAGGAGGAAACAAAGAGTATACAGAAGTTGGCCAACCACTATTTCATAGCCATCATCACAGCTCATTGCTAGCTTCATCATCTTCCTCTAGCCTTTTAGTTTTGCTGAGTTTTACGCAACAGTAGGGAGGATAGGTCATTGGTCTAATACGCGGCTAATAACTGAGACTTTTAATTTGGGACAAGGTTTTAAATCTCAGCAACTTGGTTAATAATGCGTAGTTTGGTTCTTTAGACTTCCAAAATGTAATTTTAATGTGTTAATGCTATTACACAATAGAAAGTTATGGATTATTTATATATCCACATCATATAATCCATGTACATTAATCTAGTGCAATTAATATTTATAACATGCATGGACTCAATTTAATTGGTCACTAATAATTCTATATCTCCTTAAAATTTTATTTTTCCAATTAGACTCACTTATTGAAATAAATTTTATTTCTTTGATATAGTTTCTATTTATGTAATTATTTATGTAACTTATAATTCTTTTCATCTTACTATATAGTTTCTATATATTATATAGTTACTTTAAAGTGTCACATTACACTTTCTTTTTAATATAAGTACTACATATTACCACATATCTTGCACACATCAATTAGATGAGTAAGTATAATTCTAATTATATGAATTACTTCACTCATTAGTATTCTATTATTCATAATAACAATTAATTAATAATATAATATTAATTAATCAATCACTTCTTAATTTATCAATTCTATAATTAAATTCAACCATTCAAATTTCCATTCTCATGTCACACAAGGCATTTCACAACTCTCATCACAACTCCACATTTTTCTCAATTCTTATAAATTCAAATTGAATTAATTGAATTACTCATCTCACAACACATCAATATTTATATTCAAATAAATATTCGTTTTCTTAATATATCAAAATAATATTTATTCATGGAATTCATGGTTCTTACAATTTTTATCTCAAACTAAACCAAAGAATGCCAAAGAATCCATTCTTGACGAAAATTGGTTACTAGCAATGCAAGAAGAGCTACAACAATTTGAAAGATGTCAAGTCTGGGAGTTAATGCCTCCTCCAAAAGATGTATCTATTATTGAACTAAATGGGTGTTAAAAAACAAGCTTGATGAGTATGGAACAATTACAAGAAACAAGGCTAGACTAGTGACTAAAGGATACAACCAACAAGAAGGGATAGACTATGAAGAAACATTTGCCACTGTGGCTCGTTTGGAATCTATCCGGATATTGTTGGCCTTCGCATGCTTCAGAAAGTTCACCAAATGGATGTAAAAAGCGTCTTCCTCAATGGATATATAAATGAAGAAGCATACGTAAAACAACCTCCTGGATTTGAGCATGAAAAGTTCTCATGTTACGTATACAAACTAAAGAAGGCACTCTATGGACTAAAACAAGCTCCAAGAGCTTGGTATGAGAGGTTGAGTAAGTACCTCCTATCAAATGGCTTCACCTCCTATCAAATGGCTTCATAAGAAGTAAAATCGATTTTATATTATTTATTAAACTTCAAAATAAAGATATCATCCTTGTAAAAATATATGTAGACGATATAATATTTGGTGCTACTAATGATTTTCTTTGTGAGTGATTCTCAAAATGCATGCACAAGGAGTTTCATATGAGCTTAATGGGAGAACTCAATTATTGTCTGGGTCTCCAAATCAAGCAAAATCATGAAGGTATCTACATTCATCAAACCAAATATATAAAAGAACTACTCAAGAGATTCAGATTTGATAAATCAAATTCAAAAGCCACACAAATGAGCAAATCGATAAAACTCACAGCAGATGATAAAGGTACGGATATAGAAATAACGAAATATAGAGGTATGATCGGATCTTTATTATATTTAACTGCATCTAGACCTGATATAATGTACAATGTATGTCTATGTGCTCGTTTTCAAGTAAAACCTAAAGAATCACATTTGCAAGCTGTTAAACGAATATTTAAATATTTGAGTGGTACTACGAATTTAGGTTTATTTTACCCAAAGGGCAATAATTTTGATCTAATGGGTTACTCAGACGCTGACTATGAAGGCTGTCAAATAGATAGAAAAAGTACAAGCGATGCATGTACATTTCTGGGACAAAGTCTTGTTTCATAGCATAGTAAGAAGCAATCATCAGTTGCACTATCCACTACTGAGGGTGAATATTTAGCAGTAGGAAGTTGCTATTCTCAAATTCTATGGATGCGTCAAACATTATGTGACTTTGATATTTTATGTGAAAATGTGCCTATATACTGTGATAATACGAGCACCATTGATATTTCTAAAAATCTAGTTTTACACACACGCAAAAAACATATAGAAGTCCGACACCATTTTCTTAGGGACAATGTGTCCAAAGGCTTAATAAAATTAATCTTTATCCCAACTGAGCACCAATTAGCAGACATATTCACAAAAACCTTGGGTGAAGAAAGATTTTGTACTCTAGGAAGAGAACTTGGTATATATCTGGTATAGATATATATGGTCTACAACTTTTAAGGAAATCAGGCATGCACAAAATATATCACTGCATGATTTGCTACTTTAAATAAAATAAAATCTATTCAGATCCTTCTTACCGAACACGACTAGATGTCTTCCTAGACCTCGGTAACACGCACACACTTTAAATCTCAATCTTACTTTACTATTTTTGCCTCCTCCATCTCTCATACCTTTTTCGTCTCTCCAACCGCTCCAGTAACCCTCTCTTTCTCTCCCCAAACCCTCTTTGTCACAATGCGAACTCGACTTGCTAAACGCCTACAAGATGAATCTAACGACGATCTACCTCTTCCCTTTCCTCCTTCTCGGCCTCCTGTACGTTCATCACGAAAACTGAAATAGAAGTAACCATTGGTAACCACCATCTCTGGTGACTCTTCCTTCTCTGAAGAATCTGACACAAGTCTTCCATCTCTTACACCACTTGGCACCTCTATTGTGCAAAAACGTCGTCGCCTCAAAGAATCAACACCAAGATCTCCTTCTATGTCAGTAATGCCCTTATCCTTTTCTGTGCATGATGTTCCTAAATTTTTTTCAGAGGACATAACTTTGAACTGCGTTTTAAATCATCTATTTGTCAAAACTCGTTCGTTTATGAGAAAACAATTTATATGTTTTATTATCAAAACTCTCCTCTCCAACATCTCCTTGAATCCTGTGGTTTATCATCCTTGATTTTCCCTCCATCTACGGCTTATCCTAAGTTGGTCCAATAATTTTATACAAACCTTGAGCGTAATGGTGACTTTTACACTTCCTTTGTCAAAGGGAAGTCTTTATTTTTTTACGGTTATGGACTTAGGGAGCATTCTGTCTATTCCTTTTACGGGTGATTGCCCTTTTACCCTTAAAGGACCAGTATATTCCCCGTGTACTCCTCTTGACCAACTTCAAACGGCGATGAATGAACCAATTCTGACTACTGTGATTCTCCCCAAAACAATTGATGTATCTCCCACTGCTATGGTCCTACACAAATTATTGAGGTATAATCTCTTACCTCGTATCGGTGGTGGTGCTGACTTTACATATTAGGATTTAATATCAGTTGCTCTACTTTTAAAAGGGAAACCTTTTAACTTCTCTCTCAAGATGTTGAAACACATGGTCAATTGCATCAAACATTCCAAAAAGTGTCTTCCCTATAGTTGTTTTCTCACAAAACTTTTCAATCATTTTCAAATCTCTCTAGATAATAAAGCATCAATCACCATAACTGAATCCATTGATTTTGTGAATCTCAAAAGCTCTCATATCACTCTTGTTGATGGCAAGTTCATTCGGTGTATTCCTGATATTCCCTCTATTCCCATAGATTCTAGCCCCATCTCATCTGCTCCACAACCCCTCTCTCCTGAAATCTTAAACGTCCTCAACACCCTTGTGACCAATCAAGAAAATCTACATGCTGATGTGAAGGGCATCCAACACAGACTGTCTGTGTTAGAAAATGGTAGACTTCCCATAGGACGAGTAGAACTGCAAGCTCTTTTCCGCACAGTTGAAGACGAATTCATTGATCTGCAGGCTGGATTCGAATTGCATACCAAGGTCATAGTGGAAGCCCTTCAAAGGAAAATGAACCGAAAAGCCTGCCAGCTGAGTAACGAAGTCAAGTTCATCTGCAACTAGATTGGGACCTTAGGTAGATTCACTGAACGACGTATAAATGATTTAAGTGAAGAGATGTAGGCTGAAACAGTTAACTCTTGTATTCCTGAGTGGCCCCAATTTAACTGGCTGGCTGAATACTAAGGCGATATTTTGGACCTTCCTCTGCCTCCTCCCACCTTCATCCCTCGTCTTCCACGCTTTGCCAATACTATGTCCTTGGAGGAAATTGAACATCGTGGGTTGCACCGTCCGTATTTCACTGCTCGACAACCCAACAATGTTTATATTGACGAGGAGGATTACTAGGACTCTGCCCTCTCTTTCCCCTTTTGCTCTATAATTCCTCTTTTTGATAGATGCTAAAGGGGGAGACGAATTATGACGTTTCATGACTAATTTCTTTAAATTTCTTTATGGCTGCTTTAAAGTCTATGTTTTAATTTTTTGCTGTTGGGATGATTTATTTTATGGTTAATGATTTAATGCTACTACTGCAGTATGAAGGTTATTGTGGTTATTCTAATGGTTTATTGCAGGCGCATTAAATATTCAAATATTCAGAAAATATAAATTAAGTGATTGACCCTGAAATTGCCAATTTTGAGATATGCATAAATTTAGGGGGAGTCATAATTATTTTGTTATCATCATCAAAAAGGGGGATAATGTTGACTTATGTCATACTCTATCCTAAATGTTTTGATGAAAACCATATTATATTTCTAATCATGTTCTATGAAATTTCAGCAAAAGAAATGGCATTACAGGAACATTAAGGAGGAAAACATAAAGACTTGAAGTTATTGAATGATGAAAGTCAAATTGTGTCCTAGGAGATAAATGTAAGATCTTTGCATTAATTGCTTTTCAATACAAGGCTTTAGGACATTTGCATTACATACATATATAAATATTTTTTAAATGAAAAGTCTTGAAAATATTACTCGAAAATAATTTAATCCGTGAGAAAGTATTTACAAGATTTTGGTATAAATGGATTTTAAAAGATGTACGTTGTTTGAAAATAAATTGCCATAAATTATGTTTCACATAACTGCATAATCTAAGGGATGTAATTAGATTTTCCACCGAACTAATTAATGTTAAATCTTATATGGTAATAACTTAGTGATATACTGTAAGACCCCGAATTTTTTTTTAATAAAATTGAATTTCCTCTATTTATTATTTTAAAATAGTAAGGGGTTGATTTGATTAATGTGCTTAGTTATGGGTAAAATGAGCAAATATTTTTAAATAAGCAAGTGGTTATAAAATACTCATTGTTGTCGGAGAATATTCGTTTGGTCGTAGAATATTCTTGCTGTCAAGGAATATTCGTACGACGGTGCAGCCTTGTGCGGGCCCAATAACGGAAAGCGATTGGATGAAAAAATGACAAGTATAAGTTGTTTATAAATAACAGCGTAGTTGTTACCGTTAATACTGTTAGAATACCCGGTGGTTACTATTTATGAGTTACTATTCATGAGTTACTATTCACGAGTTACTATTCACGAGTACTATTCACGAAGCATGATATTTTTTGTAAAATTTTCATCTTCTAGTGTCAGAGTTACTATTCACGTATACGGCACTATTCACGAATACGACACTATTCACAGAAAAATTAAATTTTTTTTCTGTGTCCAAGATTATCTGTTATGATTCCTATCTTTGATTGGATCTATGTTTTGATCATTCTTGAATTTTACTCCACTCTGATTATTTATGAAGTATTTTTGAACTTGGATTGTTTAAAGTACGAATCCTTAATATTGGTTCTTTTGTTTCACTGGATTCGTTTTCTTTAAAATATATTTTTCATCATCCTCAGTCCTAAATGATGATATTACTAAATATCTTTGGCCTGTAGTGCAAAGATGAACTGTTGATAAATATCTTTAGCCCGTAGTGCAAAGATGAATAGGTGTTGAGATGAACATGACCGACTGATTAATATCTTTGGCTTGTAGTTGAGCTCACCCTTTCTTTCATTGTTCTCTTCAGGAAATGAGAATATAGCTGGGACGAGTCGGGGAACGGAGTGATGGACCAGATGATAGTATTAGTAGTCCTCACTATTCTGTTAAATAGTGTGACAATAATTGTAATGAGGACTCCTTTTGAGTTTGTATAGTCTCTAGTAGACAATAATTGTATTCAAACTCACAGTTATGTTTTGTCGTATTGTACACGACAGTTGTATTAGTAAGTTGTATTTGTATTCTGTACCATGTATCTGACGACCCAAGATGGGTGATGTATACCTAATTTTGGGGGCGTCACAGTTGGTATCAAAGCTTAGGGATATGATCCCTGGCTAAGATGTGAGAATAGAACTAGGAGGGCAGAGACGGGGAATTCATTCGCTAGTATGACCTACCTAAGTTTATTTGCATGGTATTTAATTGGTTGGTCAGAATATAAGGATAATATATGACATATCAATTAACTTTTATTTTGTGGCAGTATCTGAAAATGGCATCCGAGAATGTTGAGAATAGCAATGGAGCACATGCGACTGTTGATTCACCACATATCAATAATCGGGATAATGTGCATTAGGAAGGCGACAATCCTCATGCAAGCAACAATACTGACCAAATGATGAATGATAAAATGTTCAGAAGCTTTATGCAGTTCATGCAACAGCAGGCGAGAGCAGCTCCTGTTCAAAATGTAGGTGGAAACACTGAAATATCCTTGGCCCGTAGTGCATGAATAATTCGATGATGTGATTGGTAGGATCATGACCATTAATTAACAGTTGAATGTCTTTGGCCATAGTGCACTGACAGACAACTGATTGGTATGATCATTGTTATTACATTTGAATATCTTTAGCCTTTAGGGTAAGGATATTGAGTAAATATTCTATTAAGCCTTTGTGGTAAGGAGAAACTGTTGATTTACATGATTATAAATATGAATTGTGAATTTAATTATAATTTTTAGTGGTTCAGGTGAAGACAGCTGATGAAGGTTCTCTTTATCTTGGATGCAACAAAGAACTATTGATGAGTATTACAGGAATGAAATATTAACGATGAACTTTTAATTTGGAGGAGATAGTAGATATTATGTTCTACTTGACTCTTCTGATGGATTGTTGATTCCGCTGCAATTATGGTTGAAAACTTTTATTATCTACCATATGCTCTAAATCTCTGATTTATTACTGACGAAGGCTATTGATAATTTAATTATCTTTAGTCATGATATTCTTTACTGGGCTAGTTGTGCTCACCCTTTTGCTTCACAATTCCTTTCAGGTAATAAGAGTGTAGCTGGGTCGAGCGGAGGCAACAAGGGAATAGAACGGTGGTCTATAGCTGTTGAGGTTTCCCCTAAAACAGTATGGAAATAATTTTACTGAGAATTTTAGATAAGTGTGTCATATTTTATACGTCATTTAACCGATGATTTTGGTGAACCGAATAGGGTGAGGTGAACCCAACTTTGGAAGGGTGTTTTGCCACTATCATATAAGATGTCTAATGACATACGAATTCGTGTTATCATAAGATAGGGTTGTGCACATTCACTTGCTGATTATATCTATGAGCACTACCTATATAATCTTAGAGTTTGGTTGAAATATAGTTCTCAATTGGAGGCAATGGAGATAATTATATATCAAGAGAAGACTCACTATTGGAAAAAACATGATAGTAATCTTCTCATTTTTCTTTGGGGTCTATTGGGTCAACCAAGGATAATTCTCAAGTCATATGATATTTATTATAACTTAGATGCATGGCCTCCCATGTACGAAGGTTTCCTTGAGTATTTTCCAAAGATTTTAATTTCTAAAATAGTTATTGATTGTACCTTTATGTAAGGTACCATTGTAAGGTGTTGTGGTCGAGGCACCATGGGAGTTACATATATTTGTATTAAAACTCACAGTTTAACTGTATTCTGTACGAAATTTTAAAAGTTAGAATTTGAAGATTTGTATTTGGAAATTGGGTTGTGTGTATTTCGTGGCGAACCAGAATGGGTTGGGAGGATTGGACCTATTTTGGGGGCGTTACAATGTATGTTATACTCCTTTGAGAAATGAGAACAACCCAAGTTGAAGGAACCAAAACGGAGTTTAAAACGAATTCGTGGTGAAGGATTTCGTAAAACATGTTAAAACATAAAAATATAGTTTAAAAACTGAAATTGAGTTTTTAAAATGGGTTGTTTAAGTTTCTGAGATGTTAACTTGTTCTGTAGATGTATTTTTCTGTGGTTAAGCATGAGAGGGATGTTAACTTAAATAAAGTTGACGAATGTTACATATCTAAAATAATGTAATGATAAGCTATGAAGACTTAATCGACGGTAAATGTCGATTAAAAGAGAAATATAAAGAAATACAAGACGAAAAATAATTTAATGACTTAACTAAAGGTTAAGTATCAAACACAACAAAGTATAAAGGAAAATAAGATGAAGGTTTACTTAATTAACTTTCAAAATGTTATTAAACGTTAAACTCATAGTATGGAGTGTTAGAATTTGAGCCTAAATTAATGTAGGTGTCATTCATTATTTTTAATGATTCCATATATTAATGTGTTCTACTCCATGGGTAGATTAAATTAAGTATTTGGAAGCTCAAATCCATGAAGTAATGAATGAGATATTAACTCCCAAAGATCACACTTGAAAATGATAAATGATATTAAATACATGTGGGAAAAGGCCAAGTCCCACATAGGTTAAGAATTAAACTTTTAATGTGTTTATATACAAGCAAATTGCTCTTGGGTTTGGGCCCCAAGGGGCACCCCACTTTTGTGGAAGGGAGAGGACCTAGCCAAGGCTTGGTTCAAACCTACACGCGCGCGTCACCACCGCCGACCAACCGGCCTGGCTCTGGCTCGAGCTCGTGGGTCTAGGTCCTTGTATATAATTTTTATTGAAAAAATTTAGTTAAATTTTAATTTATTTATTTAATTATATTATCAAAACTATGTCATTTTGATAAACGGTATTTATTATATTATCAAAACTGTGACGTTTTGAGAAGCAGTATCTGCTAAAAGGGTATCAGTCTGAACGGACGGCCCAAAACTATGTCGTTTTGTCGCGCCTTTTCTACTAAGCCTAAAATTACGTAGTTTTGGTTCTGCTAATGCTTAAACTACGTCGTTTTATGTGTCCGAATAGATGCACCCATTCTGCAAATGATCAAAACTATGTCGTTTTGACCAAAAGATGTCATGTCATGTCTTTTTAGAAGCATCCCATGCCTTTTCAAGGGTGAAGTGCCCATCCGAAGGGTTACCAACCCCTCCTATAAATAGATAGGAGCGGGCAGCCTTCTCATTCACTCATTTACAAGCAATTAAGCATTATTAGTCTTTCTAGTCTTTAGTTTTTTTATCAGTTTCATAGTTATTTTGAGAGAGAGTTAGAGCATTTATTTTTGGTTTGTAGAGTATACTTTTTATAGTGCTGCTAAAGTATACGGTGTCATTGTATCCTGGGAGACAAGTGCTATCAACTCTTAGTACTATACGGGGGTATAATTGTCTTACGAACATAGTACCAAGTACTAGCCTTGATAAATCTTTTTCTACAGTTTTGGTTTATTTGAGATAAGTATATATATATATATATATATATATATATATATATATATATATATTTGTAAGAAATATGGATACCAATTTTGCTACTGTAATTGGTTCTTCTTCTACATCTTCTATACCAAATGTTCCTGTGAACCATGGTGAAAAACCAGAAAAGTTCAATGGAACAAAATTTAAAAGATGGCAACAAAAGATGTTGTTTTATCTTACTACTTTGAACTTGGCAAGGTTTCTTCACGAAGATCCCCCTGTGCTCAATGAAGATGAAATAGACAGGCAGGTTATTGCCGCAATAGATGCATGGAAACTGTAGACACTCGAAATTTCATTTTCCTGTTACTAACTATGCAGGAGGGTAAAAACGTCTTTTTTACACTCCAAAGATAACCCTGAAAGACCACAACATCGAATCCAACCCCAAAGATAACCCCGGGAGAGTAAATCCCAACCCCGGAGATAACCCTGGGAGATCCAGTTTTCAATCTCGGAGGTAACCCCGATAGATACAGTTCTAACCCTGGAAATAACCCTGGGAGATGCAGTTCCAACTACGGAGATAACCCCGAGAGATCAAGTTCTGAAATTTAAGACGACACACTTAGAAGGTGGTGGGGGGGGTTGAATAAGTGTGGGAACAAACAATGTCAAACTTTTGAACAGATAAAAGTTCTTTCGTTTATTCAATGTAGGGTGCTGGATTGAAAATCCTTGTATACAAAATTGTTAAAATAGAATGTTGAATTGATTTTGTAAGTTTGCAAAATGATCAGAATATTGGATATAGAATTTCAAAATGTTATTATGTGAATGCAAGTTGCTGAATCAATTTGCTAGAATTATAGATTCTAAATTCAGGCTGTTGGATTGATGATTAGCTAAATAGATGATGAGAGGAATCAACACAATAAACAATCACACAAACACAAGGATTTTTTACGTGGTTCAACTACTACCCTCTATAATAGTAGCCTAATCCACGTCCAATACCAACTAGTATTGGAAACTCACTTGTATTAATTTACTTTAATTATAATACAAGTTTCAAACACTTGAGCACCCTTGCTCCTTGTGCACCTATGCACTCTTAAGCACCTATGTTTCCTCAAACTTGATTGCAACAAAACTGTAACTCAAACCAGATTACCTCATAGATTTTGATAGTATCAATTATATGAAAATTAAAATACAAATAGAGGTCTATTGATCAAAACAATTAATCACTTAACAATGCAAGGCTCTAGTATGCAATGATGAACAAGAAGGATATTACCAGTATTACGTTCCAAGAACAGTGCAGATATTAAACACAGATTACTTCTTCAATGATAATCGCACTGGAAGTGTGAAGAAGAAGCAGTAGAAAAATAGTTGAATATTTTCTTATGTATATTAAGCTCTGTATGTTTTTCGTGTATTTTCTCAATATTAGTCCATTCTCTTTTATAGACCAACTTAATATCTTAGCGTTGCTTGAATGCTCAATTGATTAATGGACCGTTGAAACAGATTGTATAGATTATGTGATAGATGAAAGCTTAGTCATGATAATGTGCTCATCACGTGATTTAATCAAATCCCTTATAATTTCCAGTCATATATTTTATATAAAGTACTGTTGTGAGAGAATAAAGGAATTCGCTAGAATCATGTTTATATAACCATGTGTCCGTAGCTAAAATTCTGGAATCACAATATCTCACGTGATTAAAAGCAGGTTGATTCACTTTCCATATTATCATGCAATCTCGCGGCTACTGGTATATGTGACGCCCCCAAAATAGGTCCAATCCACCCAATATACATCTTGAATCAAATAGTCATCTTTGCACTACAGGCCAAAGATATTAATCAGTCGGTCATGTTCATCTCAACACCTGTTCATCTTTGCACTACGGGCCAAAGATATACATCAACAGTTCATCTTTGGACTACAGGCCAAAGATATTCAGTAATGTCATCATTTAGGATTGAGGATGATGAAAAATATATTTTAAAGAAAACGAATCCAGTGAAACAAAAGAACCAATATTAAGGATTCGTACTTTAAACAATCCAAGTTCAAAAATACTTCATAAATAATCAGAGTGGAGTAAAATTCAAGAATGATCAAAACATAGATCCAATCAAAGATAGGAATCATAACAGACAATCTTGGACAAAGGAAATTTTTTTTAATTTTTCTGTGAATAGTGTCGTATTCGTGAATAGTGACGTATACGTGAATAGTGCCGTATACATGAATAGTAACTCCGACACTATAAGATAGAAATTTTACAAAAAAAATCATCATGCTTCGTGAATAGTACTCGTGAATAGTAACTCATGAATAGTAACTCGTGAATAGTAACTCATGAATAGTAACTCATAAATAGTAACACTGACATGAAAAAAATTCTAAATTTGATAAAAAGTTTCAACCAATATTTCGGCATAATGATATTGAAGAAATAATATCATTTACGAAGAAAATAACATCACTTACCTCAAAAAGATAGTACTTCTGACAGTAATACAAGATATAGTGCTGAAAGAACTTACACCGTATAGCAATACTCAAAGTATTAAAATACTCACAAAAATATGCTCGATATTATAGAGAGAGAAAGAGAGAGAAAACTTTAGTTTCTGGTGTGATTTTTAATTCTAACCTAAGCATCCTATTTATAGGAAAATACTTAGAACACCAAAGTAAAAAAATTAATTTAATAATATTATATATAAAACAAATTCCTACGCCCACTTGGAAATCTGATTTCAGCCATCTAACACATGTTAAAGATGTCCACAAACATTTTAAAAACGTTTTTCTTTTAAAACATAAATAAAGCTTCCAAAAATTAATTATTTCGAAACTACGGAACTTCAATAATTCATAATAAATAGCTCTTTTATCAGAAAATTTGAATCTCGCAATTTTTTATAGAAAATTCAATTCTCTACAACTTTGCAGAAGAAAGTTTTTCCAAATTCCAAACATAAATTGACCGAAATCAACATACGGACGATTTTACAGGCTATAATCAAATTTCAGTCAAGAAATGGGGTCCACCGACACACAAAACATGTGTTAATCATTTAATGTAACAAAAATACTCTTTCTCCTCATATACTTATATATCCCACATTTATTGTAAAAATATCACCATTATTATATTATTAAAATATAATAATATATTTAAATGAATTATTTTATCAGAAAAAGATAAAATATTAATTTTCAACAATTATCACATTAAAAAAATTTTCCATCTATATCCACATAAAATTAATATTTTCCTCATCATATAAATCAATAATTAATTATTCACAAATAATATTATAGAATCACAATACTGGCAACTAGGCAGTTCCCAAGAAAGAGAGGGCTTTTCAATAATGATTTTTCCTTACTGGCGCGCAATTAGATGACCAAACCTCTCCTTAGACAGAATTTTTTAGGCATTACCAATAATGTTATCTAATAATATTATTCAGATAATATGAATTATTGCTTCGATAATAGAAAATACTGTGTAGTGACAATTATTGAAACTATAGTAATATAAAATATCAACGTAGCAATTATTGAATCAATAAAATAAAATATTAAATAGTAATTACTGTAACCATTATTAAGTAGTGCCTTCTTACGTAAGAATCAATAATTGGTGCAATACTGTGTGCAACTGTGCAACAATGCGTATTACTGTGTTTTAACTACCGGGTATTCTAACAGTATTAACGGTAACAACTACGCCGTTATTTATAAACAACTTATACTTGTCGTTTTCTTCATCCGATCGCTTTTCGTCATGGGGCCCGCACAAGGCTGCGTCGTCGTACGAATATTCTCCGACAGCAAGAATATTCCACGACCAAACGAATATTCTTCGACAACAATGAGTATTTTATAACCACTTGCTTATTTAAAAATATTTGCGCATTTTACCCATAACTAACCACATTAATCAAATCAACCCCTTACTATTTCAAAATAATAAATAGAGGAAATTCAATTTTATTAAAAAAAAAATTCGGGGTTTTACAACCTCCCCTCCTTGTGAAATTTCGTCCTCGAAATTGACGTACGTACCTGGTGTTTTGAAAAGGTGAGGGTATCTCACTTTCATTTTCGTTTCCACTCCCAGGTCATTTCTTCAATAGCATTGTTCCTCCACAAAACCTTAACTTGCGGTATGACCTTTGTGCGTAGGACATGCTCCTTCCTATCCAAGATCTTGACAGGTACCTCCTCGTACGTTAAATCCTAGGCTATTTCGTCTGGTTTTAACTCAATAACATGGTTCGGGTCGTCCACGTAACTTTGATACGTGAAAAACATTATGAACACGCGACATACTCGGCGGTAAAACGAGTCTATATGCCATATTTCCTATTCGATCGAGGATTTCAAATGGACTAATAAATCGAAGGTTTGAGCTTTCCTCACATCGCCGATTCTCGCTTTTGGAATAACAACTTCTTGCACCTCCTTCTTCATATTCATCAGCTCCGGTGTGTAGCTTGAGCGGTTTTAACTTTATCGATTAAAGTCAATTTTACTCGTATATCATCACGTGATCCATAGAGTCTTTAACTCTATCTCTATCATTTGTAAGTCATATGAAATGGGTCTTTGTGTTAACAATATCGCACTCGTAACCACGTACAATTTTCTACTCAACACGTCAGCTACCACGTTCATTTTTTCCAGGATGGTATTGAATGGTATGACCGTAATCTTTCAACAGCTCGAGCCAACGTCGTTGCCGCATGTTGAGTTCTACATTCCTCGCTCCATTCGAATTTTGTATCTTTTCGAGTCAACTGAGTTAATAGAGTAGCGATTCGAGAAAATCTTTCTACAAAATCTTTGATAATAACCAACTAAGCATAGAAAGCTACGTATTTTGATTACTGACTTAGGTTGCTCTCAACTGTGACTTATATCCCAATCTTGGATAGCACGTCATAATGACACCTATCAGTTTACTTCAACACAAATATAGCGTCCCCTACAGAGAGTCTGGCTTCGGTGTATTCCACAAAGGAAGTCACCAAATAAAGGCTCGGGTACCAAATTCTATAGTTGAATTTTTAACTCCTAAAGTTCAATAGGAGCCATTCGATATGAGATTTTAGAAATGAGTTTTGTACCTGATTCAAAGTCGATACAAAATTCAATATCACACTTTGGGAGTAAGCCAAGAAATTCTTCAGGAAATACATCAGAAAATTTACTAACAATAGAAATATCATTCAAATCTGACGTATTTTTGTTCAAGTCCATAACATGGGCTAAGAAAACTTGACATCCGTTTTTCAATAAACGAATGACTTTATGGCTTGATATGAAAGAGTTTAACTTCAATGGTTTGGTTACTTGAATTCGAATAAAAAGTTGCTTAGGAGTATGAAAACTAACAACCTTACGAAAGCAATCAACAGGTCAACAGGTAATGTGATGGTGCCAACTTGGATCAAACAAGATTTATAAATAGTGGATGTAACGAAAGTTTCTCATAACGGAGTTTCAACAGATAAGTCAAAGTCTAATTTTCTCCGGAGTCAAGTTTAAACGTTGAGTATAAGCAGGAAAGATAAATGATTGGGTAGAACCAGTATCTAATAAGGTATAAACTTCGTAAGAATTTATAATTAACTAACCCGTGCTAACTTCGTTCGGGTTCCTCGCATTCTGACCAGTCACGACAAACGCTCTTCCAGGAACCTTTGACTTTGACTTGTCCGGGACAGCCTTTTGAGTCGCCATCCCCGCTGGACTGGGTTTCGCTACCGTACAATCTCGAGCGATATGACCTTCTTTTCCACAATTATAACATACCTTGGAAGACTGTGAACAGTTTGGACTTATATGTCCCTCCTTTCCACATTTGTAGCATCTAACTGGCGGTCGTTCTCCTCCCCTAGAATTTGTTGCTGGTGCTGGTGCTGCTGCAAACATCTTCCCGTCATCGTCAAATCTTCTCTTCTTGAAATTTTCACTTGAGTTATTTCTTCTATTATCTTGGCCATGATTACCACCAAAGTGGTTACCATTTCGGGCACGATAATTCCTCCACGATGGTTATCCTTGTTCTGATGACTGTTGCCATCGATACGATTATCATCGAGTTGTAGGTCGTTATTCTTCGATTGAGCTGACTCATTATCGCGCTCCAATAACTGAGCCCTATTCACAACATCTAAATATAGAGAAAATTTATGAGAAATGAGATATTAACGTATGTCGGGTTTCAAACCTCTCAAAAACATCCACGTCATACGTTCTTCATTCTCCACCAAATGAGGTGCCAACCTGGATAACTCCGCGAACTTCGCCTCGTACTGGGACACCGTCATGTTATTCTGTTCTAGTCTAATAAACTCTACCTCCTTCATATGACAAATACTTTCAAGAAAGTACTTGTCATTGAACTGTTTCTGAGACGTTTCCCAAGACATGCAGAGTGCGGCTGGCTGGGTACGCTTCACAGATTTCCACCAGTAATCTGCCTCGTTACGAAATATAAAAGTGGCGAATGGAACCTTCTGTTCCTCCGTGCATCCCAAGACATCGAATATCTTGGTAATTTGCTTGACCCACGTCTTCGGCTTAATCGGATCCGGCTTTCCCCAGAATTTTGGTGGTCCCAACTCTTTGAACTGTTTGGCTGTGAAAAAACCGTGTGTTGCTATCATTTCTACCGGTATTTTGTACACGAGTCTCCCTCGTCTGATTTTGCATGAACTACAAAAAGCTTCTAAATATCTCATCGTTCATTGTCTGATCAGTGGTGTTGTTCACAAGTGGAACATTATCGGCTTGTTGCACGTTCTCCTCATTGGTGAGCAAAGGTGTCTCCACGGTCTCATTTACTCCACTGTTAATGTGACGCCCCCAAAATTAGGTATACATCACCCATCTTGGGTCGTCAGATACATGGTACAGAATATAAATACAACTTACTAATACAACTGCCGTGTACAATACGTCAAAACATAACTGTGAGTTTGAATGCAATTATTGTCTACTAGAGACTATACAAACTCAAAAGGAGTCCTCATTACAATTATTGTCACACTATTTAACAGAATAGTGAGGACTACTAATACTATCATCTGGTCCATCACTCCGTTCTCCGACTCGTCCCAGCTATATTCTCATTTCCTGAAGAGAACAGTGAAAGAAAGGGTGAGCTCAACTAGCCCAGTAAGAAATATTATGACTAAGATAATGTAGAATAAATTATCATTAGCCTTCAACAATGTTAAACTGATAAAATATAACGAACATCAAGTTTAACTGCAGCGGAACAAGCAATCCATTAAAAGAGTCAAGTAGAGAATAAAATCTACTATCTTCTATGATTTAAAATGTTTTTCAACATTGTTATCACTGGGACTCAGCTTAACAAAATAATCCATATCATCGAATCACCCCTGCACTTCGGCCAAGAATATTCTTTAGTATCACGACCACAATTATCCATGCACTACGGGCCAATAATATTTGTGTATTCATTAATGGTCATGATCATGCCAACAACTGTCCATTAATGCACTACGGGTCAATGAGGACTTTTACCACATCATTTGTAACATTACGGTCATTATTATACCGAATAATCCCTGGTCATAATCATACCAAGTCCATCTATGCACTACAGGCCACAGATGACTTTCAACATTTTATAAACATGAGGATGATGACAATGATATAAGAATTCAATAAAACAAGTTCAAGAATTAATTTATCCAAGAATTAACAACGTCCAAATTATCAACATGATACTGCTTTGTGGAGTAAAATTCAAGAATGCTTAGAATAATATTTTCATGAAAAGATACTGGATGAAACACAATTATCAAGGATATTCCACTAATTTCATGGAGTATAGAAGTTAAAACTTAACCAACTGAGTATAATAAAGAATGGAATAACAAAAGAAATCACCCGGCATGCGATAGACCGCACAGACAGGTTATTCTAACAGAATAATAAATAATGGAACCTGGTCCGACGTAAACGCACAGACATGATATTCTGACAGAATAATAAATAATGGAACCAGGTCCGGTGTAAACGCACAAACAGGATATTCTGACAGAATAATAAATAATGGAACCAGGTCCGGCGTAAACGCACAGACAAAATATTCCGACAGAATAATAAATAATGGAACCAGGTCCGGTGTAAACCACACAGACAGGATGTTCCAACAGAATAATAACAAGACGGAACCAGGTCCGGTGTAAAACACATAGACAGGATGTTCCAACAGAATAATAGAAGAATGTCACCAAGTATAGGGTAGACCGCGTATACAGGTTATTCCAACAGAATAATAAGAAATAGAATAACAAAAGTTCTCTTCATGAATAAGAAAGAATAACACCCCTTACCGTTTTAAAGAAGAACTAAAATAAGGAAGTAGTTAAGTAGCAGAATACTTTTCTTTTCTCTCTCTATAGTTTCTCTCTATAGTTTCTCTCTCTAGAGTTCAGTGAATTCGTAAGAAATAATGAAGGAATGAGCTGCTATTTATAGAAAAATAGAATGTATAGTAACTAATTCATGAACAGTCCAGATTGATTACTTTAATCTGACGGTCCATATTTAAAGAAAAATCTTTTAGATAAAATATAATATATTCTATTTATAGAATAACTTTAATAAAGTATTCTGTTTTATATAAAAAGATGTTTCTGTTTTATTACGTTAATAATACGAATAAAACAAAACTTCATTATCGCTAAATAATTCATATTATTAACTGACAATAATTGAATCAAACTGAGTGACTTCTCACATAAGCATTAATAATCAATACCGTGTGCTACTATGCAACCACACGTATTACTGTACTTTTACTACCGAGTAGTTCAACAGTATCAATGGTAAAACTTTCGCCGTTATTTTTAATAAAATATTTTTGTCATTTTCTCAATCCGACAATAATTCCGTTGTGGGGTCCACCAATGATTGTGTCGTTGTACGAATATTCCCTGTTAAAACGAATATTCTACGACCAATCGAATATTATATAACAACTTGCGTACTTTGTAAAATTTATAAATATTATCCACAACTATAACATTATATCAAATTAACTCCATAATATTCAAAAATGATATTTATAGAAAATTCATCTTTATTTATAAAAGTTGGGGTCTTACAACCTCCCCTTCTTATGAAATTTCGCCCTCAAAATTAGGGTACGTACCTGGTATGTCGAAGAGGTAAGGATACCTTGACTTCATTTCAGATTCTAACTCCCAAGTTATTTTCTCAACATCGTGATTTCTCCACAAAACTTTGACTTGAGGTATAACCTTGGAGCGTAGAATATGTTCCTTCTTATCCAAGATTTGAACAGGAACTTCTTCATACGTCAAATCCTCTGCTATTTCGTCCGGTTCTAACTCAATAATGTGGTTCGAGTCTTTCACATATTTACGTAACATGGATATGTGAAAAACGTTATGAACATGAGACATACTTGGAGGTAAAGCTAGTCTATAAGCCACAGTTCCTACTCGATCGAGGATTAAAAATGGACCGATGAATCGAGGATTGAGCTTTCCTCTCTTTCCAAATCTCGTAACTCCTTTCCATGGAGCAACACGTAAGAACACATGATCTCTTATATCAAATTTCACGTCCTTTCGATGAAGATCAGCATAACTCTTTTGTCGATCTTGTGCGGTTTTTATACGTTGTCGGATCGTTTAAATCTTTTCTGTAGTCATACGTACCAACTTCGGTCCCAACAACGTTGCTTCACCCACATCATCCCAGCATACTGAAGAACGACACTTTCTTCCATACAACGCTTCGAATGGAGCCATGCGAATACTTGCTTGATAACTGTTGTTGTAGGAAAACTCCACCAATGATAAAAACTTGTCCCAACTTCTCTTGAAGTCAAGGACACAGAGTCTTAATAAATCTTCCAGAGTTTGAATAGTCCTTTCTGATTGTCCGTCCGTCTGAGGATGATATGCCGAACTAAATCGTAAATCCGTGCCCATAGCTTTTTGTAAGCTAACCCAAAATTGTGAAGGGAATCTTGGGCCTCGGTCAGAAACTATGGATACTGGCATACCATGCAGTCTTACAATCTCGTTTATGTACATACGAGCAAGACGTTCAAGTGTATAAGTTTCTCGTATCGGTAAGAAATGAGCAGAATTGGTCAATCTATCAACAATGACCCAAATCGCATCTATATCTTGAGAAACCTTTGGAAGACCGGTAACGAAATTCATGGTAATGTGCTCCCACTTTCATTTTGGAATTTCAAGTGGTTGCAATGGACCTTTTGGTACTTGATGCTCTGCTTTAACTCGTTGACAAGTTAGACACCTTGAGATAAACAGCGTTATCTCTCGCTTCATATTGCTCCACCAAAATGTGTGACGAAGATCATGATACATTTTGGTACTCTCAGGATGGATTGCAAACGGTGTGTTATGCGCCTCCATCATGATTTCATACTTTAAATCAAGGTTGTTAGGAACACAAAGTCTGGAGTTGACTCGAAGTATTCCTTCTTCATCGATTCTTGCTTCCGGCATAGCACCTTCTTGCACTTTCTTCCTCATACGCATCAGCTCCAGGTCTGTAGCTTGAGCAGCTTTAACTTTATCGATTAAAGTTGGTTCTACTCGTATATTTGCCATCATCACATAGGTCCCTGGAGTCTTTAACTCTATCTCCATCCATTCCAAGTCACACAAAATGGGCCTTTGTGTTGACAATATCGCACTCGTACTTGTATATGATCTTCTACTCAATGCGTCAGCTACCACGTTCGCTTTTCTAGGATGGTATTGAATGGTATGATCATAATCTTTCAACAGTTCAAGCCAACATCGTTGTCGCATGTTGAGTTCCTTTTGAGTGAAGAAATATTTGAGGCTTTTATGATCCGTAAAGATCTTCACCTTCTCCCTATACAAGTAATGCCACCAAATTTTAAGTGCAAAGACAACAGCTGCCAACTCTAGATCATGAGTAGGATAATTCCTCTCATATTCCTTGAGTTGTCTTGATGCATAGGCTATGACTTTTTCATGTTGCATGAGAACGCATCCCAACCCTTTGCTCGAAGCATCACTGTAGATGACAAATCCCTCCGAGCCAGATGGTATTGTTAGAACAGGTGCTGAAATGAGTCTCCTCTTGAGTTCTTGAAAACTCTTCTCACATTCTTCGCTCCAACCGAATTTTGTATCTTTTCGAGTCAGTTAAGTTAATGAAGTAGCGATTCGAGAAAATCCTTCCACGAATCTCTGATAATAACCAGCTAAACCAAGAAAGCTACGTACTTCGGTCACTGATTTAGGTTTCTCCCAGCTTTGAATAGCTTCAATTTTTGATGGGTCAACAGATATTCCACGGCTTAATACTACGTGCCCAAGGAATGCTACCTCCTCCAGCCAGAACTCGCATTTCTTCAACTTGGCATAAAGCGTGTATTCACGAAGCTTTTGGAGTACCAGCCTCAAGTGTTGCTCATGATCTTCACGGCTTTTGGAATAAATAAGGATGTCATCAATAAAGACGACCACAAAGTGATCTAAATATTCCTTGAATATCCGGTTCATCATATCCATGAAGGCAGCAGGAGCATTAGTCAATCCAAATGACATGACTAGGAATTAATAATGCCTGTACTGAGTTCTGAAAGTCGTCTTTGGAATATCTTCAGTTCTAACCTTCAGCTGATGATATCCAGAACGAATATCGATCTTTGAAAAGAATTGTGCTCCTTGTAATTGGTCAAACAGGTCATCAATACGTGGCAATGGGTACCTGTTTTTGATGGTGACATGATTCAACTCCCGATAATCAATACAAAGTCGCATACTTCCATCTTTCTTCTTCACGAATATAACAGGAGCACCCCAAGGAGAAGTACGAGGACGAATAAAGCCAATATCTAACAATTCCTGCAGTTGGATCTTTAACTCCTGAAGTTCAATAGGAGTCATTCGATATGGGGCTTTGGAAATGGGTTTTGTACCGGGTTCAAGGTCGATACAAAATTCAATTTCACGCTCTGGGAGTAGGCCAGGAAGTTCTTCAGGGAATACGTCAGGGAATTTATTAACAATAGAAATATCATTCAAAACTGACGTATTTTTGTTTAGATCCGTGACATGAGCTAAGAAAACTTGACATCCGTTTTTCAATAAACGAATAACTTTATGGTTTAAGATGACAGCGATTGATTTTAATGGTTTGGTTTCTTGAATTCGCATAATAGGTCGATTAGGAATATGAAAGCTAACAACCTTACGAAAATAATCAATTTTTGCATGATGAGTAGTTAATCAATCAATCCCTAGAATCACGTCAAATGCAAGTATTTTTAATGAAATAAGATCGACAGGTAATGTGTGGGTACCAACTTGAACCAAACAAGACTTGTAAACCGTGGATGTAATGAAGGTTTCTCCCAATGGAGTTTCAACATAAAAGTTAAAGTCTAATTTCTCCGGAGTCAAATTTAATCGATGAGCGCAAGTAGGAGAAATAAAAGAATGGGTAGAACCGGTATCAAATAAAGTATAGACTTCGTTAGAGTTTATGGTAAGCTTACCCGTGATGACCTCATTCGGGTTCCTTACTTTCTGGGAGGTCACAACAAACGCTCTCCCTTGCACTACCGGTTTTGACTTTTCTGAGACGGCCTTTGGTGCCTCCATCCTAGCTGAACTTGTTTTTGGTAAACGACAAAATCGAGCTAAATGACCTTCTCTTCCACAATTATAACATGCTTTAGACGGCATCACGCAGTTTGGACTGATGTTCCCCTCCCCTTCTCATTTGAAACATATGATAGGTGGTCGTTCTCCTTCCTTAACAACGGGTGCTGGTGCTGATGTCTTTCCATCATTGTTGAATCTCCTCTTCTTAAAATGACCATGCTTATTGTTTTGGCCTTGATTACCACCAAAGTGGTAACCATTTCTGGCCTGTTGATTCCCTCCACGCTTGTTGTCACTGCTTCGATGACTACTCTCACTGGTATTATCATTTTACCGACTGCTCTCCTTTGGTTGCGTTGACTCATTATCGCGCTCCACTAACTAAGCCCTATTCACAACATCTGAATATAAACACAGTTTATGAGAAATAAGATGTTGACGTATCTCAGGTTTCAAACCTCGCAAAAACATTCGCGTCATTCGCTCTTCATTATCCATCAAGTGGGACGCAAACCGGGACAACTCAGTAAATTTAGCCTCATACTGCGACACGGTCATATTATTCTGCTCTAATTTGATGAACTCCACCTCCTTCATGTGACGAACACTTTCGGGAAAGTATTTTTCATTGAACAGCTCTTGGAACTTCTCCTAATACATCTTCAGTGCGGCAGGTTAAGTACGCTTAATCGATTCCCACCAGTAATCTGCCTCTCCTCGCAACATAAAGGCGGTAAAGGGAACCTTTTGCTCCTTAGAGCATCCCAATACATCAAATATCTTGGTGATCTGCTTTATCCATGTTTCCGCTATAAGTGGTTTTGGCTCTCCCTTAAACTCCGGTGGTCCCAGCTCCTTGAACTGTTTAGCGGTGACCGTCCGAGAGTATTCGTTAGTACCACCAGTGGTCATGATCATGTCATACACCTGTCCATCTTTGCACTACGGGCCAAAGCTATCAATCAACAGTTCGTCTTTGCACATAAGCCAAAGATATACAACTGTAAAATCAATAATCAACAGTCCATCTATGCACTACGGGCCAAAGATGACTTTCGTTACAATATAAGCATAAGGATAATGATCATGCTATAAGCATCAATCAAACGAAATCAAGGATAAATATTACAGATTTTTAATTTATCCAAAGTTTAAAAATATCCAAATTGTCAACATGATACTACTTTGTGGAGTAAAATTCAAGAATAATATTCACGTATCAAAAATAATTTGGACAGAAAAGAATCAATTTTTCATCGTGAATAGTATTCCGTGAATAGTATTTCGTGAATAGTATCTTGTGAATAGTACTTCATGAATAGTACCCCGTATTCGTAAATAGTACCGTATACGTAAATAGTGGCGTATACATAAATAGTGCTATATACATGAATAGTGTCGTATACGTGAATAGTAACTCCGACACAAAAAGGTAAAAATTTTATAATAAAATTCATATCAATATTTCGGTATAATGATATTAAAAGAAATAATATCATTTATGAAAAAAATAACATCCCTTACCATCTCTTACCCCAAAAGAATAGCACTTCTGACTAGAATATCAGATATAATATTGAAGGAAACTTGCACTGTATAGCAACGCTCAAGATATCTAAATACTCACAAAAATACGTTCGATATTATAGAGAGAGAAAACTTCTGATTCTGGTGTGATTTTTAATTCTAACCTTAGCACCCTATTTATAGAAAAATGCTTAGAACGCCAAAGTAAAAAATTTAATAAAATAATATTTTATTAAAAAAAATTCACGCCCACCACTTGACCAAATTCATCAGCACATTAGTGGGACCCAACAACATAAAAAAATGTTTTTCTTTAAAAATATTTATAACTCTAAAAATCAATTATTCCGAAACTTTAATAATTCATAATAATTAGCCCTTTTATTAGAAAAATTCGAATCTTAAGTCCATTTCATCGAAAATTTAATTCTCTACAACTTTGTAGAAGAAAGTTTTTTTAAATTCTAAACGAAAAATGACCGAAATCTATATATGGATGATTTTTAACACCTCTATTCTGATAAAATACTGATAAAATACCTCAGCATTAATTCTTTCATTTATATCCACGTAAAATAAATATTTTCTTATCATATAAATTAATAATTAATTATTCACAAATAATATTACAGAACTACAATATTAACAACTCATTCCTAGGAAAGAGGGGGCTTTCCGATAAGGATTTCTCCTTACTAGCGCGTAATTAGGTAACCAAACCCCTTTCCTAGACAGAACTTCCTTAGACATTACCAATAATTCTATCTAATAATATGAATTATTGATCTGATAATGGGAAATACTGTGTAGTGATAATTATTGAATTAACAATAATATAAAAATATTGTGCAATACTGTGTGCTACTGTGCAACAACGCGTATTACTTTACTTTACCCACCGGTTATTCCAACAGTTTTAACGGTAACCGTTACGCCGTTATTTATTAAAAAAACTCATTTGTGTCGTTTTTCTTCATCCAACAGTTTTCTGTTATGGGGCCCACATATGGTTACGCCGTCGTACGAATATTTCCCGACAACAAGAATATTTCACGACCAAACGAATATCCCCGACAACAATGGATATTTTATAACCACTTTCTTATTTTGTAAACTTTACATATATCGCACTTAACTTTAAACTTTTATCAATTTAAATAGAGAAATTGAATACTTTTATTTCATAAAATTCGGGGTCTTATAATCTCCCTTCCTTATGAAATTTTGTCCCCGAAATTTACGTGCCTGATATTTCAAAGAGTTAAGAATACCTTGCTTTCATTTCAGATTCCATCTTTCCTGTCATCATGATTTCTCCATTGCTCATTCCAGAATACAGCTTCAAAACAAAGCTTATTTGACATATCACAATTTGTCAACTTATCAAGTAAGAAATTTTAGCTTAGGTAAGTCACATAATAGCGAAGTATATTACTCGTCACTCCCCTCCTAGTTCTAGACTCAAATCTCCGCCAGCGACCATATCCTTAAGCTCTGATACCAAAATATAACGCCTCCAAAATAGGTCCAATCCACTCAACCCATTCTGGGTCGCCACGAAATACACACAACCCAATTTCCAAATACAAATCTTCAAATTCTAACTTTTAAACTGTGAGTTTTAATACAAATATATGTAACTCTCATGGTGTCTCGACCACATCACCTTACAATGGTACTTTACATAAAGGTACCGTCAATAACTATTTTAGAAATTAAAATCTTTAAAAAATACTCAAGGAAACCTTCGTGCCTGGGAGGCCATGCATCTAAGTTATAATAGATATCATATGATTTGAGAATTATCCTTGGTTGACCCAATAGACCCCAAAGAAAAACAAGAGGATTACTATCATATTCTTTCCAATGGTGAGTCTTCTCTTGACATATAATTATCTCTATTGTCTCCAACTGAGAACTATATTTCAACCAAACTCCAAGATTATATAGGTAGTGCTCATAGATATAATCAGAAAGTGGATGTGCACAATCCTATCTTATGATAACACGAATTCGTATGTCATTAGACATCTTGTATGATAGTGACAAAAAACCCTTCCAAAGTTGGGTTCACCTCACCCTATTTGGTTCACCAAAATCAACGGTTAAATGTACTTATCTAAAATTCTCAATAAAATTATTTTCATACTATTTTAGGGGAAATCTCAACAGCTATAGACCACCGTTCTATTCCCTTGTTATCCCCGCTCGACCCAGCTACACTCTTATTACCTAAAAGGAATTATGAAGCAAAAGGGTGAGCACAATTAGCCCAGTAAAGAATATCATGATTAAAGATAATTAAATTATCAATAGCCTTCGTCAGTAATAAATAAGAGATTTAGAACATATGGTAGATAATAAAAGTTTTCAACCATAATTGTTGCGGAATCAACAATCTATTAGAAGAGTCAAATAGAACATAATATCTGCTATCTCCTCCAAATTAAAAGTCCATCGTTAATATTTCATTCCTGTAATACTCATCAACAGTTCTTTGTTGCATCTAAGACAAAGAGAACTTTCATCATCTGTCTTCACCTGAACCACTAAAGATTATAGTTAAATTCGCAATTCATATTTATAATCATGTAATTCAACAGTTTCTTCTTACCACCAAGGCTTAATAGAACATTTACTCAATATCCTTACGCTAAAGGCTAAAGATATTCAAATATAATAACAATGATCATACCAATCAATTATATGTCAGTGCACTATAGCAAAAGACATTCAACTGTTAACTAATGGTCATGATCTTGCCAATCACATCATCAAATTATCCATGCACTACGTGTAAGACCCCAACTTTTTATAAATAAAATTAAATTTTCTCTAATTATTATTTTGAATAATAAGGTGTTAATTTGATATAATACTTTGGTTATGGGTGAAATGTGCAAATTTTACAAAATAAGCAAGTGGTTATAAAATATTCATTGTTGTTAGGGAATATTTATTTGGTCGTGGAATATTCTTACCGTCGGGGAATATTCGTACGACGACACAGCCATTTGTGGGCCCCATAACGAAAAACGGTCGGATGAAAAAAATGACAAATTTGAGTTTTTACAAATAACGTAGTAGTTATTACCGTTAATACGGTTGGAATACCCGGTGGTTAAAATACAGTAATACGCGTGGTTGCATAGTAGCACACGGTATTGCACAGTATTTTTAAATTATTGATTCTTACGTAAGAAGGTACTACTCAATAATTATTACAGTAATTACTGTTCAATATTTTATTTTATTGATTCAATAATTGCTACGTTGATATTTTATATTATTGTTATTTCAATAATTATCATTGCACAGTATTTCTCATTATCAGATCAATAATTCATATTATTTGAATACTAGTATTAAATAGCATTATTGGCAATGTCTAAGGAAGTTCTGTTTAGGAAAGGGTTTGGTCACCTAATTGTGCGTTAAAAAGGAGAAATCCTTATCGAAAAGCCCCCTCTTTCTTGGGAACGACCTGGTTGTCATAATTGTGATTCTGTAATATTATTTGTGAATAATTAATTATTAATTTATATGATAAGAAAATATTTATTTTTATGTGGATATAAATGAAGAAATTAATGTTGAGGTGTTTTATCAGTATTTTGTCGAAATAGAGGTGTTAAAAATCATCCGTATGTGGATTTTGAACATTTTCTAATTGGAATTTGGAAAAACTTTCTTCTACAAAGTTGTAGAGAATTAAATTTCTTATGGAATAGACATGAGATTTGAATTTTTTTGATAAATGAGCTATTTATTATGAATTATTGAAATTTTAAAAATAAATATTTTTTATTAAAAATATGGGTGGGCCCCACTTTTGGTTGGTGTGGAAAATTTAAATTTTGGTGGTCCCCACTTGTGGTGGCTGAATTTTGGTCCAAGAGGTGTGCGAAGAAATTTTTTTAAAAAATATTATTTTATTAATTTAGTCTGCTTTGGTGTTCTAACATTTTCCTATAAATAGGGTGCTTAGTTAGAATTGAAAATCACACCAGAATCATAAGCTTTCTCTCTATATATTATCGAGCGTATTTTGTGAGTATTTAGATACTTTGAGAGTTGTTATTCAGTGCAAGTTTTCTTCAGCACTATATCCGATATTTCAGTCAGAAGTATTGTTCTTTTGAGGTAAGAGATGTTATTTTCTTCGTAAATGATGCTTTTCTTTCAATATTATTATATCAAAATATTGGTATGAATTTTATTGTGAACTTTTTACCTTTTCATGTCGAGGTTACTATTTCACGTATACGGCACTATTCACGTATACGGTACTATTCACAAATACGGTACTATTCACGAGTACTATTCACGAAGTATGATTTTTCTTGTGGAATTTCTACCTTTTTGTGTTGAGATTACTATTAACGTATACGACACTATTCACGTATACTACACTATTTATGAATACGGTACTATTCACAGGAAAAAAATTTCTTTCCTTTGTCCAAAATGTCCATTATGGTTATTATCTTTGATTGTATCCATGTTTTGATCTTCATTCTTGAATTTTGCTCCATAATTGATTATTATGTGGTATTTTTGAATTTGGATAAACTAAAGTACGAATCCCTAATCTTTGATCTTTTATCTCACTGGATTCATTTTCTTTAAGATATTTTTCATCATCTTCAGTCCTAAATGATGATATTACTGAATATCTTTGGCTTGTAGTGCAAAGATGAATGATTACTTGATGAATATCTTTGGCCCGTAGTGCAAAGATGAACATATTTTGAGATAAACATGACCAACTGCTGATACAAATGAATATCTTTGTCCCGTAGTGCAAAGATGAATATTTGGTTCAAGAAGTATATTGATTGATGTTACAGGGATAAAATATTGATGATGGACTTTTAAATCATAGAAGATAGTAGATTTCATTCTCTACTTAACTCTTCTAATTAATTAATATTTTCGCTACGAATATTGATCTAAAACTTGTTGTCAATTATATTTTATCTGAATTATTGAAGGTTAACGATAATTTATTCTACATTATCTTAGTCATAATATTCTTTACTGGGCTAGTTGAGCTCACCCTTTTCCTTTTTGTACTATTTTTCTTCTCAGGAGGCGAGAATATAGTGAAAACTAGTTGGGGTGTGGAGTGATGGGTCCAGACAATTGTTTTAGCAGTCTTCACTATTTTGTAAAATAATGTAATAATAATTATAATGAGGACTCCTTTTGAGTTTGAATACTGTCTAATAGATAATAATTGTATTTAAACTCACAGTATATGTGTTGTCGTATTTTGCACGATAATTGTAATAATGAAGTTGTAGTTATTTTCTGTACCATGTATTTGGCGACTCGGAATGGGTGATGTATACCTATTTTAGGGGCGTCACAGTTGGTATCAGAGCTTAGGAATATGGTCTCTGGCGGAGATCGTGGAATAGAACTAGGAGGGGATAGACGAGTAAATCATTCGCTAGTGTGGCCTACCTAAGCTTATTTGTTTGGTCAATCATAATACAGGGGTATTATGTTGTATGATATTTTTTTTAATTAACCCTTGTTTTATAGCAGTATTTGAGAATGGCAGCTGAAAATATTAACAATGGAGTGAATGAGACCGTGGGGACACCTTTAATCACCAATTAAGAGAACGTACAACAGGAAGATAATATTTCTCCTGTAAACAATTAGGGGTGTAACTCGAGCCTGTAATACCAGAGAATTTTCACGTATTATTAAATGAATATATTAATGAAAATAATATTTCTGTGAATATAAGTGTTATTATTTTGTGAGTCGGTTAAATTAATTGATTCGTATTAGATCAATGTGTATTAAGATGTGTAAATTTACAGCGAGTATTGTGAAATGCCTTGTGTGGCATATTGTGAAACGAGGAAATCCATTAAGCGAGTTAAAACGGGAATTAGGAAGATTAATCGTGTTGATCATGTGATTTCATGTAGGTAATCAATACGCTCGTAGACTTGTAGTAACACTTTTGTGGACATCAATTCATGTCATATAAAACGAGTTTAGCGATGAAAATTGACTCGGGCTGAAGCTAAACCAGTCTTGGCATTGTCAGGGCACAGCGCAACTGCGCCGTCCCAGCAGTACAAACTGGCACAGCTGCGCCAGTAGTCGGTTGAAGAAAAAAAATGTTTCACTTTGGAAATTAAATTATGTGATACGTGTGACATTGATAAACCATGAATTAAAGTATGTTATGTCCGACAACGGAATTGTGAATCCAATTAATTAATTGTGGTAGAATATGGATTTCTTGATAATTAATTCGTAATATACGATTATTATTATTTGCAATATATCTATAAATATAATAAGAGTTATATAGATAATTAATGATTATGGAAGGCCAAAAATACATTAATCAATGATGATTGATTTAAAATAATATTGGTGATAATTAATCGAGGAAGTGAATAATTTATTTAATTGACATAAATAAGTAAGTTATTAATATAATAATATTATATTGACAGTTTTGTGTGTATGAGCAATAATACATCTATACTATATAGTGTAGTGTGACACCTACGTGACTACATATTAAATATTATGAATGAAGCAATGTGATTATGCATATTGAAACTATATAGTATAAATATATCATGAAATGTGTAAGTAACCATATACATGTGGGTAGACATTAAAATAGAATATACATTAATTATATGTATGTTGCATAACATCTACTACCTTAAAATGTTAAGTCGTATTGTGACATTAGGTTATAATATATGGTTGATATGTGTATTAAAATATAACATAAAAGTGAGAATGTGTAGGAGTATTCAAGAATGCTGAGTTATATTGGAATGTCCCAAATTGAGTGTCCCATTTACTCCTTCCTCAGTCACGTGAATCACATAAAGGCTATGGCCTATTATATTTTCTTTCTTCTAAGCTTCTAGCTGATGATTATGGTAGGGAGTGGGGGTTATGATGAGTTTCAACCACCATCTAACAACTCCTTGTTAACCTCCATGCAATCCTTCAATCCATGGGTTTGATTCAATGGAAAATTGCTATGTCTGTGTAAGAATTATTCTATAAATAGCTGATATGTTTATCAATTATTGTTGCTTGAATTTTCTGATATTGCTAAGTAAGAATTGAAAGCATACAAGTGATCCAAGAGCTTAGGAGTTCAATTAGGAGCAAGTTCTTTCACATTTCAAAGGTATAATTCATTTTCCTAGCTTTCCATTTTCAGTTTCTGTAAACAAAGTTCGTGAGTAGTGAAATTCGAATTTTTAATTTTGTCGAATTGGATGCTAGTAAGGTTGGGTAATGTCCATATAGTTCTTATATGGCCATATAAGCATGTTTAAACTGTTACAAAAGTGTTTAAAAACTAATTCGTGGGAAATTTTTGTGTTTGGACTGAACAGTTACCGAAGCCAACTGTTCCTGGTTCGAACCAGGTGTGGCGCAGCTGCGCCGGATTAACACTGAGGCGTAGCACAGTTTCGCCGGCCTCTGAAATCAGTTTTGAGCTTCTGTTTTGAAATCTATTATAGTTCTATGACTTATAATAGCATGCAAGCATGTGTAAGGGATATATACAAGCATACGAACTCAATGTGAGCATGGTTTA
This sequence comes from Panax notoginseng, assembly GCA_016801055.1. NCBI lineage: Eukaryota > Viridiplantae > Streptophyta > Magnoliopsida > Apiales > Araliaceae > Panax > Panax notoginseng. Next base: position 185,839,187 of record CM029014.1, read on the forward strand.
CTAGATTAACATGATTAACGAAAGTATGTAACTTAAAATGAATTTGAGAACGTTAAAAATGAACTTGACAAGTATGAAAGACATATTTGTATACTGAGTTTGCAAACATGTTGGTATGGTTTAGAAATGCATAAATAAATCATTAGCTTGTGTTGATGTGATTAGTAAGCAAGCATGAACATGTTGAACTAATTTGTAAACTTTACAAAGGAAAATATGACTTTTGAAGCAAATGTTAATGCACTACTTTGGAAGAAAGAATCTGACCTTTATAAACATGTTGGTGGTACTCTTAGACTCACTCATGTAGTATAAACATATATATAACATGCTTGTGTATCATATTTCAAGAAAAGCATAAACGAAGTATATTTCTAACTAAAGCGGTGTTAGTTTCACATATGTGTTATGAATACTCACAAGCATGTCTAATATGAGTTTTGTGACTATCTTGTATGTTTGGAGAGCAAGCATGATAAACTTTGTGGTTTCATGACCTTAAATGGCCTTAGATTTTAGAAATAATCAATTTAGAATGTTATTATGAAAGAAGGAACCAAAATTGACTTAAGAAGCATGAAAGGACCTTTAACATAACAAATATATCATGTGCGAGTGTTTTGGTCAAGCTGGAAAGAAACCACCAGGCAGCAGCTGAGCCTTGGCATAGTCAGAGGATGGCGCAGCTACGCCGGTCCTAGGCTTAGCCATGGCGCAGCTGCGCCGTGCAGCAATCAGAAACGTCTTCTATTTTCGGACTGATGTTTGAAGCATGCCTATATGATTTCTTTAACTTGTAATATATGATCAACATGCTATGTAATGTGTTAAGGAGCATGCTATGTGATGAAAATAAAAGTTAATCTTGACTTTCGAATGATAAGTTCAAGAGGAAGTTTGCATAATATCAAAATAAAGATACGTAGGTTGAACTTGTGATGACGTATAAACTGATTTTGTACCATATGAGCATACTTGTATCATGTCAAGCTTGATTAAAGACTGTGTTAGCTAATGAACATCTTGAACATATAATACGCTATAAATAGGATTTGAAAATGTTGATTTCATAACGTGGATAAACTACACTTAAGGCAAGTTCCTTAAGTCTTACTCTTTCATTGTGCAAGTATCCTAAACTCTTGTTTTACTTTATTCAACAGATATCGTAAGCAAGTTTCCTAACCGTACTCAAATTATATTGTGCAAGTATCCGAACCTTACTTTTATCATGCAAGTATTCTAACTCTTTCATTACTTTATTCAACGGATATCGTGAGCTTATCTCCTTGAATGCAAGTTATACTACTTATTCGTTCAATTGAGCTAGCATGTCTAAAACTCTTGTGAAAACTATTATTCATGTTGAACTTGGTATCGTTCTTGAATATTGTGAAAGTGTCTATGCCATTTGATTCGGCTAGACTATATGCATGTTTATAAAACTGTCCAAACCAATTGATTGGTGCGAAAATCTTGAAAACTGAGTTGAACAACCCTTATGGTAAGGGGAATGTATGTTGTTGAAAACCCCAACACATGAGTATATTATTACTGTGGTGTTATGCATAACTTGGGGTATTATAGACTGATCCTCTGCAGTACTTAATTTGTTTTGGGTTATCAGTTTAATATTAGTAATTCTAGTTGATGTTCAATAGTCCTTAGTGACTGCTTAGTATAAATTATTATCCAGTCAGATACCTTGATAGTCTTTGAATTCATATATATCTGTTGATCTATATTGAATTATTGTTCTTATTCTAAGAATTGTTGATATTCATTATTTATGATATTATTCTGAAACTCTGAACTATCTTAGAGATGATACTTTGATATTTCAAACTTGTGTAATAAAACTCCTTACCCTTGTTGTATATTACTTGCTGGGCAATTTGTGCTCATTCTTGCTTATTTAAAACATTTCAGTTAAGGCGGAACAGGGAGGTGTCTCTGTGAAAGACAAAGGCAAGGGCAAGGCTACCGACTAGCTTCTCCCTTTATGTTTAAATCTATTATGTTGTATTAAGACTGTTTTCAGACCATGTTTAAGCTTAAGTAGGATTATGTAATAAGTCTTTTTTTTATATTATTATGTAATCTATTAAGTACTGTAGGTTGCGAGACTTGGGGGAATAATTATAATAAATCATTGTATATTATTCAAAATTAGATCTTTCGTTGTGAATGTGTGATTTTAGTTATTATAGTAATACCTTGAGAACGTGACGAAGCGAATTCGAGTGACCAAGTGGCGGTCAGAATTTGAGGGTGTCACAGGTTGGTATCAAAGCTATAGTTATAAACTTTAGGAACGAGTGTCCTTAGATTATAACTTAAGAAAACTTAGAAGCTAGGAAGGGGATAAAACTCATGTAGAGTTTTCTTTGAGAGACTTAGTGTGTTATGAAATGTAACTTCATTCTATACAATGAACTTATGTTATTTAACATTCTGATGGAGTTGTTGTTTGTCTTGTCTTATGTTGGTGATTGTAGGATGGCTGCCATGGGAGGACCTAGCCGAATAATAGAGGAGGAGCCGCATGATATCCACGTAGTCTATGAGGCACCCTTGATAGCAGAACCTATATCGATAGTTGCCCCTATTGATGATGATGATGAGGAAGAGGAGGAGATGGAGCCTCTACCTGAGGAGTCTGATCCGGAGGAGGAGCCTATGGAGGAGGAACCTGTAGAGGAGGAACCCGAGCCCATGGAGGACTCCGACGAGTCTACTTTCGAGGATCGGATGTTAGGAGAATATGAAGAACAGATTTTGGAGCTAGGATGTAGAGTCGAGGAGTTAGAGACTGAATCTCTTGAGAGGCAACTAGTGATGCAGGAGATGGAGGTGGAAATTGTTCACCGTAAGGAGGCAGGGATCCAGATGGGGGCCTTGTTTCACCGATCGATAGTGAGGAACATTGAGTTGGAAGGAAAGTTAGAAGAGATGGAGCAGAGGGTTTTGAGTGAGAGGATAGAGAAGGAGGCTCTCCGAACTCAGTTAGAGATGGAGGTGATGGATAGGATTCACTTCGAGGAGAAGTGGGAGGATTCCAATGATAGGGTAAATGATCTAGAGGATGAGGTGCGGTACAAGAGGAGGAAGATGAACAAGATGGGCTATGCTCTATACACAGCCATGGAGAGATTGATCGATGGGGTAAATCACTACCCAGCTGAGCAAGGACAAACCCGGCATACCATAAGTCGGGATATGGTGGCACACATTACGCAGAAGGAGTATCATAGCGCCGTGGAGTGTGGGATTTTAGATTGAGTCTAGAGGAAAAAGCTCAATAGTGTAGTAGTTTTATTTATGTGTTGTTAATATGTAGTATTAATCTCAATCTTTTGTGCAAGATGCGAGATGGTAGTAACCCCAACTTTTGAAAAATGTTAGAGGGGTAGTAAGCTAGTGTTGTCCCCGTCTTTTGTGATATTAGGGGATATGTGTTTCATTTATAGCAGTATGCTAGGAAAGAGCATGTATTGTAACCATTTGGCATATGAATATAAATGATCTTATTTCCGAAACGTGTTTTAAACAGTTAGTTCTTTTCATTGAGAAATGTCTAAATATGATAATTAGATAATAAAATGAAAACTTTGTGATGCAGAAAATGCCGCCCAGACTTAGAATAACTGTCCCAAAAGAGTCAGTTAATTATGAGAGAGGACCAGTAGATCCGATACAGCGACTGGTAGATTTATTGGGAGAAGCTCTGAGGGGAAGAAACGAACTCGTACCACCCATTCCCCAAGCTGTCCCAGTAACAACCTTCAAAGATTTTAAGAGTGTAGGACCCCCAGAGTTCACGAGAACTACTGACCCGATAGTTGCGCAAACCTGGATCAAGGAAATTGAGAAGGCCTTCACTATAGCACGCGTGGGTGAAGGCCAGAAGACAATATTTGCCACATACATGATGAGGGGCGAAGCGAACTATTGGTGGGAAACTAATCAATAGAGAGCAGGGGAAGGAACGATAACATGAGAGAGGTTTACGACGCTATTTTTTTAGAACTATTTCTCGAAGAGTATGAAGAGTAAGATGGAAGTGAAGTTCCTAGAGTTAAAATAAGGAGATATGATGGTGGCGCAATACGCTACTAAGTTTAATGAACTAACGCGATTTGCGGAACACCAAGTTGGGGATGAGGAAAGGAAGGCGAGACGCTTCGAGCAAGGATTGAAGCCGTGGTTGTATAATAAGGTATCAGTCTTCCAGATTGATTCCTTTGCGACCTTGTAAGAGAAGGAAGTCATTGTGGAAGGTGGCAGTGAGGCCTTAAGTCTATATCATAAGGAGAAGAAGAACAAGAACACCGGTAATGAGCATCGTGGAGGAAGCAGCAGCGGAGGGAGTAATTCTGGAAAGAGGAAATGGGAAAATAACAATAACAACAATAGAAACAATAATCAAGGTGGGAGCCACCAGAGAATCTTCAAGAGGAGAACCGAAGCTTGCAACAAGTGTGGAAGAAGTCATTCGGGGGAGTACTGGAAGGGAAAGAGCACTTGCTATAATTGCGGCCAATGGGGCACATCTCGCCAAATTGCCCAAAGCCAAAGAAGATCAGAGGATGTTTTGCTTGTGGATCGACAGAGCACCAGATAAAGGATTGCCCGAAGAAAGGAAGCGGTGGAACTTGGCGGAGGCCAGGGAGGAGGAAGCAAGTTAATGATTGGTGGACCTGCGTAACCCAACCGATCGACCGCCCGAACCTTTAACATGACCGTCAAGGACGCAGTAGCTGCGAAGGACGTGGTGTCAGGTATAATCTCAATCAATAATATAAATTCTTATGTATTATTTGATTCAGGTGCCACCTATTCTTTTGTATCTGAAGAATTTGGTAGTAAACTTAACACACCCCGAGAACGTTTAGAAGATTCCTTGAACGTAGAAGTTGCAAATAAGGAAATAATCCCTGTAGAATACGTTTATCGAAATTGTTGCGCAAACCTTAGAGAACATGAACTGAGCGTAGACTTGATTCCTATTTGACAGGGACAATTCGACGTAATATTGGGAATAGATTGGTTATATAATCATGCAGCGATAATTGATTGTCAGAACAAGTGTGTGAACCTTCAAACTCCGAATAAGTCTAAGGTAATGTTTCATGGTAGCACATCGCTTAAGCAATCGTGTTACGTTACGATGTGCAGGCCAAGAAATTGTTAAGAAAAGGATGTGTAGGTTACTTAGCTTACATCATAGATAATCGAAAAAAGGGAGTAGAAATTAAAGATATACCCATAGTAAATGAATTTTAAGACGTGTTTTCGGACGATCTATCTGATCTTCCACCAGATAGAGAAATCGAATTCGTAATAACTTAGCACCGAGAACGACACCAATTTCGAAAGCTCCATACCGCATGGCGCCAGTAGAAATGAAGGAATTGATGATACAACTTTAAGAGCTATTAGATAAGGGGTACATTCGACCGAGTGTGTCTCCTTGGGGAGCACCAGTGTTATTCGTTAAGAAAAAGGACGGATCGATGAGGCTCTGTATCGATTATCGAGAATTAAACAGAGTAACGATCAAGAATAGATATCCACTACCGAGGATAGATGACTTGTTTGATCAACTAAAGGGAGCGAACTGTTTCTCGAAGATTGACTTACGGACAGGATATCATCAACTGAAAGTGCGGGATGAGGACATACCAAAGACTGCATTTCGAACCCGTTATGGACATTACGAGTTTTTGGTAATGTCATTCGATTTAACTAATGCTCCGACAGCATTCATGGACTTGATGAATCGAGTTTTCAAGCCATACTTGGATAATTCGTAGTAGTTTTGATCGATGACATTTTGATCTACTCGAAGACAGAGGAGGAACACACCGAACATCTAAAGATTGTTTTGGAGGCACTACGAAAGAAGATGTATGCGAAGTTTTCAAAATGCGAATTTTAGATGAAGAAGGTTCAATTCTTAGGCCACGTGGTGGATGAGAATGGAATCTCAGTAGACCCCGAAAAGGTCAAAGCGGTAAGTAGTTGGGAACAACCGAGAACACCGACGGAGGTGAGAAGTTTCTTAGGATTAGTCGGGTACTATCGAAGATTTATCCAGGATTTTTTTAAGATAGCGACCCCGTTGACTAATCTGACGAGAAAGACTGTAAAATTTGTATGGACCGAAAAATGCGAATAAAGTTTTCAAGAATTGAAGAAGAGATTAAGCGAGGCGCCTATATTATCCTTACCAGATGATACGGGAGGATTTGTAGTGTATAGTGATGCATCGCATAGAGGACTGGGATGTGTGCTGATGCAGCATGACAAAGTCATTGCGTATGCATCACGACAATTGAAGGATTACGAAAAATGATACCCTACTCATGACTTAGAGTTAGCAGCAGTAGTTTTTGCGTTGAAGATATGTAGACATTATTTGTACGGAGAAAAATGTGAGATATACACGGACCACGAAAGTCAAAATATATCTTCACATAGAAGGAGTTGAATATGCGTCAGAGAAGGTGGTTAGAATTAATCAAAGATTATGACTGTGAGATTCTTTATCACCAGGGGAAGGCAAACGTAGTTGCCAACGCTCTGAGTAGGAAAGGAAGGGAGAAATTATTTCAACTAACAGCTCAGGAGGAGTTAATTAGAGATATGGAGAAGTTGGAAATAGAGGTAAGGGGACCCGAGAGGTCGGAATAGAAATTATTTATAATGGAAGCTTGTCCGACATTGTTGGATAGAGTGAAAGAAGCACAAGAGAGCGATAAAAAATGTGAGAAAATCAAGAGAAGGATCACGGAAAATAAGGAAGAAAAATTTTGAATAGATAAAGACGGTATCTTAAGATTCGAAGGGAGAGTGTGGGTACCAGCGGTAATCAAGTTAAGAGAAGAGATTTTGCACGAGTCACACAATACGACATATTCCGTTCATCCGGGAGGCACTAAGATGTACCGAGACTTGAAGTAACATTTTTGGTGGCCCAATTTGAAATGGGAAGTCACAGAGTGTGTTAGTAGGTGTTTTACTTGTCAACGTATAAAAGCAGAGCATCAGCGGCCGAGTGGGTTGCTACAACCGTTGGAAATACCAGAGTGGAAATAGGAGCATATTACGATGGATTTCATGGTAGGACTTCCAGTCACGCAGAAAGGTTTGGATGCCATTTGGGTTATCGTGGATCGACTTAGAAAGACCGCACATTTTTTACCGATCAAGATGCGCTACAGTTTGAATCAGTTAGCTAGTCTGCACGTCAAGGAAATTGTTTCACGATATGAGTGCCGGTATCGATTATTTCTGACCGAGACCCGCGTTTCACGTCAAAATTCTAGAAAAGCTTGCAAGAGAGGATGGGAACACAGTTACGGTTAAGTACTGCTTATCATCCTCAGACTGACGGACAAAGTGAACGAACAATATAAACGCTAGAGGACATGCTTAGGACTTATATGATGGACTTCAAGAGAAATTGGGATGACCACCTACCCTTAGTCGAATTTGCGTATAATAATAGTTACCATGCGAGTATCGGCATGCCCCCGTACGAAGCTCTTTACGGGAGGAAGTGCAGAACGCCATTATGTTGGGATGAAGTCGGAGAACGACGAATACTCGGACCAGAGTTAGTACAACAAACCGCGGACGTGGTGACAGTAATAAGGACTAGACTAGTAGCAGCTCAAGATCGCCAGAAAAAGTATGTAGATTTGCATCGGCAAGACCGAGATTTTGAAGTCAGCAGTTTTATATGCCTGAAGGTATCTCCATGGAAGGGAAAAATCCATTTCGACAAGAAAGGGAAACAGAGTCCAAGATTCATAGAACCGTTCGAGATACTGAAGCGAGTAGGCGAGGTAGCGTACAAAGTTGCATTACCACTTGAGTTGGAGCACATCCATAAAGTGTTTCACATATCCGTGTTACGTTCGTACAAGCCTGACTACAAGCACGTGATTCCTTATGAACCCATTCAAGTGGAGAAGAATTTAGCGTACGAAGAAATTCCTGTCCAAATTCTTGATAAGAAAGAGCAAACCTTGAGAAATAAAGTTATTTCCTCTGTAAAAGTACTTTGGCGTAACCACGATATCGAGGAGGCAACGTGGGAGATAGGAGATAGGATGATGAGGGATTATCCCCATTTATTTGTGTAACCTTGTAGCAATTCCGGGATGGAATTTTTATAAGGGGGGAGGATGTAATACCCGAGAATTTCCACGTATTACTAAATAAATATATTAATGGAAATAATATTTCTGTGAATATAAGTGTTATTATTTTGTGAGTCGGTTAAATTAATTGATTCGTATTAGATCAATGCGTATTAAGATGTGTGAATTTACAATGAGTATTGTGAAATGTCTTGTGTGGCATATTGTGAAACGAGGAAATCCATTAAGCGAGTTAAAACGGGAATTAGGAAGATTAATCGTGTTGATCATGTGATTTCATATAGGTAATCAATACGCTCGTAGACTTTTAGTAACACTTATATGGACATCAATTCATGTCGTATAAAACGAGTTTAGCGATAAAAATTGACTCGGGCTGAAGCTAAACCAGTCTTGGCACTGTCAGGGCACGGCGCAGCTGCGCCGTCCCAGCAGTACAAACGGGCACAGCTGCGCCGGTAGTCGGTTGGAGAAAACAAATGTTTCACTTTGGAAATTAAATTATGTAATACGTGTGACATTGATAAACCATGAATTAAAGTATGTTATGTCCGACAACAGAATTGTTAATCTAATTAATTAATATTAATAAATTGTGGTAGAATATGGATTTCTTGGTAATTAATTCGTAATATACGATTATTATTATTTGCAATATATCTATAAATATAATAAGAGTTATATAGATAATTAATGATTATGGAAGGCCAAAAATACATTAATCAATTATGATTGATTTAAAATAATATTGGTGATAATTAATCGAGGAAGTGAATAATTTATTTAATTGACATAAATAAGTACGTTATTAATATAATAATATTATATTGATTGTTATGTGTGTATGAGCAATAATACATATATACTATATAGTGTAGTGTGACACCTACGTGACTACATATTAAATGTTATGAATGAAGCAATGTGATTATGCATATTGAAACTATATAGTATAAATATATCATGAAATGTGTAAGTAACCATATACATGTGGGTAGACAGTAAAATAGAATGTACATGGATTATATGTATGTTGTATAACATTTACTACCTTAAAATGTTAAGTCATATTGTGACATTAGGTTATAATATATGGTTGATATGTATATTAAAATATAACATAAGAGTGAGAATGTGTAGGAGTATTCAAGAATGCTGAGTTATATTGGAATGTCCCAAATTGAGTGTCCCATTTACTCCTTCCTCAGTCACGTGAATCACATAAAGGCTATGGCCTATTATATTTTCTTTATTCCAAGCTTTTAGCTGATGATTATAGTAGGGAGTGGTGATTATGATGAGTTTCAACCACCATCTAACAACTCCTTGTTAACCTCCATGCAATCCTTCAATCCATGGGTTTGATTCAATGGAAAATTGCTATGTCTGTGTAAGAATTCTTCTATAAATAGCTGACATGTTTATCAGTTGGTGTTGCTTGAATTGTCTGATATTGCTAAGTAAGAATTAAAAGCATACAAGTGATCCAAGAGTTTAGGAGTTCAATTAGGAGCAAGTTCTTTCACATTTCAAAGGTATAATTCCTTTTCCTAGCTTTCCATTTTTAGTTTCTGTAAACGAAGTTCGTGAGTAGTGAAATTTAAATTTTTGATTTTGTGGAATTGGATGCTAGTAAGGTTGGGTAATGTCCATATAGTTGTTATATGGCCATATAAGCATGTTTAAACTATTACAAGAGCGTTTAGAAATGAATTCGTGGGTAATTTCTATGTTTGGACTGAACAGTTGCCGAAGCCAAATGTTCCTAGTTCGAACCAGGTGTGGCGCAGCTGCGCCTGATTAACACTGAGGCGCAGCGCAGCTGCGCTGGCCTTTGAAATCAGTTTTGAGCTTCTGTTTTGAAATCTGTTATAGTACTATGACTTATAATTGCATACAAGCATGTGTAAGGGATATATACAAGTATACTAACTCAATGTGAGCATGGTTTACTAGATTAACATGATTAACGAAAGTATGTAACTTAAAATGAATTTGAGAATGTTAGAAACGAACTTGACAAGTATGAATGACATATTTATATACTGACTTTGAAAACATGTTGGTATGGTTTAGAAATGCATAAATAAATCATTAGCTTATGTTGATGTCATTAGTAAGCAAGCATGAACATGTTGAACTAATTTGTAAACTTTACAAAGGAAAATATGACTTTTGAAGCAAATGTTAATGCACTACTTTGGAAGAAAGAATCTGACCTTTATAAACATGTTGGTGGTACTCTTAGACTCACTCATGTAGTATAAACATATATATAACATGCTTGTGTATCATATTTCAAGAAAAGCATAAACGAAGTATATTTCCAACTAAAGCGGTGTTAGTTTCACATATGTGTTATGAATACTCACAAGCATGTCTAATATGAGTTTTGTGACTATCTTGTATGTTTGGAGAGCAAGCATGATAGACTTTGTGGTTTGATGACCTTAAATGGCCTTAGATTTTAGAAATAATAAATTTAGAATGTTATTATGAAAGAAGGAACCAAAATTGACTTAAGAAGCATGAAAGGACCTTTAACATAACAAATATATCATGTGTGAGTGTTTTGGTCAAGCCGGAAAGAAACCACCAGGCAGCAGCTGAGCCTTGGCATAGTCAGAGGACGACGCAGCTACGTCGGTCCTAGGCTTAGCCATAGCGCAGCTGCGCCGTGCAGCAATCAGAAACGACTTCTATTTTCGGATTGATGTTTGAAGCATGCCTATATGATTTCTTTAACTTGTAATATATGATCAACATGCTATGTAATGTGTTAAGGAGCATGCTATGTGATGAAAATAAAGGTTAATCTTGACTTTCGAATGATAAGTCCAAGAGGAAGTTTGCATAATATCAAAACAAAGATACGTAGGTTGAACTTGTGATGACTTATAAACTGATTTTGTACCATATGAGCATACTTGTATCATGTCAAGCTTGATTAAAGACTGTGTTAGCTAATGAACATCTTGAACATATAATACGCTATAAATAGGATTTGAAAGTGTTGATTTCGTAACGTGGATAAACTACGCTTAAGGCAAGTTCCTTAATTCTTACTCTTTCATTGTGCAAGTATCCTAAACTCTTGTTTTTACTTTATTCAACAGATATCGTAAGCAAGTTTCCTAAACTTACTCCAATTATTATTGAGTAAGTTTCGTAACCGTACTCAAAGTATATTGTTCAAGTATCCAAACCCTACTTTACACTGTGCAAGTATCCGAACCCTACTTTTATCGTACAAGTATTCTAACTCTTGCATTACTTTATTCAACGGATATCGTGAGCTTATCTCCTTGAATGCAAGTTATACTACTTATTCGTTCAATTGAGCTAGCATGTCTAAAACTCTTGTGAAAACTATTATTCATGTTGAACTTGGCATCGTTCTTGAATATTGTGAAAGTGTCTATGTCATTTAATTCGGTTAGACTATATGCATGTTTATAAAACTATCCAAACCAATTGTTTGGTGCGAAAATCTTGAAAACTGAGTTGAACAACCCTTATGGTAAGGGGAATGTATGTTGTTGGAAACTCCAACACATGAGTATATTATTACTGTGGTGTTATGCATAACTTGGGGTATTGTAGACTGATCCTCTACAGTACTTGATTTGTTTTGGGTTATCAGTTTAATATTGGTAATTCTAGTAGATGTTCATTAGTCCTTAGTGACTGCTCAGTATAAATTGTTATCCAGTCGGATACCTTGATAGTCTTTGAATTCATATATATCTGTTGATCTATATTGAATTATTATTCTTATTCCAAGAATAATTGATATTCATTATTCATGATATTATTCTAAAACTCTGAACTATCTTAGAGATGATACTTCGATATTTCAAACTTGTGTTATAAAACTCCTTACACTTGTTGTATATTACTTGCTGGGCAATTTGTACTCATTCTTGCTTATTTAAAACATTTCAATTAAGGCGAAACAGGGAGGTGTCTCTGGGAAAGACAAAGGGAAGGGCAAGGCTACCAACTAGCTTGTCCCTTTATGTTTAAATCTATTATGTTGTATTAAGACTGTTTTCAGACCATGTTTAAGCTTAAGTAAGATTATGTAATAAGTATTTTTTTGATATTATTATGTAATCTATTAAGTACTGTAGGTTGCGAGACTTGGGGGAATAATTATAATAAATCATTGTATATTATTCAAAATTAGATCTTTCGTTGTGAATGTGTGATTTTAGTTATTATAGTAATACCTTGAGAACGTGACGAACTGAATTCGAGTGACCAAGTAGCGGTCAGAATTTGGGGGAGTCACAGAGCCAAGTAGTTCGGTATTCGACTCGAGATCGAATAGAAAATATGATCCAAAGCTCGAATTCGAAGTTGATCCGAGTCGAATCTGATCCATGCTCATTTTCTGTTTAATGACACACGAGTCAAATTCGAGCATACCAGTGTTCTCTCATACTAGGGTTCGAGTATTTTATTTTTTCTCGAACCATACTCGATACTTGCTCGATGGATCATGTTCGAATATTGGTCTGATTCATGCTAGTAAGCTAAATATGTGATATTTGTATCAATCTTTATAATTTATAAAGTGTAGTATGAAATTGTGTAAACTTGTACTTGAATAAATCAATTAATTGAATGTCAATTTATATTACATTCTTTATAATTTCAATACATAAATAAAAGTGAAAAAGATTTATATATAAATATTAGTTAAGTAACCAATTTAGTATGTAGTGGTTCAATTTTAAGTGAAATGGTTCATATTCGAAACTCGATTTGAAGGCTCACGAGTAACTCTCTTTGTAAACGAGTCAAGTACTTACGAGTCGAGTAGGTCTGAATAATGATTCGAGTCGAATCTGGTGCAAAAATATGAATCCCTTATCGAATCCGAGTCGAATTCGAGCTCAATTTTTTCGAGTCGAGCCGAATCTGAGCATGAAGGTGTTCTTTGAGATTCGATTCATTTACACCCCTATAAACAATACAACCGAACAAACGATGAATGATGGAATGTTTAGAAACTTTTTGCAGTTCATGTAAAATTAGACGAGAGAGACTCTTGTACAAAATACGGGTGGAAATGATTGCAACGCGTGGCTTGTCACAGCCAAGCAGTTCAAAGAGTTGGGACCACTAGAATTTATGGGAAAGCCGGATCCGAACAAGGCAAAAGCGTGGGTTAAACAAATTACCAAGATATTTGATGTCTTGGGATGCACGGAGGAACAGAAGGTTCCATTCGCCACCTTTATGTTCCGTGGTGAGGTAGACTACTGGTGGGAGTCTGTTAAGCGTACCCAGCCAGCCGCACTCAATATGTCTTGGGAAACGTTTCAAAAACTGTTCAATGACAAGTACTTTCCTGAAAGTATTCATCATATGAAGGAGGTAGAGTTTATTAGACTGGAACAGAACAACATGGCTTTGTCCCAGTACGAGGCTAAGTTCGCAGAGTTATCCAGGTTTGCACCTCATTTGGTAGAGAATGAGGAACGTATGACGCGGATGTTTTTGAGAGGTCTGAAACCTGAAATTCGGTAATCTCTTATTTCTCATAAATTTTCTCTATATTCAGATGTTGTGAACAGGGCTTAATTATTAGAGCGAGATAATGAGTATGTTCAACCCAGGGACCATAACCAGGGTCATACCAGTGGCAGCAGTAATCGGAGCAATGACAACCAGCGGGGAGGAAAACATTCGGACAAAAGTGGTAACCACTCTGGTGGTAATCGTGGCCATGATAGTAGAAGAAGTGAGTCGGGGGAAGATTTCAAAAAGAGAAGGTACAACAATGATAACGTGAAGACGTTAGCATCAGCATCAACTGTTTCTAGGGAAGGAGAACGATCACCGGTCGTATGTTATAAATGCGGGAAAGAGGGACACATCAGCCCAAACTGCCCACAACAATCCAAGGTGTGTTATAACTGTGGAAAGGAAGGTCATATAGCTAGAGATTGTCTTGTAGAGAAACCAAGTCCAACGGGGATGGTGACTCCAAAGGCTGTCCCAGACAAGTCAAAGTCGATGGTTCCTGGAAGGGCGTTTGCCGTGACTGCCCAAAACGCGAGAAACCCGAACGAGGTGATCACGGGTAAGCTAATCATAAACTCTTGCGAAGTTTATACCTTATTAGATACCGGTTCTATCCTTTTTTATCTCTCCTACTTGTGCTCAACGTTTGAACTTGACTTCGGAGAAAATAGACTTTGACTTATCTGTTGAGACTCCGTTAGGAGAAACTTTCATTACATCTACTGTTTATAAATCTAGCTTGATTCAAGTTAGAACCATCACATTACCTACTGATATTATTTCGTTGAAAATACTTGTATTTGATGTGATTTTAGAGATTGATTGGTTAACCACTCATCATGCTAAAATTGATTATTTTTGTAAGGTTGTTAGTTTTCATATTCCCAACCAACCTGTTATGTGAATTCAAGCAACCAAACCTCTAAAGTCAATCACTGTCATATCAAGCCATAAAGTCATTCATTTATTGAAAAACGGATGTCAAGCTTTCTTAGCCCATGTCATGGACTTGAACAAAAACACGTCAGATTTGAATAATATTTCTGTTGTTAGTGAATTTCCTGAAGAACTTCCCTGTCTACCCCCAGAACGTGAAGTTGAATTCTTTATTGACCTTGAATCCAGTACAAAACCCATTTCTAAAACCCCATATCGAATGGCTCCTATTGAACTTCAGGAGTTAAAGGTCCAACTATAGGAGTTGCTAAACATCGGTTTCATTCGTCCTAGTACATCTCCTTGGGGTGCTCCTGTTTTATTCGTAAAGAGGAAAAACGGGAGTATGCGACTTTGTATTGACTATCGGGAATTGAACCATGGCACCATCAAGAATAGGTATCCGCTACCTCATATTGATGACCAATTCGACTAGTTGCAAGGAGCACTTTTTTTTTCAAAGATCGATCTTCGTTCTGGATATCATCAGCTGAATATTAAAACTGAGGATATTCCGAAGACTACTTTTAGAACTCGATACGGGTATTATGAATTCTTAGTCATATTTTTTAGATTGACTAATGCTCCTCCTGCTTTCATGGATATGATGAACCGTGTGTTCAAAGAATATTTGGATCAGTTCGTTGTGGTTGTTATTGATGACATCTTCATCTTTTCCAAAAGCTGTAAAGATTATGAATGCCATTTGAAGCTGGTACTTCAAAGGCTTCGTGAAAATAAACTATATGCCAAGCTGAAGAAATGCGAGTTCTGGCTTGAAGAAGAAGCATTCCTTGGGCACGTGGTGTCAAAACATAGAGTATCTGTTGACCAGCGAAGATTAAAGCAATACAAAGTTGGGAGCAACCAAAGTCAGTGACCGAGGTACGTAGCTTTTTGGGCTTAGCTGGTTATTATCGAAGATTCGTGGAGGGATTTTCTCAAATCGCTACTCCATTAACTCAGTTGACTCGGAAAGATACAAAATTCATATGGAGCGAGGAATGCGAGAAGAGTTTCCAAGAGCTCAAAAGGAAACTAATTTCGGCACCTATTCTGACAATAACATCTGGTTTGGATGGATTTATTATGACGCTCCCAAAATAGGTATACATCACCCATTCTGAGTCACCAAATACATATTACAGAATACAACTACAAACGTAATTATACAACTGTCGTGTAAAATACAACAAAACATAGATGAGAGTTTAAACAATAATATTGCCTTCTAGACAATATCCACACTTAATGGAGTCCTCATTACAATTATTATCACACTATTTCACAGAATAGTGAGGACTACTAATGCACCATCTCGGACCATCACTTTGTTTCCTGACTAGTCTCAGTTATATTCTTATTTTCTGAAGAGAACAATGAAAGCAAAAGGGTGAGCTCAACTAGCCCAGTAAGAAATATTATGACTAAGATAATGCAGAATAAGTTATCGTTAGACTTCAACAATATTAAAATGATAAAATACAATAAACATCAAGTTTAACTGCAGCGGAACAAACAATCCATTAGAAGAGTCAAGTAGAGCATGATATTTACTATCTTCTATGATTTAAAAAGTTTGTCATCAACTTTATCGCTGAGACTCAGCTTAATAAATAAACCACATCATCAAATCATCCCTGCACTACGGGCCAAGGATATTCATGTAATCATCAATGGTCATGATCAAATCAACAACTGTCCATCAATGCACTATGGGCCAATGAGGACTTTTACCACATCATTTGTAACATTACGGTCATGATTATACCGAATAATCCCTGGTCATAATCATACCAATCAATAGTACATCTATGCACGTAAGCCATAGATGACTTTTATCATAATATAAGCATGAGGATGATGACAATGATATAAGAATTCAATCAAACGAGTTCAAGGATAAATATTAAAGACTTTAAATTTATCCAGAGCTTAAAAATATCCAAAATGTCAACATGATGCTGCTTTATGGAGTAAAATTTAAGAATAATATTCATGTATCAAAAATAATCTTGGACAGAAAAGAAATCAATTTTTGTTGTGAATAGTATCCCGTGAATAGTACTTCAGGAATAGTACCACGTGAATAGTACCCCAGCATGAAAAATGCGCCGAATACCCGAGTGATTAATACCTGAGTGAATAGTACCTGAGTGAATAGTAACCCGTGAATAGTAACCCAGTATGAAAAGTATCCCGAATCCTCGGGTGAATAATATTCGAGTGAATAGTAATCCGTGAAAAGTACCCCGGGTGAAAATATTGATATTTAATAAGAAAGTTCATATCAATATTCCAATAAAACGATACTGGATGAAACGCAAAACTCAATGATATTCCACTAATTTCTGGAATTATAGAAGCAATACTTATCATAGTAAGTTTAGATTTAAGAATATGAAAAGAAATAATATACGAAACTGCAATTGAATTTTCACCTGTCATGCGGTAGTCCGCATAAACAGATCATTTCCACAATTTAATAACAATTGAATACGAAGGGTTATTCACCATGTATGTAGTAGTCCGCGTACACAGGTTATTCCCACATAATAATAAAGAATGAAATAATAAAAGATTTCACTATGCATGCGGTAGTCCGCGTAGACAGGTTATTCTCACAGAATAATAAAGAATGGAATAACAAATGATTTCACTATGCATGCGGTAGTCCGCGTAGACAGGTTATTCCAACAGAATAATAAAGAATGGAATAACAAAAGAATTCACCATGCATGTAGTAGCCCGCATAAACAGGTTATTCCAACAGAATAATAAAGAATGGAATACCAAAAGATTTCTCTATGCATGCGGTAGTCTGCGTAGACAGGTTATTCTAACAGAATAATAAAGAATGGAATAACAACCCTTACGAGTATTGAAAGAAAATAACTCTCTTCATGAATAAGAAAGAAATAATACCCCTTACGAATACAATAAATAATATCCCTTACGAATATTGAACGAAGATAATATTTCTTACGAATACGAAAAATAATATCGTAAGTGAATATGAAATAAATAACACCCCTTACCTTAGTAGAAGATTGATTACTGAAGTAGGGTAGTAACAGAATACTCCTCTTCTTTCTCTCTAGAGTTTCAGTGAATTCGTAAGAAATAATGAAGGAATGAGCTTCTATTTATAGAAAAAAGGACTGAATAGTAATTAATTCATGAACGACCTAGATTAATTTACTTTTAAACGGACGGTCCATATTGATTTACTATTAAAACTTAAAGCAACGGTTCATACTGATTTACTATTAAAACTTTAAACCAGCGATCCATATTGATTTACTATTATAACTTTCCACTAACAGTCCATATTGATTTACTATTATATCTTCAACCAACGGTCTGAAAAATTAGCACATCCCTCATGGAATAATAAGTCAAACTTATAACAACCACCTCATAACAAACCCCTCTATTTATATCAAAAATTGAATAAATATTTACCACAAATCACTTATCTTTAATAAACACATTTGTAATCTATTAACAATTATTCATCATTAATATGATAACTCACAATATTTAACAACCAGATCATTTCCAGGAAAGAGGGGGTTTTTCGATAAGGATTTCTCCCTATTGGGGCGCAATTAGGTGACCAAACCTCTCCTCGACAGAACTTTTTAGACATCGTCAATATTACAAATAATAATATGAATAACTTTGTTGTCTCAATTATTGATTTTGTAATATAAAATATTATACAGATGATACTGTGACAATAATTGAATCAATAATATGAGAGATATTATACAACAATTACTGTAGCAATAATTAAGTATAACTGAGTGGCTTCTTACGTAAGCATCAATAATCAATACCGTGTGTTACTATGCAGCCACGCGTATTACTGTTCTTTTACCACTGGGTATTTCAACAGTTTAACGGTAAAACTTTCGCCGTTATTTTTATAAAAAGATATTTATGTCGTTTTCTAACTCTGACAGTTATTCCGTTGTGGGGTCCACTAATGATGGTGTCGTCGTACGGATATTCCCTGACAAAAATAATATTCCCCGACCAAACGAATATTCCCCGACACAACGAATATTTTATATCAACTTGCTTACTTTGTAAAATTTTCACATATCACCCTTAACTTTAACCCTTTATCAATTTAACCATTAAATAGAATAATAATTATAAGAAAATTGAATACTTTCATTTCATAAAATTCGGGGTCTTACAATCTCCCCTCCTTATGAAATTTCGCCCTCGAAATTTACGTACATACCTGGTATGCCGAAG